>LR812525.1:13818573-13848573 GCA_903798195.1 Danio kyathit
CAGCAGAGAGTTGTAGGAAAGCAATTGATGCATGTCCAAAAGCATTTGCAATTTGTTGAAAGGCATGAGAAACTGCTACTATGATGTGCACAAATGAGTAATTGTTTTGAGAAATGCATGAACTGTTGTGCAAATGTAAATAGTGTTGTGAGAAATGCACCAAAGCAACTGAGAAAAACTGTAATCTACGTGCTGATATGTATGTCACTTGATGTACTTACCTACCAGCCTTTCTAAAACTCACAAGGAAACATGAGGATAGGGAAGATATTGCGATACAAAGGTAACAGACAGTAACAAACTCAAACAACAATAACAAAGCGTAAATCAAATAAAGACGAACAATACTGATAAATGGGGATAACAATAACCAATAGGAGAGCAGGAGAGATGGGGTTGGTTGCAGCAAGAATAAGTGAAACAGCCAATCAGAGATGGGAGTAGGCGGAGCAAGCACAGAAGTGGACTGGGTGACAGACAGAAACACATGATGAGACATAAAAATAAACAATAAATAACCACATAAGTGCTAGCATGTAACAATTATTATTATTATTATTATTATTATTATTATTATTATTATTATTATTATTATTATTATTATTATTATTATTATTGGGGCGACTCAGTGGCGCAGTGGGTAGTGCTGGCGCCTCACAGCAAGAAGGTCAAAGGTTCGAGCCTCGGCTGGGTCAGTTGGCGTTTCTGTGTGGAGTTTGCATGTTCTCCCTGCTATTGCGTGGGTTTCCTCTGGGTGCTCCACTTTCCCCCACAGTCCAAAGACATGCGGTACAGGTGCATTGGGTAAGCTAAAATTGTCCATAGTGTATGAGTGTGTATGGATGTTTCCCAGAGAATGGGTTGCTGCTGGAAGTGCATCCGCTGCGTAAAACATGTGCTGGATAAGTTGGCGGTTCATTCTGCTGTGGCGACCCCAGATTAATAAAGGGACTAAGCCGAAAAGAAAATGAATAAATATTATTATTATTATTATTATTATTAATATTATTATTATATACTTATAATAATAAAAATATTTTTATTATTTAGAGAATACTTTTAAAAATATATATTTTAATTGAGTAATATAGTAGTATAATATTTAGTAGTATAATATTTATTTTAATAAATAATATAAATATATAATTAGTAATATAATATGTATGAGCAGTATCACACGAGTAGCAGTGTGATATGGTTGTATTTCGGCACTGGTGGGACACTAAGGCACACGGCCTGTGGCCTCGAGCTAACGCACGCCTTCCACCAGTGCCGAAATGCAACCATATTGCACTGCTACGAGTGTTAAAATCAAACATGGAGAGTCTCAAAAGTCCTATTGTAAGACGAACCACTTTCTTCCGCCATTCATTCACATCTGCAGCTGATAGTCAGAACAGCAGAAACTGTTGCCACTTCACCAACATCCCTTTAGAGATAGTATATGAATGATTCTCTAGCATAATGTCTAAAGTGATGACAAAACAGGTGATTTTTGCTCACATTTTAAGATTATAAGGCTGAGCGGCATGAAATGTCATCAGTCTACAGAAATTTCCCAGTATTTCTCTGTTGTAATCGGGAGATCACAATAATTAACCCCCGAAAAAGCCAAAGCAAAGTAAACACTAGCAGATTACTATGGTATAAATACAGCACTACAAAATACAAAAGAGAGAGATTGACTCAGAATGTCACTTACCTGATTTGTAATGATTTGTTCAGCTGTAGTTTGAAACTTGCTGTTTTTCTCCTCTAAGGACTTATTATGCGGTCTCTGTCGCCATCTTGTGGCCAAACGTCAACCGTTACTTTCTTTGGTCTGTTCAGACTGATGGCGGCCAATGCACTGAATCCCAACCGATGCTTTGAAATTATAAATATTTAAAATAAGCACTATCCTTATAAATAACCCTGCATAGTTGCAATCTAAACAACTACATTCTCGACTAAATAAAGCCTCAAAAATTCATTATGTTGTCCAACAGCAGCAATATTTGTCAAACTGTAGAGTGTCCTCTGCTTGTTGCTGCATGTGGGTGGATTAATACACAAACATGAAGGGTGAAGGGTACGAGTGCTGTTATTTGCACAATATCGCACAGCTATCAGCCAAGCAGATTCAAGAACCAGACAGAACTGTTGTATAAAATACAATATTTAATATAATTTTAAATATTAGTAATGGAATAGTTATATTATTTATATTAACCATACAAATATATTTTTATTATTTTGAGAATACAACCTTTAAAAATAAGTATTTTAATTGAGATGTAGGGCCAAAACATTTTTATATTTAATATTTTGTCATATTATATATGGTCTCAACAAGATATTATTCAGTAAATAAGATACATTAGGGAGGAAAGGAGGTAAAGAAGTCCCTCCCAGACTGTCCTTAAGTAGGGCAGTGTACATCAGGGCAGAATACATCCTTTTAAAATATGTATTTTAATTGAGACGTAGGCCCAAAATGACATACATATTTGTGGACGGAGCTAAATTCCTATTATACACACTTTGATTGCTATGACATTCTGAATGGTGGAGTTATCAGTACAGCATCATGGGTAATGTAGTATTGAAACACTTCCACTGTTAAACATGATTATTGTGACAACAAAATCGAGGTCATTTGAACAACAAGTAACTATTGTCTGTCCGCATTTAAATCTTTATAATCATAAAGTCTATTTTGGTATGGAGATAATTAATGTTGCACTCTATTGATGTTGGAAAATATCTTACAAGCTTGAATGTCTGACTTGATGCGTGTCATTTTAGGGAAGCTTGTGATCGCTGATTCCAGTCGGCCCATTTTACTGCGGACGAAGCACATCCTCATCGGGAACAAGGGCGAACTCCACATCGGCAGTCCAGAATGCCCCTACAAAGGCAACCTCACCATCTCTCTCTTTGGCAGGTATGAACACAGGCTTTGAAAAATCATCAGATGTACTGAAACGCTCCTGCTGCCTCTATAAGGGCAACTACAGAGTTCACAAAGTTCTGGAAAGTTTTTGAGGAGCGTTTGAAGGAGAGGAATGTGCTTGATCCTGCTTTGAGCTTGTAATTTAAACCCTATAAAACATGCAGTGTCATATTTTATGAGCAGATTTGTAAGGATTCTACATTATTTGCATTCTTGTGATAATATATGAGCCGTAAACCAAATAAAAATAAACAAATAACATGTTGATTGAAATGCATAAAAAATGATATGCATCTATGTATATATGCAGAATATGTAATGTATTGATGCAGATGTTTGAGTGGACTCTTGTAAATATAAATATACTGTATACATTGTTCATGGAGGTGCAGTATATGATTAAGCAAATGTAAAGTTGTGGGTGTAAATGTGCATATATTTATTTTATATTATACATGTTTGTTTATTTGCTGGAAAAACGTTAAATAAAGTATTTAAAAAAATAAATAAATAAAGCTTAAATGCCTGTCAAATTTAAAGAATTAAGTTGTAGCATAAAAATAATAATACAAATAATAGCAAAATATTTTATTAATTAAATAAACAAATAAACAAACAAATAAATAAAATAAATAAATAAAGCTTAAATGCCCATCAAATTTAAAGAATAAAAGAGTTGTGTTGTAAAAAGAATAATAATAATAATAAATGACAATATACTGTAAGATAAAATAAAATACAATAAAATAAAATGTATTGTTGAACCATAATTTCATATGTCTTTTCAGGGTTTAGGGTGTAGTTTAGCAAAAACTTATTGGGTTTTGTGATGAGCAGAATACAATTAGAAATATTTATTAAATATTACACAAGTACAGATATTTAACGAGTTTTTGGTTCAGTGGTTCACTTAAAAAGATTTGAATGATTCATTGTCATTCAATGTAGTCACTGTCATTTTGCTTAAACAACTGTAATGCTTTGTAAACTTTCATGTTTAACTTATATATACTTATATATTTAGAATACTTTATATATTTATACTTATTTATAATAGTATCAAATTATTTAATTGTATTAATCACTATATAGTTTTTATTTATAATATAATGTATTACATTTATTTTGTTTTGTTTTGTTTTGTTTTGTTTTGTTTTTGTTTTGTTTTGTTTTGTTTTGTTTTTGTTTTGTTTTGTTTTGTTTTGTTTTGTTTTGTTTTGTTTTGTTTTTTGTTTTTTTTTATTTGTTTTGTTCTTGTCTTGTCTTGTCTTGTCTTGTCTTGTCCTGTCCTTGCCTTTTCTTGTCCTGTCCCTGTCCTGGTTTTGTTTTGTTCTGGTTTTGTCTTGTCTTGTCCTGTCCTGTCCTGTCCTATCCTGTCATGTCATGTCATGTCCTTGTCTTGTCTTGTCTTGTCTTGTCTTGTCTTGTTCTGTTCTGTTCTGTTCTGTTCTGTCCTGTCCTGTCCTGTCCTGTCCTGTCCTGTCTTGTTCTGTTCTGTTCTGATCTGTTCTGTTCTGTTCTGTTCTGTCCTGTTCTTGTCTTGTCTTGTCTTGTCTTGTCTTGTCTGGTCTTGTCTTGTCCTTGTCTTTTCTTGTTTTGTCTTGCCCTGCCTTGCCTTGCATTTTATTGTCCCTGTCCTGGATTTGTTTTGTTTTGTTCTGGTTTTGTTTTGTTTTTGTCTTGCCATGCCCTGTCGCTGTCCCTGTCCCTGTCCCTGTCCATGTCCTGTCCTGTCCTGTCCTGTCCTGTCCTGTCCTGTTCTATCCCATCACTGTCCTGGTTTTGTTTTGTTTTTGTCCTTGTCTTGTCTTGTCTTGTCTTGCCTTGTCCTATCCCTGTTCTATTTTTTTTTTGTTCTGTCCTGTCTTGTCCCTGTCCTTGTTTTGTTTTGTTCTGGTTTTGTCATGTCCTTGTCTTTTATTGTTTTGTCTTGCCCTGCCTTGCCTTTTATTGTCCCTGTCCTGGATTTGTTTTGTTTAGTGCTGGTTTTGTTTTTTTTTGTCCTGTCCTGTCCTGTCCTGTTCTTGTCCTGTCCTGTCCTGTCCTGTCCTGTCCTGTCTTGTCCTGTCCTGTCCTGTCCTGTCCTGTTCTTGTCCTGTCCTGTCCTGTCCTGTCCTGTCCTGTCCTTGTCTTGTCTTTTCCTGTCCTTGTCCTGGATTTGTTTAGTTTAGTTCTGGTTTTGTCTTGTCCTGTCCTGTCCTGTCCTGTCCTGTCCTGTTCTTGTCTTGTCTATTCCTGTCCTATCCTGTCCTTGTCTTGTCTTGTCCTGTTCTTGTCTTGTCTTTTCATGTCATGTCATGTCATGTCATGTCATGTCATGTCATGTCATGTCATGTCCATGTCTTGTCTTGTCTTGTCTTGTCTTGTCTTGTCTTGTCTTGTCTTGTCTTGTCTTGTCTTGTCTTGTCTTGTCTTGTCTTGTCTTGCCTTGTCTTGTCTTGTCTTGGCCTAAAAATTATATTATATTATTCATTCATTCAGTCATTCATTTTCTTGTCGGCTTTGTCCCTTGCGGGGTCGCCACAGCGGAATGATCCGCCAACTTATCCAGCACGATTTTACGCAGCGGATGCCCTTCCAGCCGCAACCCATCTCTGGGAACCATATTATATTATATTATATTATATTATATTATATTATATTATATTATATTATATTATATTATATTATATTATATTATATTATATTATATTATATTATATTATATTATATTATATTCATGAATCGTGACATAATATAATTGCATCATCTCAGTCTAGAATGGCTTTAAAAGCCATTTTCAATTCAAATTATGAATGATGCATAACCAAATCTGATTGTTTGTGGTTGTTGTATTGGAAAAGGTCTGACGACAGTGAGGTCGAGCACAGCTATTTTGGCCGAAAGTACGTTGGTGTCGGAACTGGAGGAACCTTAGAGATTCACGGAGACAAGAAGCTGTCATGGACGTTCCTGAACAAAACCCTGCATCCGGGGCAGGGAAACGAGAACAGCTACCATTTCGAGAGAAGCTGGGGAAACAGAGGCATCATCGTTCACATCATCAACCCCAAAACCGGAGACGTGCTTCACACCGACAGGTCAGTGGGACACCATTACAAAACATTCAGCTTTATTTCAAATCATTGACTATGTTTACATGGACATCAGTAATCGAATCTAAAGGTTTGAAACCACTTTCCTGGAGGGCCACAGCTCTGCACAGTTTAGTTCCAACCCTGCTTTAACCCACTTACCTGTAGATTTCAAACAAGCCTGAAAGACTCAATTAGTTTGATCAGGTGTGTTTAATTAGGGTTAAAGCTAAACTGTGCAGAGCTGCGGCCCTCCAGGAACTTGATTTGACACCTGTGCTTTAAGATGACCTGTTCATTTAACTACTTAGTTATATTAATTAAATACATTTACTTACTATATGGTTAGGGTTAGAATGCGAGTTAGGTTTAGTGATAGTGACGCAATTATGCATAAATAATTGTAATTGCTATATAGTCCTTTTGTAACACTTATGCAAGCTCATAAGCTCAGTCTATTCTTTCTTAAGCATACAGTATGTAGTTGTTTGACAAATATAACCATGTTTAGCTGTAAAAAATATAATTATTCAGTCAAATATTCTGACAAAATCACACAATTTCTCCTACTAAATAAATATTTGAATAGCAAAAACATATATACTATATATTCTTTGAATTGATTTAGGCCACTTTATTAGGTACACTTTACTAGTACTGGGCTGGACCCACTTTTGCCATCAAAACTGCATTAATCCTTCAAGGCATAGATTCAACAAGCTACTGGAAATATTCCTGAGACTTTGGTCCATATTAACATGATAGCATCATGCAGTTGCTGCAGATTTGTCGGCTACACATCCATGATGCGAATCTCCCGTTCCACCACATGCCAAAGGTGCTCTATTGGATTGAGATCTGGTGACTGTTGAGGCCATTTTAGTACAGTGACCACATTGTCATGTTCAAGAAACCAATCTGAGATGATTTGCGCTTTATAACATGGTGCGTTATCCTAGCAAATTGTAGCCTCAGTTTCCTTCTCTTAGCTGACAGGAGTGGCACCCGGTGTGGTCTACTGTTGCTGTAGCCCATCTGCCTCAAGGTTGGATGTGTTGTATGATCAGAGATGCTCTTCTGCATACCTCGGTTGTAATGAGTGGTTATTTGAGTTACTGTTGCCTTTCTATCAGCTCAAACCAATCTGGCCATTCTCCTCTGACCTCTGGCATCAACAAGGCATTCGCGCCCACAGAACTGTCGCTCACTGGATATTTTCTCTTTTTCTGACCATTCTCTCTGAACCCTAGAGATGGTTGTGCGTGAAATCCCAGTAGATCAGCAGTTTCTGAAATACTCAGACCAGCCCCTCTAGCATCACCAACCATGCCACGTTCAAAGTCACTTAAATCACCTTTCTTCCCCATTCTGATGCTCGGTTTGAACTGCAGTGGCCAGTGAGTGTATATTAAAATACATCTTAAATACTCAATTAAAACTCTTATTTTTAAAAGCTGCATTCCTAAAACAATTAAAATGATAGTAATAAAATTGATTTTTGAATTTATTTACAATATTTAAGACAAGTCTATTATACATAACTGTAATTAAATGAGCTCAAATTTAAAAATAACCACATACTTGCCCTTTTTATCAGTAGATATGTAATGTAATTAAAGTAACTAGTAACTACTTACACCCAACACTTGTTTCTAATGAATTCGTTTTGATGGATTAGAGGTTGGTACTTCAGCACATCATGTAAAACCAACTAACTGATGTTTTCAATGTGCGGCTGTAATTAAAACAGTAATTACAAATCGACTGTCAAAACAAACAGAGCTTCCAAGTTGGCATCATTGCAGGAGATTGATTTGCGACTATTTTGTCCCCTCGCAGAAAAAGAGATTCTGTTATTGAATCGCAGACTTCAAAACAATCATTCATACTCAGTGTGCTTACTGGCTTCTGTGACGGTTCTTGACTGGGCTGTGATTAATATCTGTGACCCACTTTTATGTGTGTGTGTGTGTGTGTGTGTGTGTGTGTGTGTGTGTGTGTGTGTGTGTGTGTGTGTGTGTGTGTGTGTGTGTGTGGTGTGTGTGTGTGTGTGTGTGTGTGTGTGTGTAGATTTGACACATATAGGAGCAAGGACGAGAGCAGACGGCTGGCCCAGTACGTAGACGAAGTTGAAACCGGGCAGATCTTGGCCATGGTGGTTAATGACGAAGGATCCAACAACCTGGAGGATCTGGCTAAAAAAGCTCTCTCTAAACTGGGGAGCCGGCACTTCCATCGACTCGGTTTCCGGTAATCTGACCCATTTCCAATGCTTCCTTATTTATGAACGATATGGAGTTTGCTTTAGCATTTAGACGTGGATTTATTTCAGTGAAAATTCAGTGATATTTTGGGCCAGATTTACTAAACGGGGCACATTTTACTTTTACATTAAGTCATTTAGCAGACCCTTCTGTTCAAAGCAACTTGCAATTGAAGAGGCATTCAGCGACTCAACAAGAAGAGGCAATACACACAAGAAGTGCTAATTATACAAAGCAACTGATTGTGCTCAGAGAATTAAGTGCTAGATTTAAGAGGAGGAGTGTTTATTTGTATTAATTTTTATAGAGAGAAGAGTGAAGAGTTTACAGGTCAAGCCTATTTACCTGTGCACACTTCATAAATGCACAAGTTTTTTTTATTTTTTATTTTAGAAATATGGAGTGATTGTAGGAAAGTGTCTGCAAAATATAATACAGTATATATAGTAGCAGTGCGATATGGCTGTACATCGGCACTGGTGGGAGACGTGCGTTGGCTTGAGTGCCTTAGTGCCCCAGTATACAATGTACAGACATTTCGCACTGCGACGAGTGTAATATTGCGTTTATACCACAGTTCGACGGCATAATCGTGTATATAAAACAGCAAATCAAACAGGGAGAGTCTCAAAATCTTTTTTTATGAGGAACTACTGCCATTCATTCACATCTACAGCTGACGTCAGAACAGCAGAAACCATTGCTACTTCATAAACGTCACTTTAGAGCTAGTATTTAAATGATTCTCTGGCGTAATGTCCATACCTGTCAACCTTCCTGTTTTTCCCGGGATTCTCCCGTATTTTACAGTTCTATCCTGCTATCATCCCATAAAGGGACTTTCCTGTTTTTTCCCATATTTTAAGTCTTTCTCTGAAGGGTGTCAATAAACATTAAAGAGAAAAAAGATCATCCCTATACGCAAACCATACCGCCGAACCACCAGTGGACACCTCTTGCTCTTAAATGTGAATCTGTTCTGTGCTTTTGTTTTATTTAGGCATGAAAACAGTTTGAATTAAATATAAAAACGGCGGGATTCTCTTCCTTTTCATTACAGGTGCCGTCGCCCCTCTTATGCAATCCTCAAAACTCCATAGTGATAAATAGACACTGTTTCCCATCTAAATATGTCAATCTTGTTGGGGTTTTTTTTAAACTAATTTTGTCCTAAAATAACATACGTAAGGAAAGCAATCGAATGCTTTCATTATAACGTTAGTGTCACGATCGGTGGGTGGGGAAAAGGAGCGAGGACTCAAATGCAGGGAAAAATGGGTATTTATTAATGATAAAATATAAATTAAAATAAACTTCCCCGAGGGGGAAAACATTAACAAAACATACAAATAAACTTCACTGGGCAGGCTGGCATGGAACAGGACAGGACAAGGCTACAAACGACAGAACAAGGAGAAAAGATGACGAACTGGCACAGGACAGCAGACATGAGGAGATTATATACAAGCATAAATTAACACACAAACAGGTGAACATGATAAAATAATAATGGGTTAACAAGGAGGGTGGGGCTAGACAATAAACGGGAGAGCACATGACACAAAGACAACAAGCCATGTGCTCACATAAAACAAGGCTAGAACACGCAAGCACGCGGTGCATGTAAACATACACCACGTGCTAAACACAACAGCAACAGATGTCTGAACAGGGGAAGCGAGCACACTATAGATGTAAACATCTTACCGTGCGCTCACACATAACCACCGCGCATGCTTCATCTCAGCGCCAACAGAAACCAAAACCAACCAGATAGATGCTGAGAATGAAACAGCGCGATGCCGACAGAACAAAACTAACACGAGTATGAGCGCGGGCGCGCGTCACAAGCACGTGCAGGACGTACACGTCCGCATCAAGCGGGAGCGCGCACGGTCCCCACGCACTCATGACAGCGTGCGCACACAGAGACACACACAATGACAGAACACAAGTGCTCGACCCGAGAAAACTCGAGCCGAGCACAACAGAGCATGACAAGACAGAGCTAATGTCTGGACTCTGCCACCAAAACAAGAGTTAACCAGAGATGGCAAAAGTACACACATCCTTTACTTAAGTAGAAGTACAGATACTCATGTTTAAAATGACTCTGGTAAAAGTAGAAGTACTGACTACACTTTGGTACTTAAGTAAAAGTAAAGAAGTACTGCCTCAAAAATGTACAAAAGTAAAAAGTACTTGTTTCAACCACAGTCCAAAGACATGCGGTATAGGTGAATAATAGGTAACTAAATTGGCAGTAGTGTATAAGTGTGTGGGTGTTTCCCAGTGCTGGGTTGCAGCTGGAAGGGTATCCGCTGTGTAAAATATGCTGGAATAATTATCATTCTGCTGTGGCGACCCCTGATAAATCAGGGATGAAGCTAAAGGATAGTGAGTGAGATAGGGAACTATCATATCCTATTGGTACATTAATATAAACTAACTTACATTTCCAATTTTTATGTAAAATGTTTGTTGCCATGTTTATGAAAGTAGCCTTCAAAGTAGCTTAACAACACTACTAGGCGGCTTATGTTTCATCATCTTGATGCAAACTCAAAGCGGTCATCATGTAGTTTTGCGGCTGTTAGATCAAAAACAACAGCTGCCATTCATGTTCATACACCCTAATAATAATGCTGTAGGCCTGTCTATCTTTATAAATAATGTCTTACATTTTACACTGAATTCTGTCCAAAATATATTGCATTTTTTTCTTTTGCTAAAATAAATACTTATATTTGACTGCAAACTATTTTTTTTTTTTTTGCATTAGCAGCTCTCATATAAACTGCTATTTCAGTGTTTTTTTAGGTATTGTGGTCATTTTATTTAACAGATAAACATTAATTCTGTTACAGTTTTTCTCAGTCACTTTGGTGCATTTCTCAGATCAGAATTGAAATTCTCTAAACCCACTGTTCAATCTTCAGATCATCATTGTTTCACTTGTGGACATCAGAAAAGCAGTTTCTCTTTATGAACAAGTTGCAAATGCTTTTGTACATTCATACAAATGATTATGTGCAATTCTCTGATGTTTTCTATATTATCAGTTGCTGATGTCATGTTGATCAAAATGTATTATTTTGGTCTCTGTTTAATAGTCTCACTCCCCACAACATTTAATCATTGTTCATAGCATTTACGTGCAAGTTGTCAACAAGTTGTCATAATATATTGTCATAATGCATTTTTCTATACATTTCTATTAGACTTTTTTCCTAAATCTGACTACAACTGGTTCATTTCTCCCAACTAAATGTTGACGACTTTTTCTAATGAAGGTCTAAAAGGAGGTTCTGTCTTTTCCTTTCAATATCACAATGACATGATCCGGCAACTAATTACAATACAAACAGCCAAAAAAATATTGCCATAGTTTACACCAGAACAGCCCTCCAGAGTACACTGTTATTGACAACATGACTACTAAGTAATGACACAAGGACATGTCATTCTGATGACACTGACATGTTCATCAACACATAAATTTAGTTTTGAGAGATGAACTAAGGATTTTGAGCAGGAGAATTTTGCAGGTAATCCATGATGTTTTGCTATTTATAGGTGTTGTTTTGAGAAATGCACTTAGTCCTACTGCTTTGCAAATTTCAATTCTGATCTGAGAAATGTGCTAAAGTGACAAACGAAATACTGATTATATGTGAAAAGCAATGATGATGAATGATCTTTTTACACGTGATAAATTCAGGATCTTTTGCATTATATTTTTATTTATAAATTGCCCAGTATAGTTACTTTTGTTGTTGTAAAATATTTGTTAAAAATTATTAATTGAAGACAACAGTATAGGCAAATATGTAAAATATAGTCAATAAAAAAACAATAAAAACTGAAAACCAGCATAAATTCTGTATTAGGAAATATGAACTTATCAGAAATAAAGGAAATAAATCGCAATACATACATTTTTTTTATAAAGTATTTGATTGTTTTAGTACTAAATGTACAAATATGTACAACTAAATTTACAAAAAAGCCCTATTTTGAGCGGTATTAGATTGAAAGACCAGAGAAACCCGTGCAGTATCGGAAGTGGACAGGTGTATAAGCATTTAAACGGCATGTTTTTTATTTGGAATGTGTCTCTCATGTTTACCTGTGATCCGATCGAACAAAAGGCGTCTTATTACTCTGTAAACAGGGCAGCATCAGTCACGTTAAATCCGCCGACTCCCTCTGTCATACAGTATCTCTGAAGCCATCCGTAGCATGTACGGTGCGCGATAAGCCGTGAAAAAGCCACGCGCAGCAGCACGCAGGCGCGCAATGAGGAAAATAGACTGACTGCATCAAAAAGGCGCTCATATTATTGCGCAATGACAAGAAATAATATAGATCGCGCCACCAAACCCATGAAAACGAAAGTAACGACCGTGTTTTAAAAAATGTAAGAAGTAGAAAGTACAGATATTTGTGTAAAAATGTAAGAAGTAGAAGTAAAAAGTTGTCAAAAAAATATGTAGTGGAGTAAAGCACTGATACCCGAAAAAACTACTTAAGTACAGTAACGAAGTATTTGTACTTCGTTACTTCCCATCTCTGGAGTTAACAAGACCAGAGTGGCAGAACCCTGACAGTTAGATGTGTGCATTTTTAAAGTGACACCTCTGTTATTTAATGTAAGCAAACGAAAAGGTAAATGAGATTCATTCACTGCTCTTTAATCAGAATGTGTAAGTTATACAGTGCAGAAAAGATTGAGACTTGATAACTTGATTCTAATTCTTTATAATAGCTATTATTTTTAATAAGCTGAACTTTTTTTGCTGCTAATGTATACTATTTATTTTTTTCTTTTGTAAATAATAATAATAAAACATATTACTGACCGTTTAACTGTTTATTTACAATGAAACAGCTCCAGAGGAACATATTTAGTAACTTGGGGGGGAGGGGGACTGTCCTTATAAATAAACTGCATAGTTGCAATCTAAACAGCTACATTCTCGACTAAAAAAGCCTCAAAAGTACATTATGTTGTCCAGCAGCTGCAATATTTGTGTGCGGATTAAAATATGTGGGCGGAGTAATACACAAGGGTGAAGAGGCTGCACGAGTGCTGATATTGTAGGACATCACACGGCTATCAGCCAATCAGATTGGAGAACCAGACAGAAATGTATTTATATATGTGAATCTATTCAGCACACAAAATTCATAAAGCTTACGTTATTTTTTATTAATAATTATTTTTTTTTAAGTTATTTTGAAATTAAATGTTTAAACAACCAAATAGTTTCCTGGATATTGTATCACTATGGACAATAAATGTATGTGAAAGCATGAAATGTGATTTAAATGTATTTATTTATTTATTATTTTTTTAATTAACCCAAAGTTACACCCTAGAAGCTCATTATCATTATTTTTCACTATTTAAATCTGACTTTTGCACTATTTAATACCTTCTTTTATTATTACTATGAAAGCTTTTATATTCCAGATTGTGTTGCACTTCGAAATGCATTTTAAGTATGAAAGAAGGAAAGGTGCGATAGCAGTAAAATGTATTATTACTATGACTATTTTCCTACACCCTGGAGGTACATTTTATGCGTTTCCATCAAGCGCTCCGTGAAAGTTTTCTCTAGTTCATAAGCACCATTAGAGTTGTGTGCAGGCGGGCAGAACTGCAGGAACAGGGTCTGCCACTGATTTAGATGCTATTTTAAGAGACATATTTCAGCAGTCTCAGACCAGCAGCGGTGCACAGAGGAAAAATATGAATACAGTCATGCTGATTGACACACACACACACACATATAAACTCAACAGGGCCAGACTGGCCTAAATATTGTCCAATTTTCAACTAAAGCCCTGTTTCCTTCTTGTATTAACATGCAATCCCAGTGGTCTGATCACTAGCGGTCAGCTAAAGCCCTATTTATATGGGACATTTCATGTATGAATTCAGACTGGATGAACATTTCTTTGTTTATTAATGAGGTAGTGTGTCTGTGTCTTACATGTGGATGGTGCACAGGGCCGCTGCTGGCCAAAAAGGTGCCCCCTATCACGGTTGGGGATCTCTCTGTTCCTCTTGTGTGTGTGTGCGCGTATGTATGTGTGTGGTTGTGGGTGTGTTTGTTTGGGTATCTTTCACCGCGTGGCTGTCTGTGTTTACATGTTGTCAGCTGGGCAGTCACGTGCTCAGCTGTCAATCAGCACACCACAGGTGCAGCGCATTACTGCACCTATTTCTGTTCAGCGCTCGCGTCTCTTGTTGTCAGTTCGTTCTGTCCCAAACTCATCTTTGGCATCAAAACTTAAACAGGTGTGTTTAACTTACTCATTAGACAGCAAAAAGCTTTTAATTAATATTTTAAGTTCTCTGAACTTAACATTCTAATTTCTTTAAATGATTCACCATGTCGGGCGATGCAGTGGCGCAGTAGGTAGTGCTGTTGCCTCACAGCAAGAACGTTGCTGGGTCGCAGGTTTGAACCTCGGCTGGGCTGGGTCAGTTGGCGTTTCTGTGTGGAGTTTGCATGTTCTCCCTGCATTCGCGTGGGTTTCCTCCGGGTGCTCCGGTTTCCCCCACAGTCCAAAGACATGCAGTACAGGTGAATTGGGTAAGCTAAAATTGTCCGTAGTGAATGAGTGTGTGGATGTTCCCAGAGATGGGTTGCGGCTGGAAGGGCATCCGCTGCGTAAAATCGTGCTGGATAAGTTGGCGGTTCATTCCGCTGTGGCTACCCCGGATTAATAAAGGGACTAAGCCGACAAGAAAATGAATGAATGAATGAATGATTCACCATGTCCCTGTTTAAAAAGATTGGTTGCACTTGAAATTCTGCCTTAACAATCGCGCTGGAGTGCGTTTCCCAAACAATGGCTTTTCCCAAACTCGCGGCTGAACTATTATAGTACGATGCATCGTTTGGGAAAAGAACGATGTAGTGACGAGTGTTTCCCAAAACCCGTAGTGTCTCTGTCGCAGAACCATCGTTTGAACCACGTTAGTTATAACGTAAAACGCCCATAATGATGCTCTAAACGGGGTGGAGTAACTTTTTAAGAGAAGAACCTCATAATTTCTTTGTGCAAATTATATTGTTTTAAACAAACACGCATTTAAATAAAAAATCCAATACTAGTTTTGGTAAAAACATGCACTCACTTTCCATATTAATTAAAATTTTGTAAAAGGCACATATAGGGCCTGTGCTTCCTTTACAAATGTTAATATCATATATAAATAAATAAATAATGAGGCTATTTATTAAGAAATTAAATACTATTATTTTAATAATATTAATGAGGATAATGATGACAATTATTATTATTATTATTAGCCTATTATTATTATTATTATTATTATTATTATTATTATTATTATTATTATTATTATTATTATTATTATTATTATTATTAAGTAGGATATTGTTTATTTATTACATTTTTTGAAAAGTCTACTTTTACAATTTGACATGCATACCACTGCAGAAATGCTCTAGCCAACAGGCCCATGTCACATACAGTACAGATACTTAATAAATAACCTACTATAAATTAAAAGCAGTAATGTATGCTATGTTTTTTGATTTCACAAGCTTTGGAGATGTAACATAAATTCCGCTTTTAAATCATAGGTCACCTATAGCTTTCGTCATGAGCCACGGCTGTGTTCAAAATGACATCAATGTTTTCGAAGTGCACTGTGAAGGGAGCGAAATTGTAAACATGCCACTGAATTTTAAAAATACTTTGAAAGCAAATTACACCTAAGAGAGATGACTTCAATGCTTTTTTTTTTAAAAATGTAACACCAAGTTTAAATATTGGAATGTTATAAATGAATAGGGCATAGGGGGGATAACTGGGAATAGAACACAGCCAGGAACTATGTTTCTAACTACAGCTCCAGAGGTGTAGTCGCAAGCATACAAGTTTGCAATGCAGTTTGCGAATGTTTGTTGGAACGATAAATTTGGGAAACACCAAATCAACAAACTATGTTTGTAACGACGTAACTAGCGACCTTAGTTGGCTAACGATTGTTTTCGGAAACACACCCCTGATATCGATATAAGTTATATGACACATGGTGGTCATTTTGCTTGTGATGCTGAATTTTGCTGAAGCCCAGCAGGACAGAGGCACTACCTGAACCCATCTGACGTAGATATTTAAATGCTTATATACATTTTTCTTAATTGATATACATGCAGGGGTGACACGGTGGCGCAGTGGATAGCTCTGTCGCCTCACACCAAGAAGTTTGCTGGTTCAAGTCCCAGCTGGGTCAGTTGGCATTTCTTTATGGAGTTTGCATGTTCTGTTGGCGTGGGTTTCCTCTGGATGCTCCGGTTTCCAAAGTCCAAAGGCATGCACTATAGGTGAATTGAAGAAACTAAATTGTCCTTAGTGTATGTGTGTATGTCCTGGTCCTCCAGGTTGGGGGTTGAGTGTTGGGCTAATGAGAAATGAGATGTTATGAAACATTAACATGGTGCAGCTAAATATTAGCTTTGATATAAACAGCCCTGGAGTAAGTAAGTAAAGAATATAAAAGCTAAAAATTTTGAAAGTTTTAGTCTATTAGCCATTAAAGTTAATTCAATGAAGAGACCACATTTGGTCAACTCAATTAATTGAGTTGTTGATTTCCCATTACTCAAACGAACTGAGGAAATCACTTTCAAGAAGGTCGCTGAATCGAGTCCCGGCTGGGCCAGTTGTCATTTCTGTGTGGAGTTTGCATGTTCTCCCCGTGTTGGCGTGGGTTTCCTTTGGGTGCTCTGGTTTCCTCCACAGTCAAAGACATGCATAGATGAGTTGAATGAACTAAATTGGCTGTGCATGAGTGTGTGTGTGTGTGTGAATGTGAGTGTGTATTGGTGGTTCCCAGTACTAGGTTGTGGCTGAAAGGGCATCCGCTGCATGCGCAAAACATATGCTGGAATAGTTGATGGTTTATTCCGCTGTGGTGACCCCTAATAATTAGGGACTAAGCCGAAAGGAAAATGAATGAATGTATAAATGAATGAAAGCTCACAATTTTGTTTAATAGGAAGCCATTTCTTAAAATTATACTTAAATGATTTAAACAATGCACATTCAGATTTTTGCTTTTTGCGTGTGTGATCCATCAACTAATTAATTATAATCGCATACTTATTAGGAACGATAATAACAAAAATCAGGATTCAGCACGTGATTTGCGAGGTTCAGATGTGTTTGATTATAGTTTGGAAGTGAATTCTGTTAGATCATCCAGGCTTTGGGAAGCCTTTTCAGTAAATGGAAAACAAATTGCATGAATTTACGAAGCCATTAGCAGAAAATGACCAGGACGAATTCTAGAGCATTGCGAATGAGCAAATCGTTACGAATTAGGGAATGAAAAATGACGGAGATCTCTTTAACTTTGTATTCTTTCTGAATGTCAACAATTGCCTCATTTCATTTTTTTTCTCCTGTATTATTTTAGGAGAATCTAAGCTGAAGTTTTAATGCCTGTTTAAATGAAACGGCAGCCTGTGAGCAGTCATTTCTCTCTGGGACGGTTTGGAAATGCTGTGGCTTGTGCAAATGAAATAGTTGTTTACATGAGTGAAGCTTGGCGGTGAGAATATTATCGGCATAGCTGTGACTGATAACAACTTTTGGAGTAATTAAACTGTTTAATGAAACACCAGGCTGCAAAAAAAAAATACAGAATCTGTGCTGTACATGTGAAACTCATTCACTCTTAAATGTTACAATCACTCGCATTTAAATAGTCCCGCATAATGACTGGTGTTTCCCACACGCTAATCCAACCACATCAGGAAAAAGCAGATCTGCTCTGGCGACTTTTAATGCTGGGGTTGGTTTACTTTTGGTTTGGCGGAATGGTCATAACACTTCCATTTAGGTTTTTATGAATGATGTATGAACATTACGGCTTTTAATTTTATACAAATATGTGATTTTTTTAGGTTAAGATGTTAAGAAAATGCACTGATTATGGGAATGAGGATTTTGAACATCCTATGAACATTCTGATTCAAATTCCCTGCATTTTTCATTCATTCATTCATTCATTCATTCATTCATTCATTCATTCATTCATTCATTTTCCTTCGGCTTAGTCTCTGATCATCAGGGGTTGCTACAGCAGAATGAACCACCAACTATTCCAGCATATGTTTTATGCAGCGGGTGCCCTTTCAGCTGCAACCCAGTACCGGGAAACACCCATATACACTCATTCACACACACACACACTCATGCGGCCAATTTAGTTTATTCAGTTCACCTATAGCAAATGTCCTTGGACTGTGGGGGAAACCGGATAACCAAATGGGCGTTATCAGCTGACAGATATGGTCCAGTAGGGGCCTTCTGCGTCTACTGGTAGGCTCAGAAGCATACCTGCCAACACTCCCGTTTTTCCCGGGAGTCTCCCGTATTTCAGACCCGTCTCCCGTATTGTTCTGTCTCCCGGTAAACTCCCGAAATTCCCCCACCCCCCGCTCCTCAGCATTTTGGTACAGTCCGGGCTGAAACTTGGTGCTTGTGCTCTTCTAGTTACGTGCTACAGTTCGCGCGCCCCCATCTCCCCAAACCTCTCACTCCTCCCGCTCCCCGCTCTTCAGTTTGCGCCAGTGTTGCCAACTTAGCGACAAATTTTCAAAAAAGCGACTAGCGAGAAATCTAGCGACTTTTTTGTGCGTTACTGGCGATTTTTATAGACTGTCGTTTGTCCATTACTGTACCGTCCCTACTCTTCTCAATGAGCCTCCCCTGCAGCCTGAGAGCAGAGCACCTCTCTGCGTACCGACGGCAAATGATTTAGAACAGGTGGCAGTTTGAAGGTATTTCCCTTGTACAGTCAACCCGATCTGCTTCTCCTTTTTTTAACAATTTAATTTGACCGTTTATTCTTGTTGCACAATCAGAGATGTTTTAAGTGAGAGTTTCAGAACTTGTCTGAGTATATTACGTCTGAGAAGGGGAGGAGTGGACATTTTAAAAGTGGGGGGGACAGCTGTATGAAATCCAAAAGTTTACATTCTTAATCACCTTTTTCTAATTGGTCTATCTCTAAAAGTGAGGGTAACATATCCCCCCCCCCGGTTGCTACGCCCATGCGTCTGAAAGATTACTGCAAATTCACTACTCATCTATAATGATATACTGTATTCAAACAGCAATAAATTTAGTTAAATTGACAAGCTTACATAAAGCGTAGTGCGAATATCAAATACCCCATTCGTTTACCATAGGCTGTTAAACAAACAGAAATGGTAGAACGCGATGACGTCAGTAATATGCAAATTAGCGTATGACACGGGGTCTCCCGGAATTTACGAACCAAATGTTGGCAGGTATGCTCAGAAGGCTGTTATCATCCATCCACATGGTTAATCAGCTGTAGATCGCATACAGCTGTGGCTGGAAGTTAACGAGAATTATTTATATTATTCATTAAATTTCCCATTAATTGTATTTTATTAACATCTACCCCAACCCTAAACCCAACCGTCACAGTAACATAAAAACAGATCTGGATCTGGAGTCTTCTCTACACTCTCAGAAAAAAAAGGTACACGGTGGTATTAATAATATTTCTTTAGGAACAGTTTTGTACCTTTGTAAAAGTTGTACCTTATCTAGTACAGAAAAGACCTCTTGTTACGCCCTGTGGTTCACTTTATTACAATAAAGATAAATGAAAAAATATTTAAATCACCCAAAATATATTTACAAATGTGTACAATAAATGCAAAATGAAGTTCAATTCAATTCAGTTTAATTCATCTTTATTTCTCTAGCGCTTTTACAATGTAGATTGTGTCAAAGCAGCTTCACATAGAAGATTATATTGAATTGAAACAGTGTCAGTCCAGTTTTCAGTGTTTAAGTTCAGTTCAGTTCAGTTTAGCTCAGTTCGGTGTGGTTTAAACAATAATAAATGAATATTTGCTCATAACTTTGAGAGAATATAGACCTTTAGCCATGAGTTCAGACTGCAGATTTTGTTAATTATTTTGTTATTATATTTGACTTTTTTTCCATAAAATTGTGCAAAGTTTTTGTTATGTTACAGTTAATAATATAAAAAAAAAAAACATATTACAGTTAATACATATGTAGAAATATAGTTTCATATAGGGTGGCACTGTGGTGCAGTGGGTAGCACTGTCACCTCACAGCAAGAAGGTCGCTGGTTCGAGCCGTGGCTGGGTCAGTTGGCATTTTAGTTTGGAGTTTGCATGTTCTCCCCGTGTTGGCATGAGTTTCCTCTGGGTGCTCTGGTTTCCCCCACAGCCCAAACACATGCGCTACAGGTGAATTGGGTAAGCTAAATTGTCCGTAGTGTATGTGTGTGAATGAGAGGGTGTGGGTGTTTCCCAGTGATGGGTTGCAGCTGGAATTGCATCCGCTGTGTAAAACATGTGCTGGATAAGTTGGCGGTTCATTTCGCTGTGGCGACCCCGGATTAATAAAGGGACTAAGCCGAAAAGAAAATGAATGAATGAATTAATTAATTAATTGATGAATGAATAGTTTCATATATTCTATACCTAATTATGTTTTACATTTTGAAAAATACTTTTTTTTTTTGTCAATTTCTTTCATTTTTAAAATGATTAAGTTACATAATAAACAAGTTTTTGTTTGTTTGTTTTTTTAGTTGTTTTAACTTATTTTAACCCTTTTAGCCATAAGTTTACACTGAATGTGTCCAGCATATAAATAAAGGAATAAAATATAATAAATTGATTCCTAACATTAAAAATACCCAGCAAGTCCACTTCTGAATGGCTGAAGACAAACAAGTTCGTTTGTAAAGACAAACAGTTGTGGCTAAGGGTGGCCCAACCAGTTATTAGGTTTAGGGGCAAACATTTTTTTTCACACAGGGCTATGTCGTTTTGTATTTTGTTTTCCTTTAAGTCCTCTTCTGAATGGCTGAAGAAAAACAAAATGAAGACTTTGAAGTAGTCTAGTCAAAGTCCTGACCTGAATCCAATTGAGATGCTGTGGCATGACCTTAAAAAGGCAGTTCATGCTCAAAAACCCTCCAATGTGGCTGAATTAAAACAATTCTGTAAAGATGAGTGAGCCAAAATTCCTCCAAAGCGCTGTAACAGAGTCAATGCAAGTTATCAAAAACGCTGGTGGCCCAACCAGTTATTAGGTTTAGGGGGCAAACACTTTTTCACACAGGGCTATGTAGTTTTGTATTTTGTTTTCCCTTAAGTCCACTTCTGAATGGCTGAAGAAAAGCAAAATATAGACTTTGGAGTGGCCTAGTCAAAGTCCTGACCTGAATCCAATTGAGATCTTGTGGCATGACCTTAAAAACATTGAAATGAACAGGTATTAGGTTAAGGGGGCAAACACTTTTGCACACAGAGCTATGTAGTTTTGGATTCCCTTAATAATAAAAACCTTAATTTCAAAAATGCACAATGTATTTCCTTAAATTATCGTTGACTTATTTTTTTTCCGATGATCTGAAACATTTTCTTTCTAATGAGAGCAAGCGATTTTATACTTTATTTCCTTTCCAATCCGAAAACTGGAAATTCGTCATAATTGCGCGCTTGTTCCTGTAGATGTGAAAATGATGGCGACTGTGAAAATGGCCGGTTACACAATAGCGGGTTTATTTGCTACTAAGTGGCTTCTTGCGAAGTGTTTTTCAGAAATTCAGAGGCACTTACAGAAGAAACTTTCAATAGCAGTGATTAGTTGAATGTGCTAAACGGCAGACACTCAGTGAATGGAGAAATCCATAGCAACAGCAGAGTGCAGGTTAAGTATGCTCAGTTTGCATACTTGCATCAAGTTTTCTGGACTTAGACCTCATTATTAAAGCCATGGTCACTTTAGACCTTGGACACACATCATGTCTTTGAAAGGTTCAATGTGTTTCATTATAGTATATGACACTCTGCAGTGCCTTTTTTAAACACATAATTCTACATATCATCACAAAATTATATAAAATATGTAATCTGCTTCACTTTATTGCAGTGGTGTAATAATCTAGATTTAAAGTTTGCATTCATTTAAAGGAGGCCTATTATGACACTTTTTACAAGATGTAAAATAAGTCTCTAATGTCTCCAGAGTGTGTGTGTGAAGTCTCAGCTCAAAATGCCACAAATAATGTTGTCAGCATAGTGGCATATTCAAAAACAGGACTAACATCCTATGCTAATAAGGCAGAGATGGTCACTAATGGGCGGGACTTTCCCCCTCTGATGACACATACAAAAGGAGAATGTCAATCCAAATGTTTATGCTTCTGTTTTTATCAAGTGTGATTATAAAAAATTTAATTAATAAATGTTTTACCATTAGGAGCTGGTTATATTCACACACTGCTGCCACACTACTGTGTTTAAACTCCTTATGAAGTTCATTTATTTTAATTGAGGTGGATATTTTAAAGTCGCAGGATAGTGAAAATCTAAATACAAAAGCATAGCTAAAAAGTAGCTTAATAGTGTTGGTGATGATTATTATGATTGTTTAATTGATTATAATGATGCCAGTCAGACTCAGACTGATCAGAACAGGGGCTCATGGGAAACTCATTTTTATTGTAATTACTATTGCTGTTAAACAATTAATTACGATTAATCACATTCAAGATGAAAGTTTGTATTTAAATAATATATACATCTATAATGTGTATATTTATGTATACATGTATAAACACACACACACATGCTTTATATAAAATACAAAAATATTCCAATCATAATTATATATATATATATATATATATATATATATATATATATATATATATATATATATATATATATATATATATATATATATATATATATATATATATAGTTGAAGTCAGAATTATTAGCCCCCCTGTTTTTCCCCCCCCGATTTCTGTTAAACAGAGAGAAGATTTTTTCAACACATTTCTAAACATAATAGTTTTAATAACTCATTTCTAATAACTGATTTATTTTATCTTTGCCATGATGACAGTAAATAATATTTGACTAGATATTTTTCAAGACGCTTTTATACAGCTTAAGTGACATTTAAAGGCTTAACTAGGTTAATTAGGTTAACTAGGCAGGTTAGGGTAATTAGGCAAGTTATTGTATAATGATGGTTTGTTCTGTAGACTATCGAAAAAAATAAATTAGCTTAAAGGGGCTAATAATATTGACCTTAAATGGCTTGTAAAAAATTTAAAACCGCTTTTATTCTAGCCAAAATAAAACAAATAATACTTTCTTCAGAAGAAAAAACATTATCAGACATACTGTGAACATTTCCTTGCTCTGTAAACATCATTTGGGAAATATTTTAAAAAGAAAAAACAAATTCAAGGGGTGGCTAATAATTCTGACTTCAACTGTATATATATATATATATATATATAGTCAACGTGGCATCTCTAAAATAAAGTTGGCATCTCTAAATAAGCATTTTCCCAAATATATGCATGCATGTGTTTATTTAAACATAATAAATATACACAGCACACACACACATATATTACATTTTGTCATAACAAACTTTTATTTTCAATGCGATTAACTGTCATTTTTGCCCTGCACTCTGTATATATACACTACCGATCAAAAGTTTGGGGTAAGTTTTTTTTTTTATGTGAAAGAAAACTAATTGCAATGCGACACTTTTTTTATGAAAGCATAACCCATTTGCTCATGCTCATTAAGCTCATAAACAAAAAAACAGTTAAATGAACAAGGAGGCAAGTGGAAAAAACACAAAATCTAAATGAAATAATTTTAGCATGCCAAAGTCAAATTTATGCATATAAAATATATTTTCCCAACAACAAAATTGTGGCTAGTGAAAATGGCGAGTGGCTAATAACAGTGGAAAACTACTAGCCACAGTGGCTGGTGATCAAAAAAGTTAAGTTAATTTCAAACCCTGTATATACTGTATAGTATATATATATATATATATATATATATATATATATATATATATATATATATATATATATATACAGTATATATATAATTTTTTTATTATTATTTATTTATTTTTAATTTTATTTTTTTTTATCTTGAGCTCTTGAAAGCAGCAGGACTGGGAGTGCATGATCATCGCTTTTTGTCCAGTCTATTTCAAAGAGAACCGATCACACCAGTTGCATTTCCTCTAAGCACGGTTGCTTCGTGCAAGTAAATGGGAGCGCGCACGCTTTTAACAGTCGCGCGCCTCACATCACCCGTGCACGTGAGTGATCATCCTCTCATTCGGTATTCACCTGCTTTCTTTTTCTTGCGTGAACACAGTTATTTTTGTCAGTCAGCTACTTCTCAATTCTAAGATCACATTTGCATGGATATTGGGCCATCTTTATTGTCGAATCCTGCTTTTAAGAAAAACTACAACTTAAAAATTATTTACAACCAGCCAAAGTGGCTAGTGAGCGCGGCTCTCTAATCCGCCACAGCTGTTAATGTCAAACCCTGTATATATATATATATATATATATATATATATATATATATATATATATATATATATATATATATATATATATATATATATATATATATATATATACACACACACAGTATACACAGTGTGCACAAATATATTTTATAAATATAAATTTTCATTTTGGATGTAATTAATTGTGATTAATTGTTTGACTGCACTAGTAATGACCTCTCTAATAACCTTCAGTCAACATCATTTACTGCAGTGAAAGTCAGATGTTTGTCCAGCACAGATGACTTATTCATAGCTCCTCAGACTTATTTGTCCCTCTTCCTCTCTGTATTCCTGTCCTCAGGCATCCGTGGAGTTTCATTACAGTCAAAGGAGACGCGTCCTCAGCAGTGGAGGATCATGCCGTCTATCAGGGTGAGTCTCCTTTGCCCTCTTGTTTGCTCAGCGATGGAAAGCAAACAGAAATATCCTGAAGGCAGTTTTTCTTTTTTGTTTGTGTGTTCAGGAACCAAGGCTTCGTCTGAGGCCCGGAGCTCTCAGGTGTTTCACTCAGGTTACGGAGAGCATTTCACCATCACCACCGTCAGCCAGTGGGTGCAAGGTAACAAACATCCACCAAACATATAGGGCTCTGTTTTAATTCACTTTTGCCATTTTAATGATGGGAAAAACAGTCTGTGTGCCCAGCGCATTGCGTAAAAGGTTTGTCCTTATTCTCATAATGAGTTATGGGTTTGTTTTGGGCGTAAAGTGCATTAGACTAATTTTTTTCGTTAGAGTCTCATCTCTCATTCCCTTTAAGAGTCAAGTAAGTTGTGTCGTACCATTGTGTATTCTTATTTACATGACGGATTTTCGAAGGAAAAATTGAATGCTTGTCTTAATTTTGAAAGATTTAATTAGGATAGTAAGGTCTGACTTTGCCTAGACAAAAGTCGTTTTGCTTAACAGAAATAATGTACAGTATAGAATATAAAGTCATGGTGCAGTGGAAAAAGAGTTAATATTGTGTCTGACTCCCATGAGCTTGGAGGACTGCATCCATACATCTCTGCAATGACTCAAATCACTTAATAATAAAGTCATCTGGAATGGCAAAGAAAGCGTTCCTGCAGGACTCCCAGAGTTCATCAAGACTCTTTGGATTCATCTTCAATGCCTCCTCCTTCATCTTATCTTAGACATGCTCAATAATGTCTATGTCTGGTGACTGGGCTGGCCAATCCTGGAGCACCTTGACCTTTTAATTTCCAAGAAACAGATAAAGAACAAGAATGACAAAGTGTGGTCAAAAAGTTATATCAGAACACACTTCCTATTCCTATGCCCCTATATCAGAATCAGAATCAGTTTTATTGCCAAGTGTGCTTCACACACACAAGGACTTTGTTTTGGCTACAGAAGCTTCCAGTGTACATAAAGTGACAACACAATAAATATGAAAAAAAGACGATAAACATTAAACATTAAACAGAGATGCAGTTAGTCAAAGGATCTGAATGTTGAGTTGTATGTACAGATTTGTTATAAATATACAGGTTGTAAGGTGCTGTGTACAAATTCGTGTGAGAAAGTATTGCATTGTATATTGTTATAAGGTGCTGTGTACAAGTGCGTATGAGAAAGTATTGCACGTTTATTGCCCAGTAGGGAAATATTTAACTGTTCATGAGGTAGATGGCCTGAAGAAAGAAACTTTTCCTGTGTCTGGCTGTTTTTGTGCTTGGTGCTCTGTAGCGCCGACCAGACAGTAACAGTTCGAACAGGTAGGGTGCTGGGTGCGAGGTGTCCAGAGTGATTTTGCAAGCTCTTTTACCCACTCTGGAAGAGTACAGTTCTTGAAGTGTAGGAAGGGTAGTGTCGGTGACTCGTTCAGCAGTCCGGACTATTCGCTGTAGTCTACGGAGGTCAGTTTTGGCAGCTGAGCTGAACCAGACAGTGATTGAAGTGCAGAGGATGGATTGGATGACAGCTGAGTAGAACTGCACGAGCAGCTCCTGTGGCAGGTTGAACTTCCTCAGCTGACGAAGGAAGTACAGTCTCTGTTGGGCTTTCTTCACAATAGAGTCTATGTGAATGTCCCACTTCAGATCCTGAGAGATGGTGGTGCCCAGGAACCTGAATGACTCTACTGCAGCCACAGTGCTGTTCATGATGGTGAGTGGGGGGAGTGCAGTGGGGTTTCTCCTAAAGTCCACTATCATCTCCACTGTTTTGAGCGTGTTCAGCTCCAGGTTGTTGTATCTGCACCATAAAGCCAGCCGCTCCACCTCCTGTCTGTATGCAGACTCGTCATCGTTCCAGATGAGGCCAATAACAGTAGTGTCATCAGCAAACTTCAGGAGCTCGATGGAGGGGTCTTTTGCGGTGCAGTCATTGGTGTACAGGGAGAAGAGCAGTGGTGAGAGAACACATCCCTGGGGGGCACCAGTGCTAATGGTGCGGCTGTCGAATGTGATTTTGCCCATTCTGACTAGCTGTTGTCTATCTGTCAGAAAGCTGGTGATCCATTGACAGACAGAGCTAGGGACAGACAGCTGGTTCAGTTTGTTCTCGAGCAGTGATGGGATGATGGTGTTAAAGGCAGAACTGAAGTCCACAAACAGTATCCTTGCGTAGTTCCCTGGTTTGTCCAGATGTTGTAGGGTATAATGCAGTCCCATGTTGACTGCATCATCCACAGACCGGTTTGCTCTATAGGCAAACTGCAGGGGGTCCAGCAACGGTCCAGTGATGTCCTTCAAATATGCTAGCACCAGTCTTTCGAATGACTTCATGGCTACAGATGTTAAGGCAACAGGTCTGTAGTCATTGAGTCCTGTGATCTTTGGCTTCTTCGGGATTGGGATGATGGTGTATATAGTAATGCATATATTTCTAAAACTTGACAGTTGGACAAATCTACACCAAAAGTTTATAAAAACAAATATACATAATATATTATATACAAAATATATTTATGCATGTAATAGATACTACTGATAATAATAACAGCACTAAACAAATGGCTACAATAGAGCAGGATCCTTTTTACATAATTTGTTTTTTAACTCTTTTGCCAGTACTGGGTTGTGGCTGGAAGGACATATCCTGCGTAAAACATATACCAGAATAGTTGGCGGTTCATTCCGCTGTGGCGACCCATGAAAAAACAGGGACTAAACCCAAGGAATAAATCTTTTCAATTTTCATTGTTTAATATATTTGTGTGTTGCTGTGCATCCCTGTGTGTGTGTGTGTGTGTTTAGCAATGTGTAAGAGCATTTTGGACCTGCATAACACTAGCATGCTCTTTATTAACAAATAAAAATCCTGTGCCATTGATGTTTAGTTGGAAAGTAAATAGAAAAGTGCCAACAATGTGCCTTAACACACATCCTTTTCAGACCATCCATGGGCATACAAATGGGTGCAAATGCAACATGACGTCAGATTGACGTTGTACCCCATTGTCGTAGGACATTGCATTTTGTTTGGAAATGAAAAATGGGTTGACGGCAGAACTCAACGTCAGGCAGACGTCAATGACCAACGTCAGACAGAGTTTGCGTTTTTGGTCACTTTTCAACGCAACCTAAAAACAACCAAGTATCAACGTCTAATGATGTTACAGCTTGACGTTGTGTGGGCGTTACCACTATGATGTCTATCAGACGTTGTATTTTTGCCATATCTGATAATTACAAATGTATTTAAAGTCAATATGACATTGGTTTAAGATGTTGGCTCGGTGTTGGATTTTGGTCACTTTACAACACAACTTAAAATCAACAAAATATCGACGTCATTTTACGTCGTTCTTGGACGTCAAAATAACATTGTCTTTAGATGCTGGCAACCTAAATCTAACCTAGTATTAACGTCTTATGACGTGTGTCTGCTGGGATGTGGCACAAAATGTGAAAATGAACCCCTGCGTGGATAAAACTATCAAAAAGTGTATGATAAAGCCCACAACCTTTTATGGTGGATTGGTGTTGGTATTGGCATCACGGTGGCTCAGTGGGTAGTATGATCGCCTCACAGCAAGAAGGTCGCTGGTTCGAGCCCCAACTGGGTCTCTTGGCATTTCTGTGTGGAGTTTGCATGTTCTCCCCATGTTGGCGTGGGTTTCCTCCGGTTGCTCCGGTTTTCCATGTCCAAAGACATGCTCTATTGGTGAATTGAATAAGCTAAATTGGCCATAGTGTGAATGCAAGAGTGTATGGGTGTTTCCCAGTGTTGTGTTGTGGCTTGAAGGGCATCCGCTGCGTAAAACATATGCTGGATAAGTTGGCGGTTCATTCTGCTGTGGCGACCCCTGATTAATAAAAGGACTAAGCCGAAAAGAAAATGAATGAATGGTGCTGGTATTGACTTAAAGGGACAGTTCACCCTACAATGAAAATCCACTCACTGTTCGCTCACCTTCAAGTGGTTCCAAATCTCTTTGAGTTTCTTGCTTCTGTTAAACACAAAAGAAGCCATTTTGAAGAAAGCTAGAAACCTCTACCATTGACCTGCATGGTAGGAGTTCGGCGAAATGATTCATACGATACTGTTCATTAAATCAAGAGTCTCTTTCAGATTGTCAGAGATGAGAAAAAATAAATAAAGCGCAAGATTCTGCGACTCAGCAGCTGCTGAAGCTAAAAAAAGCTGAACAGGAGTTATTTTAACTGCAAGAAAAGAGATGTCACATTAAAAATAACATTGTACAGAAAATAAAACATGACAGAAAATCCTATCAGAGTGACGGATAATGATGATTTGTAGCACAACCTCTGGTCAGATCGACTCTATGATCAGTTCATGTGGAGTTTTACTTCTTTTTGAAGCCTGGCATACAGAAATCACACTTCACTTTTAATGTGAGGAAAAAACAGCTCAGACTTTCACTTTAACATCTCCTGTTGTGTTTCATGGAAGAATGAATAGTGCAGGGTTAGAATGACACGGGAATGGGGTGAACTTGCTTTAACTACCGCATCTGCTAGAGCCGTACGCTCTTTCTTGTTGACGTCCTGCTGGTTAAACTAGTTCTGGTGACCAGCTGTGTCGGCCTTTCCAGCAGCGCATTATTAAAACCACGACAGACATGATGCAGTACGACAAGATCCAGCAGAAAAGAAAGTCAAAAAGAATATTTGGCCTCGTTTGATGTTTAAAGTTATATTTGATGACTTATTATCATATTTGATGTTTAAATATTTTTATTTGTTTTATTTTTGAAAGCTTCTTTTTGGCTTTTATACATTGTTTTGATGAAAGTACATTAGAAGCAGTAACATTATAAATCATA
>LR812525.1:13851073-13963573 GCA_903798195.1 Danio kyathit
TAAATATTCTGGCATTTTGAACAGATTTTTGGACAGAAGTCTCTTATGCACGTCAAACCTGCATTTATTCATTCCTTAATTTTCCTTTGGCTTAGTCCCTTATTTATCAGGGGTCACCACAATGGAATGAACCACCAACTATTCCAGCATATGTTTTACACAGCGTACTCCCCGTACTGGGAAACACCCATACTCTCTCACATTCACATGTGCACTCCTGCACTACGGCCAATTTTGTTTACCCAATTCACCTATAGCGCATGTATTAGGACTGTGGGGGAAACCTACACCAACACGGGGAGAACATGCAAACTCACACAGAAATGCCAACTGGCCCAGCCGGGACTCGAACCAGTGACCTTCTTGCTGTGAGGTGACAGTGCTAACTACTAAGCCACCATGCTGCCCCCAAACATAAATTTATTTAATCAAAAATACATAAAAAAAAGTATAATTTTACAATATTTTTTTTGCAATATCGCTGACTGTTATTCACTTTTGCAGTGATTACAATAATGCATTTTGTTTTTGTGATATAAAGCTGATTGTTCAGCATCATTTCTCCAGTCTAATAAAAATATTAAAAAATATATTAATATTAATATTAAATATATTAATAATATTAAAAATAGTTGTGCTGCTTTCTTTTCTTGGAAACCATGATATTTATTTATTTATTTATTTATTTATTTATTTATTTATTTATTTATTTATTTATTTATTTATTTATTTATTAATTCATTCATTCTTTATTTATTTATTTATTTATTAATTCATTTATTCTTTATTTATTTATTTATTTATTTATTCTTTATTTATTTATTCATGCATTCATTCATTCTTTATTTATTTCTTTATTTATTTTTAAGATTATTTGAGGAATTGGTTGTTTAAAATAATGATTTAATTAGAAGCATTTACAGCATGTGGTCAAATTAATGCATATATTTTATAGATTAATGTTACAAAATATCTTTTTATAAGCACTGATCTTACAACAAAACACATGAAAACATGTAATGGGGATTTTAATGGTCGTTTGTAAACATAAGTATTTGTTATATAAACAGTTTTGTTCTTTCTCTTCTGAAACAGGCAATTAATTCAATCTAAAAAGTTGAGAATAAAGATTAGTGAAGTTAATTTAATTTTTAAAACACTATTTCAGAGTTTCTGCTTACTTTAACAGTAATTTAATATAATTCATTGGGTTACTTGACATTTTCTGTATTTATTTGTGAAATTCACTTGCAACTTGGTGCTTGGAACTAACATGATTAATATTAGCGTGATTAATATTAGTATTATTTATAAATTCTTTTATTAAACAAATATTTTAAATGTGTACTATTGATTTACAGTAATCATCGAGCAAGAGGGAAATGTTTTAAGGTTTATAAGTTATTGAAAAAAATACATTTATCTATGGAAAAAAGTATTGTATAATTTGTATATTAAGTAAGTATTAAAATTGTATAATTGAAATTGTGTATATATTAAAAAAAAAGTATTTAAAAATTGTATAATTATTTTTTTACTAAACTTTAAAAAAGAAACATTCTAAACTTTTAGAAAACATAAAGCTTTTAAAACTTGATGATGATAAATGATAAAAAATTTTAAATTTTAAGTTTAGAATTGGTTGTTTAAAACGATTTGCGAACAGTTTGAGTTTTCACAACGTTTTAGAACATGTTTTTATTATTTGAGTATAAAGTAGTCTGGCTGTGACCTCAAGCTGAAGCAAACTTGGATTCTGCAGCAGGACAATGATCCAAAGCACACTAGCAAGTCTGGATGGCTGAAGAAAAACAAAATGAAGAATTTGGAGTGATCTAGTCAAAGTCCTGATCTGAACCCAATCGAGATGCTGTGGCATGACCTTTAAAAGGAGGCAGAGTTACAACAATTATGTAAAGACGAGTGGGCCACAAATCCCCCACAGTGTTGTAACAGACTCAATGCAAGTTATCAAAAATGCTTGATTGCAGTTGTTGTTGTTGTAAGGGTGGCCCAAACAGTTATTAGGTTTAGGGTGCAAACACTTTTTCACACAGGGCTATGAAGTTATTTATTTAGCTTTCTCTTAAGTCCACTTATGAATTGCTGAAGAAAAACAAAATGAAGACTTTGGAGTGGCCTAGTCAAAGTCCTGACCTGAATCCAATTGAGATGCTGCGGCATGACCTTAAAAAGGCAGTTCATGCTCAAAAACCCTCCAACATTGCTAAATTACAGCAATTCTGCAAAGATAAGCCGGCCAAAATTCCACCACAGCACAATGCAAGTTATCGAAAACCCTTGATTGCAGTTGTTGCTGCTTTGGGTGGCCCAACCAGTCTAAGAATGTTTAGAGAACAAAAAAGAGCCTTTACAACTTCTTAGAATCATAAAAAATGTATGTGCTGTTTGAAACTACATAAGAGAACCAATCCGAAATCCAAAATAGAGTTTTCCCGTCTTTTTAGAGCAAGTTTTTTTTTAAATGTTATTGGAGTATAAAATACACACTACGGTATTAACCATGACACCAGTTGGCTTCCCGCACGTTCAAATACACAGTAAATTTCCCACCGCACTCCTGGAGTGTATTCTGAGGGCTCTTTTGCATTGGAGGGCTCTTTATAATTTGTTGTAGCTTCTAATCATTTTCAAGTATCCCCCGAACAGCGTGATCACTTGAGAATTCAGCCCTGATCGCAGCTGAGAGTGAAGGAGTCACGTCTTCTCGATTGCATGGCAGAGGTGTCTCTCGTTTTGTTTTTTATGTTGTGTTTGCTTTGATTTGAATGCAATGCAACAAAAAGTAGGCTGAATTCCCTGTAGGTCTGGCAGCGCAGACGGCAAAACGGGGAGGGCGAACTGCAATTATCTCTGCATAAATAGTCTTTGACAGGCAGAATTGCAAAACAGGAAGATTAAAGATGTAAATGAGACTAATATCTACAAGAGCCTGTCTATGTTGAGAGTGGTGGTGTTTTCAGAGTTTAATCTATGTGTCTGTATGTTTGTGTGGGTTTCAGAGGCCGAATGGACAGAATGGTTTGACCGCGATGATGAACGAGGATCGGGTGACTGGGAGAAACTGTCTGACCTCCACAAAGCTTTCCCTGAGAGGATGTGCAGTAACCCTCTGGATATGGAGGTAAACATATGTTCAATGTGAATACTTATATACACGCTTCAGTCTGTCAAACTTGTATTTTAGGTACTGTAGGAATACATGCACATACACAATCTTTAAATATTTGACTCTATTAATAATATTTATAAAAAACTTGCATGTTTTATAACAAAAATACTTTGTGACATCAGAAATGTTTAACATTACATCCTACAGCTGAAACAATGACAATCTTGATCTGCTGATTTAAATGTGAAATGTGAAACAACAAAAAAATAATCTAAGATTTGGCCTAATCAGATAAATAATCATTTTACAAAAAGTTTAATTTAATTTAATTTAATTTAATTTAATTTAATTTAATTTAATTTAATTTAATTTAATTTAATTTAATTTAATTTAATTTAATTTAATTTAATTTAATTTAATTTAATTTAATTTAATTTAATGAGTTTGCATGTTCTTCGAGTGACGCATCGGTTTCCTTCGGGTGCTCCGGTTTCCTCCACAGTCCAAAAATATGCGGTATAGTTGAATTCAATAAGCTATGTTTGAGTGATTGTGTATGGATGTTTCCCAGTACTGGGTTGCACCTGAAAGAGCATTCGCTGTGTAAAACATATGCTGGATAAGTGGGCGGTTCATTTTGCTGTGGCGACCTTAGATTAATAAAGGAAGGAAGGAAAATTAATCAATTTTAATTTAATTTAAATTAAATTTAATTCATTCATTTTCTTGTCGGCTTAGTCCCTTTATTAATCCGGGGTCGCCACAGCGGAATGAATCGCCAACTTGTTTTACGCAGCAGATGCCCTTCCAGCTGCAACCCATCTCTGGGAAACATCCATACACACTCATTCACACTCAAACACTACGGACAATTTAGCTTACCCAATTCACCTGTACCGCATGTCTTTGGACTGTGGGGGAAACAGGAGCACCTGGAGGAAACCCACGCGAACGCAGGGAGAAAATGCAAACTCCACACAGAAATGCCAACTGACCCAGCCGAGGCTCGAACCAACAAGCTTCTTGCTGTGAGGCGACAGCACTACCTACTGCACCACTTCATTGCCTAATGTAATTAATTTAATTTAATTTAATTTAATTTAATTTAATTTAATTTAATTTAATTTAATTTAATTTAATTTAATTTAATTTAATTTAATTTAATTTAATTGCCGCGACACAATTGTTGTATGCTAGTTTCAGCTCGATTCAAGAGTCATTTTGACGTTTTGCACCACGCTGTTTAAATAGGAAATGCATTTTTTTGAGTTTTGAGCCTTTCTAAATTCAGTTCTTATTTTCAGCAAACGAATAAATGAACAATAATAATAAAGTGTGGTCAAAAAACTGAGTTATATCCAAACACACGTCCTGTTCTTATGCCCCATATGGTGATGCAGGTCTCCATAAACCCTCAGGTGGACAAATCTAAACTTGTTTTTATTAAAACAAATATATATATATACACTTTAGAGCAGCTTTCAGTTTGTCAATAGTGTGGTCTATTTCAGTTTTTCAAAATAGTAACGCACCAACAGTGCACCTTAACACACCTCCTTTTCAGACCAGCACACCCATGAATCCACAAAGTGGCGCAAATGGATTTACTATTTAAACAATGTGGTGAAAAACTTGAAAATTAGGGTTGCGCTGGTCTGAAAATAGCAACAAATCACGTCAAACACATCTTGTGCCTTATTGCGCCGGGTGTATGATGGGGCCCATTATCTGTTTATTATCTGTTGTCTCTTAAAATTGTAATAAAAAGCTCATTTTTTCAAATAAGAGTAAAGTTTTTATTAGCAGAAAATGACAATATGCCACTAAAATTCTGATTAAAATATTCAATGTTTTCAAGCAATCAATATTAAAAAAAAGAAAACTGAATTTTGCTGACCCCAAACTTTCCAGCTGCAGCAGTCTGTGTATATGTGTGTGAGAGTGTTTGACTGTCTTATAAATCTTCCTGCTTTGCCTACAGGCTGAAACTCTTGACGGCATCCCTGCCAACATGACAGGAGAAGTCTTCTCCAAGTTTGACAGAAACTATGGCTTTGTGTGCCTCAACAAAGAGCAGCTGGATGGGATTTGCCACAACTACCACGTGCGTTTTCTGTGCGGAAAGCTGGGTATGTTTGACGCAGTCTGCTCTTTTCTACCAGTCAGTCAGTCAGTCACACTCATGTCACTCCAATACAACTTTATTTAGTGAACACACAGTTGGAGATTTTGGATGCAGTGCTGCTCTTTTGCATACAATGAAAGTCAATGGCAACAGTATGCATATCTCTCTATGCATGGGCAGATGGCATGACTGCTTTTTATTGTGAAGCCTCTATTTATATAGCCTGCTTTTATATTATATAGCATTTTATACAATACAGCACATTTTAAAGCTGCTTCACTTCAGATCTACAGGAGATGAGAGTGATATTATACAGGGATGGGTTTCTTGATCATGTATCTTGGCTCTTAAAGATGCTGTATGTACATTTTTGACACTTAAGCATAAAAATACCATAATATGTTTGCAGATATTTAAGAAACATACTAAGTGAACATTCTTGTTTATCTGAAAAACAATGCTGAAGTGAGATGTTTTGCTTTGAAAATGTGCGTTACGTGCTGGAATGTCTATTTTTGTTTTGGTCATTTAACCCGCCCAATGCAAGTTTAGCCAATTATATTTCAGCACCTCTGGTTGCCTTGCTGGAAAAAAGTGTATTTCATTCATTCAGTCAGGAAGGTTCTCAAAGTATGCATCCGTGACGGTGGACAGTAGCAAACTCCGAAATGAGACGTGGATTCAGAGTTCCACATAAGGTTATTAATTAGCAAATAATATTAATATTATGAACGTAAACATTAAGTGAGCAGGTTACATTGTAACCCCATGTCCTAACAACATGCTACGTGATGAGAATGATAAGCAATTTGGCTGTTTGCACCAGACTACACACTATACAGCCATTCAGAAGCACAAAATAGTGCACTTACTGCACTTCTACAATTGGTAAGGTTTATAATCGAATCTAAACCTCTTTAACATTATTAAATGTACATGCTGAATCACTGATATATGTTGGCTTGCACTGCGTCACAGCTCTACAGTTCAATTTCAAATGGTTTATTTTATTTTGAAGATCTGAGGTGAACTATCTACTGCTGCTTTCAGTAGTATGACAATAAATGTCATGTAAAATGGCATTCAAACTCACATTATTAGCATTGAATACTGAATAAAGCACATGAGGTGCAGTTTATCCTGTTGATCACCTGTGAGAAATAGAAGCCATTTATAAAATAGAAATTTCAGGTGTTGGTTTGGACAAAAACTCCTATTCTTCTATCACATACCATCCCTTTTAGATAGTCTGGCACACTCACGTCAATCTGACAACCTGCGCTTGCATGGACTGAAATGTGCTTGAAAGTGTTTTGATCCAGGAGTGCAACACCTTGTTTAACCAGTGGGTGTCAAAATTTACATACTGCACTATTAAAGGTCTTTGCACTCTGAAGTCCAAAAATTTTTGTATGCATTTTTTTTTCATATCAAAAATTGGTCACGTACACAAACCTTGCCAACTGAGTCGGATGCGTATTAATTAAACCATTCCGCAAAAATGCTAAACATTTCAGAGTCAATTTCTCTCTCTTCTTCAAAATAGAAAAGAAAAGAGGAATAGTGTCACAATCATCAGCGATCCAGGTTTGTAGATCGCTGGGAATCATTCACGTTCACTCAGGACTACAAATCTGTCACCATATGGACTACAGATCCTGTCATGCACCCCACACTCACACCTGTTCTGGTTTTCCGCTGATTCTTCTGTTATATGAAGGACACTGAACAACAGGTTTGAGGATCCACATGCAGTTTATTTACAAGAATGGTCAGGCAGGCAATGGTCAACAGGGTCAAGCAGGTACATGCAGAGCAATCCAAAGTCGTGGTCAAAGAACAGGCAAATAGACGGTACAGGCAGCAATGAATCAAAACAAACAGCCAAAGCAAAGGGTCAAAACACAGGTATGCTAAACAAGAAAAAAAATGTGTCGTAATGCTCACAGAAAAACAAGACTCAGCAACTAGTGTGTGTGTCTGTGCTTCTTTTAAAGACCATGTAATCAGCTCTGAACAGCTTCAACTGTGTGTGTTAGCATTTAGCGGAAAACCGGAACAGGTGTGAGTGTGTGGTGCATGACAGGATTTGTAGTTCATATGGTGATTATTAAAATGTTTAACAGTAAAAAAACAGGTTAAAAAAAATACACCCGTTACAGCCTATTGGCCCAACAGGCACACAACATCATAAGACATTAATATTAGGTTAGATTTAAGTTGTGACATCAGGTGACCAAAATTCAATGTCTATCCAGTGTCTAAGCTCAACATTATTTTGACCAATGATGTCCAATGATATTAAGTTGACAGCCAATGATGTTTAGTTGACATCCAGTGATATTTAGTTGATGTTCAATGATGTTTAGTTGATGTCCAATGATATTTAGTTGACATCCAGTGATGTTTGGTTGACGTTCAGTGATATTTGGTTGATGTCCAATGATATTTATTTGACATTCAATGATATATAGTTGACGTCCAATGATATTTAGTTGACATTCAATGATATTTAGTTGACATCCAATGATATTTAGTTGACGTCTAATGATATTTAGTTGACATTCAATGATATTATTTGACATTCAATGATATTTAGTTGACGTCCAATGATATTCAGTTGATTAAACGTTGATTTTAGGTTGGACACTGACGTCGTCTTGCCGTTTGGTTCTGACGTCAACCCGATTTAATTTCCAAACAAAATGCAACGTCCTCATGATGTTGGGGTACAACGTCAGTCTGACGTCACGTTGTGTTCTGTACTATCTATTACTATCTACTATCTACTTTAGGTGAAGTCAGACATTATTATAGCATAAGCAATGATGTAAAATAAAGGTTTGATCATTTAAATGTGACAAAATAATAATAATTAAATAAAAAACACTTTTATCCCTAATCAGTCAAATAATAATTGTATAAAGTTGAACATTTGCAAATATAATGTGCGTTCTTATAAATAGCATTCATTTTAGTTTTGGTATATTGTACATTATTGTTCAAAAGTTTGAGGATTGTAAGATTTATTTAATAATTCTGAAAAGAAGACAGAAGTTATGAACAACTAAAATCTATAGCAAGGTGCAGGACCAAAACACACAATGAAAATAATTAATGATATAAGACAAAATCCAGTTCAATTATTCAATTACGTTTTTATTTTTTCAGTGTTTTAATCTGAGATCTTTATCAGGCGATGAGCGTTTGGGTTATTCTCATTTCACATTTTCACACAAACCAAGGCTGCAGTTATTTCATCAATAGATATATTTTTCATCTGTTTTATTCAGCTTAACACCCACAATATGTGAATTAATAATTAATCTGCGAAACTGAACTTTCATTCGAGACGGATGCTTTAGATCTAGACCCAAAGGAAGTTTTTTGGTTTCTGGGATGCTTCCTTATTTGGAATTGTGCCCTATTCTCTGTGATTAAAAATAAATTAGTCCTAGTGCTTATCTTTTCCCCAAAAAAAAAGATAAACTTGTCCACCCCCGTCAAACATTATGCTCATGAAGCCTAAAATATGTGGCTAATGTGGAAGATAAAATGCATTATAAAACTTTATACACATTATAAATGAATAAATAAATAAATAAGGGTAGCACGGTGGCTCAGTGGTTAGCACCATTGCCTCACAGCAAGAAGGTTGCTGGTTTGAGTCCCGGCAGGGCCAGTTGGCATTTCTGTGTGGAGTTTGCATGTTCTCCCCATGTTGCCGTAGGTTTCCTCTAGGTGCTCCGGTTTCCAAAGACATGTGCTATAGGTGAAATGAATAAGCTAAATTGGCTGTAGCGTGTGTGTGAATACAAGAGTATATTGATATTTCCCAGTACTGGGTTGTGGCTGGAAAGGCATCCACTGCGTAAAACAAGCTGGAATAGTTGGTGGTTCATTCCACTGTGGCGACCACTGATAAAAAAGGAACTAAGCCGCAGGAAAACAAATGAAATTAATAATTAAATAAAACATTATTTCTGTCATGAACACTCTTGAAATATAATACGGTAATGAATATGTATATGACAATGTTGATGTATTTGGTCTTGGCAGTATATATCTGCTACGCTGCTGCTGCTTTATAATGGCAAAGCAAGTACCGAGACCTGCCACTGCCAGTATATACAGTACACAGACATGCCGTCTGAATATACCATGCTGCTGCTGCAAACATAATATATATGTAACCCCTGTAGCAGATCTAAACACAGGTGGAGCTGGGGTGGAGGAGGGTCTCTGAAAACGTGCCACAGCTTAACAGTGTAAAATTATACGGAGCATTTAAACTGATGAGGAGCAAGCTCATTGGCTGCCGAGGTGACAGCAACCAATCTCCTGGGCCATGTAGTTAATGACGCAGCAGCAGATTAGGTGACCTATCAGCCTGCGCACGCATAGGGTTTCATGGCAGAAATTTCACATTGTGGTACTTTTAGCACTCATTAATGATGTAGCTGAAAAAAGAAGTTTGACGTCAAATTGATTTCAGTTTCTCTCTAAAATGCATTATTTATTTATTATTATTTTTAAAATTTCTTATCATTCATTCATTCATTCATTTTTTTTCGGCTTAGTCCCTTTATTAATCTGGGATCGCCACAGCGGAATGAACCAACAACCTATCCAGCATATGTTTTACGCAGCAGATGCCCTTCCAGCTGCAACCCATCACTGGGAAACATCCATACACTCTCATTCAAACACATACACTACGGACAATTTAGCTTACCCAATTTAGCTTACCCAATTCACCTGTACCGCATGTCTTTGGACTTGTGGGAGAAACCGGAGCACCCAGAGGAAACCCACACCAACACGGGGAGAACATGCAAACTCCACACAGAAATGCCAACTGACCCAGCCGAGGCTCGAACCAGCCACCTTCTTGCTGTGAGGCGAACGTGCTACCCAAAACATAGACATACTTTTGGTTATTTTAGTTAAAGTAACCTAAAAGTAATACAAAACTAGTGTATGCATTTCTGAGATATTACTATTCTAATGTAACTAATTACAAAAAAGAAATGAGAGTAACTAGTAATATTTAATGTATTACTTTTTGGAAGTAACTTGCCCAACTGTGTTTGTAACATTGCTAATGTTCGTTAGCACCAGGATTAGATATTAACATCAGATGTTGTATTAGAATTTGTATAAATTGTTAAATAGGATCTGCAAAATAAACAATCTGTAAAATAATTTAAATGATTCTACAATTTTTTGTCATTGGTCTTTAATTTTTAAAGTTGTTTATTTAAATAAAAACAACTAATTGGAGATTTATATCCTCTTGTCTCTTTTGAGAAGTACAGTAGTTACTCTTTACTCTTTACTCAAGAGTACATTTTAATGAGTTACTTTTTACTTTTACTTGAGTAGATTTATAGACATATAACTTTACTTTTACTTAAGTAAAATTTTTTGAAAGTAACAGTACTTTTACTTGAGTAGAATATTTTATTACTCTTTCCACCTCTGCCTATCGGTTTACAATATACTGATGCCCTATTTCTAGGCTTTATTGGTGATAATGGTCAGGAATGTCGGACCATTATTGCCTTTTTAGCTTATAAGTAGAGGACAGAAACTAGCCAGACAGTAATGTGTGAATTGTTGAGTGGGCAAAAAAAAAAGTCAGTATTTTTGGTAAGTTTTTTTTTTGTTGCTTTTATTCTTTCCAGAATAAAAAATATAATTGTAGAGCAGCCCATGTTCTGTTGTCATTAATATTAACTTTATAGGTAGAACTGTCTGAGATATGAACAAAAGCAAGTGATGCATCAACGTTTGATTTCAAAAATCTGGAATGGTTATGAAAATCTTTATAATCATTATAATAAATTATAAAAAATAATTAGTTTGAACGATATTAATGATATAATGTAGTTCAGGAAACGTCATACTTCCCTGTTTATCCATCTGACTTTACGGTGCGCTTCTTTTGACCACCCCTTGTCATTTTAAAGAGTCTCGTCCATTTCATGAGGTGCATGCGCAGTCAGCAGAGTTTCAGTGATGCATCTAACCTGTCTTCAGTACTGTTCAATTTGAATACATTTATTTTGCCACTAATTTTGTGATTTTTGCATTTTCTCTTTATGTGTATGCGTGTTTTTGATATTGAGATATAGGTCTTAAATTTAGTACTTAATGGTCTTAAAAAGTCTTACATTATGATATCTGCAGAAACCCTGGACAGTATGACATTTTAAAAGTCTGATTTATTTACAGTATTCAATAGAATCATTACATTTCAGGTGGCTTTTTTGTAGCTCAGCAATAAAACAAAGAAACGAAAGGTTACGTAAATTCGAAATGACGATCACTGTCAAAGTCATTCACCCCAACCACCTCCCCATCATTCTCTCTTTCTTTTCAGATGGGATGACGGGGCAAATCAAAGGTTACCATGGGCCAACATTGGCCCATGAACCCTACTATGGGCTTCTCTGCTATATACCAAATGCCACATACATCTAGTCTATGCTAAAATAAATAAACAATAATTATTAATTCTTCACAGATGAAGTGAATAAGTCAAAGATTTTAACACCGTCCATGCTATCAGGGGGTTAAAGGTAATAAAAAATAAAAAGAAAACGGTATTTAAACTCAGGTACTGTTTCGCTAAACAACTTTTAATAAAGCATTAAACATAAAACACAAACGTTTACAACTAAAAAAAACACACATACACTCCAAAAATATATTTAAAATAATAAAAAATGGAACAAAACACCTGGGGCCTCATGTATCAACGCTGCGTGCGCACAAAAACTTTGCGTACGCCAGATTTCACGCTCACGTTTAGATTTACTAACGATGAAATTAACGTGAGAATGTGCGTTGGTCCAAGCCAACTTCATGTCTGGCGTACGTGTATTTCTTGTGTGTGTTTGTTTTATTTCCATTGGCGACCCCTAGAGGCAATTATGTTAAATTGCACACTACAAAGTATCTTTGAGCTGTGCAATGCCAGCTGTATGGGACGGGATCATCCGCATGTCTAGCAGATATATAAGGTTTCCATACCATGCAGTTGACCAGCATTTTTTAAATAAATGATATACAGTACATATATTTCTAGTCTACAAAGATTTTACTTATTTTTAAAGCATTTAAAGCACACTTTGAAAAAAAAAATACTAATAAAACAAGTGAAAATTAATGGATTTTAATATACTTGTTCAGGTTCACTGAAGCAGTACTAAAATGTATATTTAAGGGTATTTTAAATTGTATAACTTCTACAAACTTATAATGCATATGATTTGGATATAACACCTCTCCAATCCAGTTCCGTTCTATGAATCTGAGTCTTCCATAATACACACACGTATTAATGCTTCCTAATTGTCTCCCTCGTGATGAAGAGTAGGCAAAATCTGATATGTAGTGGGGGAAAAAAGAAGAACTTGTTTATCAGATGCTGGATTCGAACTGGGTTCATGAGCTATCGTGCTAAAACATGTTCCTATGGGCTTTACGTGCTACACCACTCACGCTGCTCTTTGCTGCTGTCTTCAGTTATGTTTTCTCTGTCAATCAAACGGTGATGGGCGGGAATCACTCAGCTAGCTCATTCCAACGAGGTGTGCTATTTGCACTTAGCCTAAATAGACACTCCAAAATCTGTGTTTTTTTCCCTCCCTTGAAGGGGCCCCAAGTGCGCACGGGCCCCTGGGCCTGTGCCCATAATGCCCATTGGTTAATCCGCCCTGCCCACATACTACTCCAGACAGTAAAGTCCACAATTGAGGCAACTCTCTCCTCAAAGGGTGTTAGTTCAGCATCCCCTGTTCCCCCGCCTGTTCGGTCCACATTTTGACGGTGTGCAGCTGTTCTCCTCTTAACCTGCACCTTTACATCGGACCAATTTTTTTTTTTATTCACTCACAGTGTGATGTTCAGACCCCACTGCGTTAACGCATCAGCTAAACTCTCCCACTCTATTTTTTAATTTTCTTGATTAATTCTGGAGGACAAACTTGCAAAAATACAGTTTTTCTCCGGTCTGAAATTTCTCTTTTTGCTTGCTTTTGCCATTGCTTTTTCAATTGGTTTTGCCAAAGTAGAGTCATTACCATATTTATACGGGGGAAGAAGCAGGGAGGGGTTTTGCGCTTGTGCACGTGCGCTCAGCTTCACGTTAAATCGTATGTACAAAGAGAATATGCGCGGGATTCCGCATATGCAGTGTTTCATACATCTGAATTTTTTACTGTATACACACATTTACAGCTTTGTCCGTACGCAATGTTTTAGTATGAATTTAATGCAAGTCTTTGTACATGAGGCCCTTGCTTATTAATATCATTACTATATATCATTGTCATATAAATCTAGCATATGCAAAAATAAATAAATACAAATAAATAAGTGAATATTAATGCTTCACGAAACCCAGGCTCATTCTGAAAACGAAGACTCGTGGATGTTACTGGAGACCGCGAAATACGTCCCGGGAGGTACGTATTTTTGCAGTTTTTATTTTCGCGAATCTGGAAGAGGCCGCTGTGTGTGCTTTTTCATATCTCAAATGTCTCTCGCGAGTGCCGTTCGTGCCCGCGATGTTCCCGTGTAAACCCTCCAGAGGCCGCTGTTGACCGACCGTCTGTCTCTCTGACTGAATGATTGACTGGGCGACCGGCCAATCGACTGACACACCCTCCTCCTTCCCTAAACCCAACCAACAGTTTACAAAAGCCGTCCAGAAAAGAAATGCCCTCGTCTGATTTTTACCACGTTTTCGGATTTTACCACGTTCTCAGCCTGTTATTCACTCGTTCATTTTATTTTTTGGATTCTGTTTTTGTCTCACCTGATTTCTGGATCCGCTCTTCCCCAGACTCGAACCCAGTCGTCGTGGTCAACTCCTCTCTGCGTCTCAAGTCCGCTGACGTACACGACGAGCTAACGGGACAAAGTGATTGCGGCAGGAAAGGCCTCCACATGGAGGTAAGCGGTCAGCTGGTAAGCGCCAAAAGGAACGGCCTCATACCACCCTGTCGTTTGCATACGTACCTCCGGCTACATAATTTGCGGTCTCCAGAAAAGTCCACGGGACTACGTTTTCAGAATGAGCCTGTGTTGCATATGAGTCAAAGATTTCAACACTGTCCATGCTCTCAAGGAGTTAAAGGTAAAAAAAGAAAACAAATGATAATGTATTTATAAGTGATTTATGATGGCTTCCACATCCATAGCTCGTTTTAATCTTCTCCGTCAATTTCTGGTAAATGTCAGCTGTTTACAAACAACTTGAGCTTTTGCACTCGCCAAATAACGTGAGCACTTTACCGCCTATATTTAGACAAAAGTGGATGGGAAAGCTTCAGAAATATACTTCCCACTTTACTTTGTAATAATTCACATTGATTACATTCCACTAAACCTGATCTGAAGTGCACCAAAACTGACATTTTATTGTCAATCAAGTCAAAGATTGCAGGTCCAAATCCTAGAAGTGTCACATTTTGTGCTTGTCGATGATTTTTGACCATTACCCAGAGGCTACAGATGTTCCCAGAGTATTGGATGTTAAGGCTTTTATTCTCTCAAAATAGATCCGTACATCTTGTTTATTATTAGAAATTGCTTGGTGTCAATCTAAACCACTGTATCTCTGTAAATGCAGCCCAGACTAGCTGATAATATGCCATCGGTATAATTGCTAACATTCTGCCACGTAGCTCAGAAGTTTCAGCAACTGATCGCAAGTCAAAATATTACATCTGAAAAGCATTTAGCAGAATTCATGTCACATTTTGACTGATTGGGATCGTTGTATGAGCTGATTGATAACATTTTCTCATTTTCCCACGCATAGAGAGAAATTATCCACAAATGTTGTTGAGGATACCTTTTAAATGCGTTTAGTTCTTCTTTTTAGGGGTGAAAATACATCAAATATGCACTTACAAGTTCAAGAAATTGACTGTTCAGTTAAAAATTATAATTATAATCTTTAGCTGTTTCCATCCATCTATTTTTCGCGCATTTTAGACTGTCACATAAAGAAATGGCAAGTTTGTGTGCAACTAAATAGGATAAACTTACTAGGCTTTTCTTCCTGTAGCAAATTCTATTTTACTTTTTTATATTTGCCGCCAGTTTATCAGCAACCCAGCAGGCACAAGACGTCAACATGGGGTCAGATTGACGTTGTATCCCAACATCGTGAGGACGTTGCATTTTGTTTGGAAATATAATCGGGTCGTCAGAACCTAATTTCAGACTGACGTCAATCTCCAACGTCCAACCTAAAATCAACCAAATATCAACGTCTAATGATGTTACTGCTTGATGTCAAATCAAATCAAATCAAATCAAATCAAATCAAATCAAATCAAATCAAATCAAATCAAATCACTTTTATTGTCACATCATCAGCAGCACGTGTGCTATGATGAGTGAAAAGCTTAGGTGCTGGCTCCATGAAAAGCTTAGGTGCTGGCTGATGTTGTGTGAATGTTACCACTATGACATCTATCAGACGTTGGATTTTAGTTGCCATACCTGATGAATAAATGTCAGTATTTGACGTCAATATGACGTTGGTTTAAGATGTTGGCTCGACGTTTTATTTTGGTCACTTTCTAACACAACCTAAAATCAACCAAATATCAACGTCTAATGATGTTACAGTTTGACATTGTGTGAATGTTACCCCTATGATGTCTATCAGACGTTGGATTTTGGTTGCCATACCTGACGAATAAATGTCCACTTTCCAGCACAACCTAAAATCAACCAATTATCAACGTCTTATTATGTTACAGCTTGAAATTGAGTGGATGTTACCACTATAATGTCTGTCAGATGTTGGATTTTGGTCACTTTCCAACACAACCAAAAAATCAACCAAACATCAACATCATTTGATGTCGTTATTTATTTATTTATTTATTTATTTTTTGCCTTTATTAGAATTATTTTGTCTTTTTGGCTTTATTAAATAGGACAGTAATGAGACAGGAAACGAAGCAGGAGAGAGAGAGGGGGGTAGGGTTGGGAAATGTCTTCGAGCTGGGATTTGAACTCGGGACACCCTGACTTGCTATTGCACCAAATGTCAGCGTGCTAGCCACTAAGTTATTGCACCGACCATTTGATGTTGTTATTGGATGTCAAAATAATGTTGTCCTTAAATGCTGGCAAGACATTGAATTTTGGTCACCTGATGTCACAACCTAAATCTAACCTAATATTAACGTTCTCTTTGACTCTTTTGATGGAAAATTGTATGACAAATGCTTTATTTGCAAATGTTTTATGCCATATTGCAGTTTTGTGCTATTTACACAGCTATTTACTCAACCTAAACATGTTGCTCTGGAAATCTTTGAGAGTGACGTGTATGATAAAAACCTGTATTTTTTGACTGTGGTTTAATTATACTTCAGGTGTTTTGTTCATTGATGTGGTGCTGGATATTCAGATCTTACTTTTCTGTTGCACCTCTTGACTTTATTGCTAAAATAATTCCCCCCAAATTAGATGCAGCGCATCAGTGGACTGCACATTGGAAACACATTTACTGAATAAATTCCAATATGCGCATCAAAAAATCATGTGTAATTGTTTTTAAAAAAGATCATGTGATGATAAAAATGGGTGCGATGGGATGCATTATTGGACAAACCCGTGGAGTGAGCACATTGTAAAACATCTGAAATGTTGCTTCGGTCTTTCTAAAATTCCTCAGCTAAAGTCTGTCATCAAAATGGTTCAGTATTATTCATTCATATATGGGCGCCACTGTGCCGCCCATTATTATTATTATCATTAATATTATTATTATTATTCATTCATTCATTTTCTTTTCAGCTTAGTCCCTTTATTAATCTGGGTTCGCCACAGTGGATTGAACCGCCAACTTATCCAGCTTATGTTTTACGAAGTGGATGCCCTTCCAGCCGCAACCCATCACTGGGAAACTCATTCGCACACATATACATACACTACAGTCAATTTTAGCATACCCAATTCATCTGTAACACATGTCTTTGGACTTGTGGGGGAAACCGGAGCACCCGGAGGAAACCCACGCCAACACGGGTAGAACATGCAAACTCCACGCAGAAACGCCAGCTGACCCAGCCGAGGCTCGAACCAGCAACCTTCTTGCTGAGAGGCGAACGTGCTACCCACTGCAATATTATTATTATTATTATTATTATTATTATTATTATCTCTAGAACTGTCTTGAGCGTCTCTGGTCTTCAAAAGTCACAACGCGTTCATTGCATTTCGTCTTCGTTTTCTGCGGTGCAACTCATTTATTATATAAGAAAAAAATCTCCAAATTGGCTTCTCTTACTGTTGCAAATTCTGTTTTTATTTTTGATATTTGCCGCTAGTTTATCAGGACGTGACGATTTTGTTCCCTTTGACTCTTTTGGTGGAAACTGCGCATAAATCTAATTAACACCTTTGGATGGAAACAGAGCTATTTACTCACCTTACACTTGTTCTAAACATGTTTGACTTTCTTCTGTTGTATACAAATGAATACATTTTGACAAATGTTGGAAATTGGTAACCATTTGCTTCCATAGTATATTTTTTTTCTTTGTTCAACAGAAGAAAGAAATTAATTTGGTTGAGTAAATGGTGGGTACGTTTTCATTATCGTGTCTCTAAGATCAGCAGTGCAAACCTTTGACTTTCACTGTAAAAAATGTTAATAAACAGTTTCTGTAAAGTGATTCACAAGTGTTTTCCGTTTATTTACGGTTGTGAATTGCATTATGGGATGTTGATCTCTGCTCTGTCGACTTTTGATGTTGAAAATTCAACTCTACAGTTTAACAAAGTGACTTTTATTCACATTTTAGTAGTTTTCAATAGTATAATGTATAAGAAATAATATATAGAGCAGGGGTGTCCAAACTCGGTCCTGGAGGGCTGGTGTCCTGCATAGTTTAGCTCCAACTTCCTTCAACACACCTCCTTGGAGGTTTCTAGTATACCTAGAAAGAGCTTGATTACCTAGTTCAGGTGTATTTATTTGGAGTTGGAACTAAAATATGCAGGACACCGGCCCTCCAGGACCGAGTTTGGACACTCCTGATATAGAGAAATAAGAATAAGAGAAAATTTACTGGCAGTTTATTGCAGGGTTATTGTAGTGTAATATGCAACACCAATGACAATATATCAATTTTAAACTAGGGATGTCCCGATCAGGTTTTTTTGGCCTTGAGTTCGAGTCATTTAATTTTGAGTATCTACCGATACCGAAACTTGGTCCGATACATCTACAGTATAATAAATAAAGAAGAGCGAAGAAACAGATCTAGGATGTTCCTTATTTTAACAAACAGAGCCCTTCTGTGAGGTAGCTTGAACAATCAAGTAATAAACAACATTATTTCTTCACTTTTGGACTTAAAATATAATAAAGCTAATATGTTGCCATCATCAACTTTATAATACCTTCAGACCGCAGACATACTCGAGCTTTCCGCTTCAAGCCGCTCAAACTCTTTAAACTCTGTGCCACCGTATATCTATAGATGTATTAAAAAATAATGAGTATATATATATATATATGTAACATATATGTTCGAGTCCTGATCGGGAGGTAACGTCAGATTCCGATCGAGTCTGAAACCGCATGATCGGGCCTGATTTCCATACACGTGTTCAGATCTGGACATCCCTACTTTAAGCTTTTAAAAATGTTCATAAAAGTCACTTTTTCCAAACTTTTCAAGCTTAAAAGCTGTTGAAAAAAAAAGATCAAGATCCCATAATGCAGTTCAAAAGCATAAATAAATGGGGAAAAATAAAACTTGAATCACAAAGTGAAGTTTATTTATAAGCTAATTTCGAGATGATCATGTGCTTATGATTGCTTGCAGTCGGCCCCACATTATTCAATTTATGATTCACTAATCAGACAATTCCTAAGCCACTATAAATACCCTAGGTTCCATATGACAGCCGTCTTCATTTTGAAGAATCCCCCCTGCCACCCCTACTCCTTTTCCTTTCCTAGATGGGTGGCACGGTGGCCCAGTGGTTAACACTGTTGCCTCACAGCAAGAACGTCACTGGTTCTAGTCCTTACCAAGCCAGCCAATGTTTCTGTGCAGAGTTTACACGTTCTCCCCATGCTCACGTGGGTTTCCCCCGGGTTCCTCGGTTTCCTCCCACCATCCAAAAACATGCAACTTAAGTTAATTGACCAATCCAAATCGGCACCATAGACATGCTCCTAGTTAGTAGTTATCTCTTAAGAGCCATCACTATCTGTTCATTAGCTACTACAGCAGGGGAGTTCTCGAGATCTACCTGAGCTCAAACTGCCCTCTCACCTTGCAAACGGGAGGAGCCCCGGGCTTGAGGATCTTATGAGCTCAGGGCTCTCTCCCGGGACAGCATGCCAAACAAGCTTTACAATCAATCATGAGCTAAGTGTGAACTCTTGAAATATGGAAAACTGTTCATTTACCGATATGATTTACAGTGTAGTGATGTTTAAAATGCAGCATGAGTTGTCTGTTCATTTGTTTGGTGCATCTTTAATGGGTCTCAGATCAGATGAGTCACCACATATAAATCTTCATGTAAGACATGACTGACGTTCATACTAAATAAATGTGTGTTTTGTGTCCTTCAACAGTGCGCCCACAGGCCTCAATCTCTATAGACACCTCGTCTAACTGCAGTATTCTGGATGTGGCAGATGAACCTCATGGTTGGACGTTCGGCGACAGGATTGTTGTGGCCAGTACGGATTATTCAATGCATCAGGCTGAGGAGTTCAGGCTCCTGCCTTGTCCCTCCTGCTCTAGGAACCAGATCAAAGTGGAAGGTCAGTAAAGGATCTTTAAATAAATCCCTTGCTGAAGGTGCAAGTTGTGTTTTGAGTTTACTGCTGTGCAACTTTAGACTGTGTAGTTTGCAAAAGTTTTGGCACCCCTGTTTGTTTGTTTATTTTTTACATATAGTAGTCGCTGTAGTGAGCAAACGCACTGCTTGTCAAACCATGGACGTATTTTTGCACAGTTTAATGCACATTAGTAATGGTTTTATTAAACTTTACCAGTCAAAAGTTAAAATTTTTTAAGAATTTTATTGATTTTAAATGTATTAAATGCATGGAAGTTTAACCAAAGTTGCATTTATTTAATTATAAATTATAATTCTAAAAATTGTTTTTATTTTGAATATTCAACATCATTCCTCCTGTATTCTGTGCCATATGATCCTTCAGATAGGTTGATTTAATTCTTAAGAGACAATCATTATTATTATTATTATTATTATTATTATTATTATTATTATTATTATTATTATTATTATACACTCACTGGCCACTTTATTAGGTACACCTTACTAGTAACGGGTTGGACCCCATTTTGCTTTCAGAACTGCCTTAATCCTTCGTGGCATAGATTCAACAAGGTACTAGAAATATTCCTCAGAGATTTTGTTCCATATTGACATGTTAGCATCACAGAGTTGCTGCAGATTGTCGGCTGCACATCCATCACCCGAATCTCCCGTTCCACCACATCCCAAAGGTGCTCTATTGGATTGAGATCTGATTACTGTGGAGGCCATTAGAGTTCAGTGAACTCATTGTCATGTTCAAGAAACCAGTCTGAGATGATTCGCGCTTTATAACATGGTGCGTTATCCTGCTGGATGTAGCCATCAGAAGATGAGTACACTGTGGTCATAAAGAGATGGACATGGTCAGCAACAATACTCAGGTAGGCTGTGGCGTTGACACTATGCTCAATTGGTACTAATGGGGCCAAAGTGTGCCAAGAAAATATCCCCCACACCATTACACCACCACCACCAGCCTAAACCGGTGATTCAAGGCAGGATGGATCTATGCTTTCATGGTGTTGATGCCAAATTCTGGCCCTGCCATCCGAATGTCGCAGCAGAAATCGAGACTCATCAGACCAGGCAACGTTTTTCCAGTGTTCTATTGTGTATTTTGGTGAGCCTGTGTGAATTGTAGCCTCAGTTTCCTGTTCTTAGCTAACAGGAGTGACACCCGGTGTGGTCTTCTGCTGCTGTAGCCCATCTGCCTCAAGTGTTATGCGTTCAGAGATGCTCTTCTGCAGACCTCGGTTGTAACGAGTGCTTATTTGAGTTACTGTTGCTTTTCTATCAGCTGGAACCAGTCTGGCCATTCTCCTCTAACCTCTGGCATCAACAAGGCATTTGCGCCCACAGAACTGCCGCTCACTGGATATTTTCTCTTTTTCGGACCATTCTCTGTAAACCCTAGGGATGGTTGTGCATGAAAATCCCAAAAGATCAGCAGTTTCTGAAATACTCAGACCAGCCCGTCTGGCACCAACAACCATGCCATGTTCAAAGTCACTTAAATTACCTTTCTTCACCATTCTGATGCTCAGTTTGAACTGCAGCAGTTTGTCTTGACCATGTCTACATGCCTGAATGCATTGCCATGTGATTGGCTGGTTAAAAACTTGCGTTAACGAGCAGGTAGGCAGGTGTACCTAATAAAGTGGCCGGTGAGTGCATATGTGATTTTAGTAGTAGTAGTAGTAATAATAATAATAATAATAATAATAATTCTGAGCATTTGTTGCAGCTAATTACTTTAATGACTTAATTTTTACCTAAAATAATTCATTTTGTCATTAAGAAGGTAGAAGACAGAAAGAAAAATAAATGAATACTTTTATGATGCAAGTATGCACTTAATAATCAAAGTGACGCTTATAACATCGCAAAAGATTTCTGTTTCAAATAATTGTTGTTCTTTTGAATTTATTAAAAGCTCTCATTTATCATCCACAACATGCAAAAACTGCTTTCAGCATTAATAATAAAACCATTAGGTAAATTTTATGCAGCAAATCATCATATTAGGAAGGTTGGTGGTGAAGGATCATGTGGAGTAGTGATGCTGAAAATTCTGCTTTGCATCACGTTAATGAATAAAAAATGTAAAAATACATTAAAACATGAAATCGCTAATCAAATTATACTATTTCACAATATTTGCTTGTCTATGTTTTAGAGACTTTTTAAAAAAAACATTATAAAAGGCTTAATTATTCCAAACTTTTGAACAGTAGCTGTGGCAGGCAACTCTAATCATAAGTACCTACACAATATAATTATACACAATGTTGATTAGTACAACTCAATACTTGCATAAATACACAGAAGTACACACAGTGAGACTGGAATATAATGTGTAGCAGAAATAACAGCAAAGCTGATTGCCGTCTTTGTCTGTGACACTTCAGTGCTGTCAACAGAATTTCACAACTGCAATTCTCCAAGACGAGGTGATTGGAGACATTAGATGAAGTTTTGCATCACAGAAAAATGTTGAACTCCAGCAGTTAGAAGAAGAAAAAAAAGGTTCCTTACAGGCACAAAGTGTTCGAATTTCAAATAAAACCCCTTCATCCTCGTCCTCCAGGGGGTTTGGAAATGTCTTGCATCAGATTCAGGGAAGCACATCACACTCAGACGTTTAGATCTGATCTGGAAAACTTTTGAGGGTGAAGTGTATGAGAAAAACCTGTATTCTTTGATTGTGGTTTAATTATACTTCAGGTGTTTTGTTCATTGATGTGGTGCTGGGTGTTCAGATCGCATTTTTCTGTTACACCTCCTGACTTTAATGCTAAAATAATTTTCTCCAAATTAGATGTAGTGGACTGCAGTTGTTTATTATATACGAAAAAAAGGCCCAGTTTACAGTTTATCAGAACCCGGCAGGCACATGAGGTCAACATGATGTCAGACTGACATTGTACCCCAACATCATGGGGACGTTGCATTTTGTTTGTAAATGAAAGTTGGATTGACATCAGAACCCAACATCGGGCTGACATCAATGTCCAACGTTCAACCTAAAATCAACCAAATAACATCTAATGATGTTACCAATTGATGTTGTGTGGACGTAACCACTATAACGTCTAGCAGACATTGGATTTTGGTTGCCACACACCTGATGATTAAATGTCAGTATTTGACATCAATATGACGTTGGTTTAAGTTGTTGGCTCAACGTTGGATTTTGGTCACTCTACTACCTAAAATCAACCAAATATCAATGTCATTTGACATCGTTATTGGATGTCAAAATAACACTGTACTTAGACGCTGGCTAGACATTGAATTTTGTTCACCTGATGTCATGACCTAAATCTAACCTAGTATTAACGTCTTATGATGTTGAGGGCCTGCTGGGAAGTGAAGATTTTGTCTTCTTTGACTCTTTTGATGGAAATTCGTGAATGTTTTATGCCATGTTGCAGTTTTGTGCATAAATGGCGACAGCCATATCACCCTGCAGCCCAAGACCGGTTACTCACTGAAGCTAAGCAGGGCTGAGCCTGGTCAGTACCTGGATGGGAGACCACATGGGAAAACTAGGTTGCTGTTGGAAGTGGTGTTAGAGAGGCCAACAGGGGGCGCTCAACCTGCGGTCTGTGTGAGTCCTAATACCCCGGTAAAAGTGAAGGGGACACTACACTGTCAGTGGGCGCCGTCTTTCGGATGAGACGTTAAACCGAGGTCCTGACTCTCTGTGGTCATTAAAAATCCCATGGCACTTCTTGTAAAGAGTAGAGGTGTAACCCCGGTGTCCTGGCCAAAGTCCCTCATATGGCACTTACCCATCATGCCCTCCTAATCATCCCCATCCACCGAATTGGCTCTATCACTGTCTCTTCACTCCACTAATAGCTGGTGTGTGGTGAGTGCACTGGCGCCGTTGTCCTGTGGCTGCCGTCGCATCATCCAAGTGGATGCTACACACTGGTGGTGGTGTGGAGAGACTCCCCTCATGATTGTGAAGCGCTTTGGGTGTATGGCCATGCACAATAAATGCGCTATATAAATACACATTACATTACATAAATCTAATTTGCATCTTTGGATGAAAACATGTTAATTTTTCAGCCTAAACATGTTGGCAGTGTTGGGGAGTAACTAGTTACATGTAACGGCGTTACGTAATTTAATTACAAAATAAATGTAACTGTAATTCGTTACAGTTACTGAGAAAAAAATGTGTAATTAAATTACAGTTACTTATGAAAATGTTAAAGATTACAAATGGAGTTACATCTAAACATTTTCTTTAAAAATCTGGGATATGTTGAATAATATTAATCTGTTGCTTTGCCTGTTTTTGATATGCACAATGCCTTCTGCTAAGGCCATTTATTAAAGCGGTGCTATTCTGCTATAACTACATTTCTCAGTAGCGTAGCTGAAAAGATAGCTTTTCAGTGGTGAAGTCAAGTTTTAGTCAAGTAGCGCAGTACCGTCCACACAAGCTACATTTACCAATTGCGGATCAATAAGTGACGGCACCAGCATTCACGGAGCTGTGAGGCCGGTGTCTAGCCAATGAAAATAAAGCCATATGATGGCAAGAATGACGACATGTTTTTTTGGTGGTCGACAACAAACTTTTTGGTGCGTTACTGCCACCTCTCGCTATGGTCAATGATGTCGCCAACCAAGGCTAACAAGAGAAATTTGCTTGACGGAAAGATGACTGAGGGAGTGGAGGTCTATATATATAGTTTACTGTAGTAAAGGCTAAAGTATACTATGGTAATTACTATTAGTTCATAATAGTTACTAATGATACTATATTATGTAGTGTAATTTATTAATGAAGAATTGTTAATATATATACACTGTTCTTTAAAATTAAATTAATATAATCTTAATTCAAGTGATGAAAGATGTTGAAACTCTAACAGTAAACAGAGCTATTGTAAGTGCTTGAAAGTGCTTGTGCTTGAAAATTATTTAGTTGAAAATATCCATTAGAAATTTAAAAGTAATCAGATGTACTCAGTTACTTTACTTTTATAAAGTAATCGTGAAAGGTACACTACTTATTACATTTTAAATAGGGTAATTTGTAATTTGTAATCTATTACATTTCCAAAGTAACCTCCCCAACACTGCATATTGGTCTGGAAAACTTTGAGGATGACGTGAATGAGAAAAACCTGCAGTCTTTGATTGTGGTTTAATTAAAATTCAAATGTTTTGTTCAATGATGTGAAGCTGGATTTTCACATCTTATTTTTCTGTTACACCTCCTGATTTTAATGCTAAAATAATTGTCCTCAAATTAGATGTAGCGCATCAGTGGACTGCAGTCATTTATTATTTAAGAAAAAAAGGCCCACATTGTTTTTTCTTACTGTAGAAAATTTAATTTTTCTTTTTGATATTTGTCGCCAGTTTTTCAGCAACCCAGCGGAACATCAGAACATCAACATCGTGGCAACGTTACATTTTGTTTGGAAATGAAAATCGGGTTGACATCAGAACCCAATGTAAGGCCACCGTCAATGTCCAACGTCCAACCTAAAATCAACCAAATATCAACATCTACTGCTAGACGTTGTGTGAACGTTACCGCTGTGATGTCTATCAGACGTTGGATTTTGTTTGCAATACCTGATGATTAAATGTCAGTATTTTATGTCAATATGACGTTGGTTTAAGATGTTGGCTTAATGTTGGATTTTGGTCAACGTAAAATCAATTTCAAGATCAAAATCATTTGACGTCGTTATTGGACGTCAAAATAACGTTGTCCTTAGACGCTGGCTAGACATGACATATTGGTCACCTGACGTCACAACCTAAATCTTACCTAATTTTAATGTCTTATGACGTTGTGTGCCTTCTGGGAAGTGAAGATTTTGCTCTCTTTGAGTGTTTTGATTGAGAATTGCTTAACAAATGCTTTATTCGCAAATGTTTTATGTCATATTGCAGTTTTATTCATAAATCTAAGTTGCATCTTTGGATGGAAACACATCTATTTAGTCAGCCTAAGCATGTTGCTCTGGAAAACTTGATTGTGGTTTAATTAAAATTCAGTTTTTTTGTTCATTGATGTGGTGCTGGATATTCAGATCTTATTTTTCTGTTACACCTCCTGATTTTAATGCTAAAATAATTTTCCTCAAATTAGATGTAGCGCATCAGTGAACTACAGTCATTTATTATTTAAGAAAAAAAGGCCCACATTGTTTTTTCTTACTGTAGAAAATTAAATTTTTCTTTTTGACATTTGTCGCCAGTTTTTCAGCAACCCAGCGGGCACAGAACATCAACATCATGGCAAACGTTACATTTTGTTTGGAAATGAAAATCAGGTTGACATCAGAACCCAATGTAAGGCCACCGTCAATGTCCAACGTCCAACCTAAAATCAACCAAATATCAACATCTACTGCTTGACGTTGTGTGAACGTTACCGCTATGACGTCTATCAGACGTTGGATTTTGTTTGCAATACCTGATGATTAAATGTCAGTATTTTATGTCAATATGACGTTGGTTTAAGATGTTGGCTTGATGTTGGATTTTGGTCAACGTAAAATCAATTTCAAGATCAAAATCATTTGACGTCGTTATTGGACGTTAAAATAACGTTGTCCTTAGACGCTGGCTAGACATGACATATTGGTCACCTGAAGTCACAACCTAAATCTTACCTAATTTTAACATCTTATGACGTTGTGTGCCTTCTGGGAAGTGAAGATTTTGCTCTCTTTGAGTGTTTTGATTGAGAATTGCTTAACAAATGCTTTATTCGCAAATGTTTTATGTCATATTGCAGTTTTATTCATAAATCTAAGTTGCATCTTTGGATGGAAACACATCTATTTAGTCAGCCTAAGCATGTTGCTCTGGAAAACTTGATTGTGGTTTAATTAAAATTCAGTTCTTTTGTCCATTGATGTGGTGCTGGATATTCAGATCTTATTTTTCTGTTACACCTCCTGATTTAAATGCTAAAATAAATTTCTCCAAATTAGATGTAGCACATCAGTGGACTGCAATTTCTCATAGTCACACCGTTCGTTCAGTTGGATTGAAGCCTGTGAAGTCTTTCCAGAATACCAACCTTTTCTCAAACTATTTATTAGACTGTGTTTCATAGCATTTTAACGCATCGTAGAATTTCCTCTGCATCAGTATGCGACGGTGGCTTCTTTTTTGGTAATTTGAATGCATTAGATGCAACAATGCATAGCGATGAGCTTAGGGACCAAACATTAATGATGGATTTAAAGGAATTTTCTGGGTTTCCTATATAGTAAGTCAATCCACAGCACTTGCGGAAATGTTGATTACCATACAAATACATTTCTTGTTTACTTCTTTCTAGGGACGTCCCAAGACAATCTCAAATGTCAGTATAGTGGCCGATCAAGGCTTTTTTTTTTTTTTTCTAAGTGATCGGTATCATCGTCTGCTGTCATGCAGATATCGTAAGCTGAGAGTAATTTGTGATGGAAATGCATGGCTAAACTTGCCTGTTATATGTAAAACCAAAGCAGTACTAAAGCAATGTGTAATGTATGCAGTGCGAGCGTTTTAAAAGCGGTAGCCACCTTTACATGTGCACTTTTTTTTGTTAAAGATTTGGTGGTGTGTTTACGTGATGTGTTAGGTTTACATGCAGCACTCTATTTGGTCATGCTTCATGCCTTTCTTCTGTCAAGTTCAGTTGTATTATTCCTTAAGCACACTGTTTATATTGTAAAGTGTTGCTCTTAATCTAGTAACAATGTAAATTTTTAGACATACAAGTGCAGGAAGATAAAATTAGGCCAGGGGTGGGAAATTAATTTTTTCAATGGGCCACATTAGGCAATGGGGTGGTTTTAGAGTTAACACAGTTCTGCCCAAAATATTTGATGTTTTCCATACAAACAAAACAAACAAACAAACAAAAACAGTATGTGATACAAATTTAATAAACATTCATGAAAACAAGTATCATAAATAATAAAAATTTACACAATAAGTGCATGTATTTTAAAGATCAACATCACAATATCAACTTAATATGAACAAGCAAGAATACCACAATGTTGTTTGTTTGATTGTTTCAGCTTAGTTCATTTTTATTTATTTATTTAAACTAATACATTATTTATTTATTTATTTATTTATTTATTTATTTATTTATTTATTTATTTATTTATTTATTTATTTATTAAATAAATGGATGAAGGTTTGTACTATAGTAAGGGCTGTTGGGTGCAGATTGTATTGCTGTAATTTAATGACCTGCAATGGAAAGAAAACTTTTGCATGAAAAACACACCAGTAGACACACTTTCTCCTCTCCATGTGCACCAGACACTTTCCTATCAACACTCCATATTTCTGGGGGGGAAATATATTTTGTAATGCTGAGTGTGCTCCACACAGGTGAGTGGGATTGACAAACACCTGTAGGACATACTTTCTCTTCTCCGTATGCACCAGACACTTTCTTACTAACACTACATGTTTCTGGTAAAACAAATTGTCTAAAACTTTCTAAGCTTTTCTAAGTTTTCTAAAAACTTTGCACACTCATAATCAGCGAAGATTAAGCAGTACTAAAGCAATGTGTAATGTATGCAGTGCGAGCGTTTTAAAAGCGGTAGCCACCTTTACATGTGCACTTTTTTTGTTAAAGATTTGGTGGTGTGTTTATGTGGTGTGGTTTACATAGGTTTACATGCAGCACTCTATTTGGTCATGCTTCATGCCTTTCTTCTGTCAAATTCAGTTGTATTATTTCTTAAGCACACTGTTTATATTGTAAAGTGTTGCTCTTAATCTAGTAACAATGTAAATTTTTAGACATACAAGTACAGGAAGTTAAAATTAGGACAGGGGTGGGAAAGTAATTTTTTCAACGGGCCACATTAGGCAATGGGGTGGTTTTAGAGTTAACACAGTTCTGCCCAAAATATTTGGTGTTTTACAAACAAACAAACAAACAAACAAACAAACAAACAAACAAAAAAAACAAACAAACAAACAAACAAACAAACAAAAACAGTATGTGATACAAATTTAATAAACATTCATGAAAACAAGTATCATAAATAATAAATTTACACAATAAGCGCATGTATTTTAAAGACCAGCATCACAATATCAACTTAATATGAACAAGCAAAAATACCACAAGGTTGTTTGTTTGATTGTTTCAGCTTAGTTCATTTTTATTTATTTATTTAAACTAATACATTATTTATTTATTTATTTATTTATTTATGTATTTAATAAATAAATGGATAAAGGTTTGTACTATAGTAAGGGCTGGTGGGTGCAGATTGTATTGCTGTAATTTAATGACCTGCAATGGAAAGAAAACTTTTGCATGAAAAACACACCAGTAGGACACACTTTCTCCTCTCCGTGTGCACCAGACACTTTCCTATCAACACTCCATATTTCTGGGGGGGAAATATATTTTGTAATACTGAGTGTGCTCCACACAGGTGGGTGGGATTGACAAACACCTGTAGGACATACTTTCTCTTCTCCGTATGCACCAGACACTTTCTTACTAACACTACATGTTTCTGGAAAGACATATTGCCTAAAACTTTCCAAGGTTTTCTAAGTTTTCTAAAAACTTTGCACACTTATAATCAGCGAAGATTAAGCAGTACTAAAGCAATGTGTAATGTATGCAGTGTGAGCGTTTTAAAAGCAGTAGCCACCTTTACGTGTGCACTTTTTTTTGTTAAAGATTTGGTGGTGTGTTTACGTGATGTGTTAGGTTTACATGCAGCACTCTATTTGGTCATGCTTCATGCCTTTCTTCTGTCAAGTTTAGTTGTATTATTCCTTAAGCACACTGTTTATATTGTAAAGTGTTGCTCTTAATCTAGTAACAATGTAAATTTTTAGACATACAAGTGCAGGAAGGTAAAATTAGGCCAGGGGTGGGAAAGTAATTTTTTCAATGGGCCACATTAGGCAATGGGGTGGTTTTAGAGTTAACACAGTTCTGCCCTAAATATTTGATGTTTTCCATACAAACAAACAAACAAACAAGACCAGCATCACAATATCAACTTAATATGAACAAGCAAAAATACCACAAGGTTGTTTGTTTGATTGTTTCAGCTTAGTTCATTTTTATTTATTTATTTAAACTAATACATTATTTATTTATTTATTTATTTATTTATTTATTTATTTATTTATTTATTTATTTATTTATTTATTTATGTATTTCATAAATAAATGGATAAAGTTTGTACTATAGTAAGGGCTGGTGGGTAAATCTGGAAATCTGAGTGGGATTGACAAACACCTGTAGGACATACTTTCTCTTCTCCATATGCACCAGACACTTTCTTACTAACACTACATGTTTCTGGAAAAACAAGCCAGCTGTAGCTGACACACACTTTTCCTCTCTATATGCACCAGCCACCTTCTTATAAGCACCTCATACTTCTTGGAAAACATTGTGCAATTCTGAGTGTGCTCCAAACAGGTGAGTGGACTTGACAAACCACCTGTAGGACGTACTTTCTCTTCTACGTATGCACTAGACACTTTCTAAAGTTTTCTAAGTTTTCTAAAAACTTTGCACACACATAAAAAAAAATGCGCACCCCTGAGTAGAATAAACTTATTTTATCTGATTAAAAGAAATGTGTTTAATCTAATTAAAAAATAATAGCTAAAATAAAAGTCATTTGGTATTATTACCTCGCAGAACTGTCTTGCACTCACAAAGATTGTCTCACCTTCAAAAGCTGCCATGCATTCATTACGTTTTGTTGTCTGAGGTGCAAGTAATTTATTACATAAGACAAAAGACCTACAGTGGCTTCTCCTACCATCTTATTGTCTTTTTTTGATATTTAGTGCCGCTTTACCAGGAAGTGACGATTTAGTTGTCTTTGATTCATTGGATTGAAATATATCTTATTTTTATATGCAAATGTTTATGCCTATTAAGTCAAATTTGCATCCTTGGATTGAAACATAACTATGTTTGCATAATTGAATGCATTCTTGCTGAATTATAAAATCTTTTTGCTTTCTTTCAGCTGCTTTCATCCAAAAAAAAAATGATAAGTTAAAATAGAAATCTTACTGTAGCTTGTAAATGTAAGCAAGAAGCCTTTGGTATTGCAGTCTCGGAGCATGTTGTGCAGTTGGTGGATGGTTTCACCTTTTTTTCTTGATGCTGACCATCATGCTTTTTGGTTCAGGTTGGTGTTACGTGGGCGGTTAGCTTTGCGCTAAATATAGCAGTTCCCTTTCAGAACAGATTGTCCTCTGAATTAGTGTCATCAGGCTGCAAAAGATTGGCGGTTTTGTCAGATGTCTTGTAGAAAACGTAATGTCAGGCTCTATCAGAAGTCACTTCTTTCTAGCCGCTCTTAAAGAGAATCTGTTTTGGAGTGTTGGAGCGATGGTTTCTCTCATTTTATCAAATCATCTCAGTGCTTCTGCCAGGGATGTGGCTGCTGTCTTGTTCATTTCTTTAACAATTGCTCTTCTTGTCCGTTGCTCAATTTAGTAGGATGGTCTGCTCTTAGATGTTTCTGGGCTTTGAGCCATTTGTTCCCATTTCTTTGCTACAATGAGCATCACTGTGCTCAAAGTAAGGGCCAAAATGATACCAATCGCTGTCATGTTCTTTAGTTTTATTAACTTCATCCTGAGGTTCCACAAGCAATTTGTTTCTATTTGTGGCGTCTGGACTGGTGTGCTTTTTAAACCTAGACCTTTATTCTGCACAAATGAATATAGACTAGACTATAAAGGATGGCAGTGCTGTATAAAATGCATAATTCAGCGCATAAGGGATGTTTTGTTAAATTTGGAAAAAAACAAACAACATATGCACTGATTTATTTTTTAGCTATCATACTTGCCTTAATTTTTCTTTTTATGATTTTATATACATCAAAGACACATAATATATAAAAAATAAGAAATAAGAATATATAAAAACATAAAATAATGTATTAACTTTTTTGTAATTGTAGAAACATCACAGTTAAAGCACAGTTTGCTGTGCTTGATTGTTTATTTGTTTGTTTTTGTTCCCCACGATCAATCAATCAATCAATCAATCAATCAATCAATCAATCAATCAATCAATCAATCAATCAATCAATCAATCAATCAATCAATCAATCAATCAATCAATCAATCAATCAATCAACCAATCAATCAATCAATCAATCAATTAATCAATCAATCATACAAACTAACGAACTAACAAACACAAAACAATCTGTCAACCAAACAGTCAACCAATCAACCATTCAACTAATCAATCAATAAATCAACCAACCAATCAATCAATCAACCAATCAATCATACCAACAAAAACAAACAAACAAACAAACAAACAAAACAATTTATCAACCAGTTGATCATTCAACTAACCAATCAAGCAATATATCAACTAATCAATCAATCAATCAATCAATGAAACAAACAAAAAACAAAACAAATAATTAATCAATCAATCAACCAATCAATCATACCAACAAAAACAAACAAACAAACAAACAAACAAAACAATTTATCAACCAGTTGATCATTCAACTAACCAATCAAGCAATATATCAACTAATCAATCAATCAATCAATGAAACAAACAAAAAACAAACACAAATAATTAATCAATCAATCAACCAATCATACAAACAAATCAAACAAACAAGCAAACAAACAAGCAAACAAACAAGACAATCAGTCAACCAATCAGTCAACCATTCAACTAACCAGCCAATCAATTAACCATACCTAAAAACAAACAAACAAACAAACAAATAATCAAACAAATAATCAAACAAACCAACCACTCAACCCACCAATCGATCATTCAACTAACCAATCAATCAACATATCAATCAATAAATCAATCAGTCAACACATACAAACAAACACAAATCAAACAGAAAACAATTTGTCAACCAATCAGTCAATCAATCAATCAATCATTCCACTAACCAGTCAATCAATATATCAATCGATAAATCAATCAGTCAACACATACAAACAAACACAAATCAAAACAACCTGTCATTTAATCAGTCAATGAATCAAGCAATCAATCAAACAATCAACTTATCAATCAATAAATCATTCAAGTAACCAATCAATCAATCAATCAATCAATCAATCAATCAATCATTCAACTAACCAATCAATAGATTAGTCAACCAACCAATCAATCAATCAATCATACAAACAACCAAATAAACAAACAAGCAAACAAAACAATCACCCAACCAATCAATTGATCAATCAACTAACCAATCAATCAATAGATCAACCAATTAGTCAAACAAACAAACAAACAAACACGAAACAAACAAAAACCAATCAGTCAGTCAATCAATCATTCAACTAACCAATCAATCAATATATCAATTAATATATAAATCAATCATACAAACAAACAAAACCCCATCAATCAATCATTCCACTAACCAATCAATCAATATATCAATCAATCAATCATACAAACAAATACAAAACTAAACAACCCATCATCCAATCATTCAATCAACCAATCATTCAACTAACCAATCAATCAACATATCAATCAATAAATCAGTCAACTAATCAGTCAGTCATTCACGTAACCAATCAATCAATTAGTCAATCAGTCACCCAATCAACCAATCATTACACTAACCAATCAATAGATCAATCAATCATACAAACAAATAAACAAACAAACAAAACAATCACTCAACCAATCAACCGATCATTCAACTAACCAATCAATCAATAGATCAATCAACCAACCAATCAAACAAACAAACCAATCACTCATTCATTCAATCAATCATTCAACTAACCAATCAATAAATAAATATATCAATTAACCAATTTAATAAACAAACCAATCACTCAACCAATCAATCAATCATTCAACTAACCAATCAAACAATAGATTAATCATTCAGTAGTAGATATATTAATCAATCAATTAATATTATAAACAAACAGAACATTTGTCAACCTTTCACTCAACCTTTCATCTAACAAATCAATCAAAAGAGCAATCAATTGATAGATTGAACCATCAATCAATCAATCCATCCATTAATCAATCAAACATCAATAGTATTGTTTAGTATCATTTGGTGGAAAATCATTTTGATCCCTTCAATTGGAAACGTGCATTTACATATTAAATGACAACACAATTAATTCAGCCATGGCACAGTTTTGGTTTTAATGTGATATACCATGCAGTCCTAACTCTATTTAATTTTAACACCACATCGGACTCAGCATGAATTCCCCCGAAACAGAAGAGCAGAAACGAACGGGATTCCGTCTGACACCACTGTGTTTAAATGCTATCAATGGCAGCGAAGATTAAGTAGTTCTCAGCACAATTTTGACATTGATTTTCAGTCGCTTTATAGAGGAGACAGAGACATCTGCTAGTAGAGCTTCCCTCAGTGGCCGCAAGATTGAATCTCTTCTGAGAGGTGAAGCTCTTTAGTTTCTGAAGCAGAGGCTAGGTTTCGTTCTCATCAAACCTGCCATCTAGGGAGTTTCCACCCCCCTGTCACAGCCACCTTTGTCTTGCTCACCGCAGGTAGCGAGGCACTATTTTCTGGTTTTAAACAATGTCTGCTTTGAAACAATGGCTGAAAATTCTGCTTCCTCAGCTCTGCTGTAAAAGTGTATGTCGAGCTGTCCATTAAAAATAATTTGAACAGGAGGACACATATATTTGAATTAAACCCAGTTCATATTTGAGCAGGTAGGGTAGTTGTGTAAATGAATTAAATAGAAACACATTTTAGGTCATTTAAAGGCAAGAATCCTTTAATCAGATAATTCTTGATGAAAGCTTATTGTAATGATGAAAATATCCATCTATCTATTCATCCATCCATCAGTCCATCCAGTCATTTTATTTTTCCATCCATCCACGCATCCATCCGTCCATCCATCCAGTCATCTTATTTCGCTTTCTTTCCATCCATCCATTCATCCATCCATTCATCCAGTCATTTTCTTTCTTCATACATCCATACATGCATCCATCCATCAATCCATCCAGTCAATTTATTTCTCCATCCATCTATGCCTCCATCCGTCCATCCATCCATCCATCCATCCATCCATCCATCCAGTCATCTTAGTTCGCTTTCTTTCCATCCATCCATCCATCCATCCATCCATCCATCCATCCATCCATCCATCCAACCATCCATCCATCCAGTCAGTTTATTTCTTCATACATCCATACATGCATCCATGCATCCATCCATTTATCCATCCATCCATCCATCCATCCATCCATCCATCCATTCATCCAGTCAGTTTACTTCTTCATACATCCATCCATCTATTCATCCATCCATCTATCTATCCATCCATCCAGTCAATTTATTTCTCCACCCATCTATGCCTCCATCCGTCCATCCATCCATCCAGTCATCTTAGTTCGCTTTCTTTCCATCCATCCATCCATTCATCCATCCATCCAGTCAGTTTATTTCTTCATACATCCATACATGCATCCATCTATCCATCCATTTATCCATCCATCCATCCATTCATCCAGTCAGTTTACTTCTTCATCCATCCATCCATCCATCCATCCATCCATCCATCCATCCATCCATCCATCCATCCATCCATCCATCCATCCATCCATCCATCCATCTATCTATCTATCTATCTATCTATCTATCTATCTATCTATCTATCTATCTATCTATCTATCTATCTATCTATCTATCTATCTATCTATCTATCCATCCAGTCAATTTATTTCTCCATCCATCTATGCCTCCATCCGTCCATCCATCCATCCAGTCATCTTAGTTCGCTTTCTTTCCATCCATCCATCCGTCCAGTCAGTTTATTTCTTCATACATCCATACATGCATCCATCCATCCATCCATTTATCCATCCATCCATCCATCCATCCATTCATCCAGTCAGTTTACTTCTTCATCCATCCATCCATCCATTCATCCATCCATCTATCTATCCATCCATCCAGTCAATTTATTTCTCCATCCATCTATGCCTCCATCCGTCCATCCATCCATCCAGTCATCTTAGTTCGTTTTCTTTCCATCCATCCATCCATCCATCCATCCATCCATCCATCCATCCATCCAGTCATTTTATTTCTTCATACATCCATACATGCATCCATCCATCCATCCATCCATTTATCCATCCATCCATCCATCCATCCATCCATCCATTCATCCAGTCAGTTTACTTCTTTATACATCCATCCATCCATTCATCCATCCATCTATCTATCAATCCATCCAGTCAATTTATTTCGCCATCCGTCCACCCTTCTGGTCATTTTATTTCTCTATCCATTCATCCATCCATTCATCCAGTCATTTTATTTCTCCATTCATCCATCCAGTCATTTTTTTATCCATCTATCAGTCATCCAGTCATCCACCCATTTTATTTCTCCATCCATCCATCCGTCCATGCAGTCATTTTATTTCTCCATCCATCCATTCACCTTTCCAGTCATTTTATTTATCTTATTTTGCTATCCGTCCATGCATCCATCTGTCCGTCTATCCATACATCCAGTCATTTTAGTTCTCCATCCATCCATCCATCCATCCTTACATCTAGTCATTTTATTTGTCCATCTATTCACTCATCCAGTCATCTAGTCATTTTATCCATTCATCCAGTCAGTTTATTTCTTCATCCACCCATCCATCCATCCATCCATCCATCCATTCATCCAGTCATTTTATTTGTCCATCCATTCATCCAATCATTTTATTTCTCGATTCATTCATCCAATCATTTTATTTCTCCATTCATCCATTCATCCATCCAGTCATTTTATTTCTCCATCCATCCATCCATCCATCCATCCATCCATCCATCCATCCATCCATCCATCCATCCATCCATCCATCCATCCATCCATCCATCCACCTATCCATCCAGTCATTTTATTTCCCCATCCATCCATCCATCAAGTCATTTTATTTCTCCATCCATCCATCCATTTTATTTCTCCATCCATCTATGCATTCATTTGTCCATCTGTCATTTGTCTGTCTTCTGGTTTTCTTTAATTGAAACACTTTCAGGCTTTTTAAACCTCTTCAGTTTTTTCTGTTCAGGCGAGCATTAAAGATTGTCTTGACATATTTTTGCCGTATTGTAATAAATATTACATCCATATGTATGCAGGCATGGACTAATCCATGCAGTCTGTGCTATAGTAAATCCACCATGGTTCACTGTGCTCAATGTGAGCTTTTCAGAGATCCAATAACACCAATCAGTGTAAACTCACACTTCTTCAGTCTGATATTTGCAACTGGCATATCCATGGATAAAGAGTGGTTTATTTACATCTGCGTTCTATGCACATAAAAGACACATTTTTGTATTTGTGGATGCAGCTGTTGGGACGAAATAAAGCAGATATGGATTTCACAAGAGATTTGAATGAAGCGTATTTGTATTTGCTGTTGGTAGATGGATTTGTTGCATTTGTAAACTGCACTGATGATGAATGAACTTGAGTGAGCTATGTTCAATATGATTTTTTCAATATTCATTTTGTAATTATTATCTTTGTAGTTATTAAATTAATTTACTTTTACAAAAAAATGCATTTTTCAGAAAATTAAAAAATAAGTTTTGTTTTGTTGTTTTGTTTGTTTTTGTTTTGTAAACTTGTTTTGTTTGTTGTTTTCTAAATTTGTTTTGTTTTGTTACTTTGTTTTGTGAACTTGTTTTGTTTGTTTTTTGTTTTCTAAATTAGTTTTGCATTGTTTTATTTTGTAAATTTGTTTTGTAAACTAGTTTTGTTTTGTAAATTGCTTTTGTTTTGTGTATTTGTTTTGTGAATTTGTTTTTATCCTTTGTGTTTTGTAAATTTGTTTTGTTTGTTGTTTTCTAAATTTGTTTTGTTTTGTTTTATTTTGTAAATTTGTTTTGTAAACTAGTTTTGTTTTGTAAATTGCTTTTGTTTTGTGTATTTGTTTTGTAAATTTGTTTTTATCCTTTGTGTTTTGTAAATTTGTTTTTTGTGTTTTGTTATTAAATTAGTTAAGTTTAGTTTCATAAAATTGTTTTGTTTTGTACTTGTTTTGTTATTGCTTTGTTTTGTAAATAGGTTTTGCTTTTTGTTTTGTGTTTGTTTGTTTTGTTATTATCTTGTTTTGTTTTGTAATTTCTTTCTAAATTAGTTTTGGTTTGTTTTATTGTGTAAACTTGATTAAATTTTATTTGTTTTGTGTTTTTTTTATTTGTGTTTTATTTTGTAAACTTACTTTGTTTTTGTTTTCTTTTTCACATTGTTTTGTTTTAGTTTTTTGTTCTATATTTTTTTTGCCTTGTGTTTTATTTTGTACATTTTTTTGTTCTTGTTTTGTTTGTAATTTTTTTTTTGCTTTGTGTTTTGTTTTGTAAATAGGTTTTGTTTTCTAAACTTCTTTTGCTTTTTGTTTTGTAAAATAGTTTTGTTTTTATCTATTTCATTAAACACAAAATAAGAATGCTGTAAGAAACGTCATTGCATTAAACAGAATCCATAAACAAATTCAAAGATTAAATAATTTAACACAAATTTGCATCTAGAAATTGGTCAAAAAAATAAGCTTCATTCAACATTAACTGAGCAACCACCTGCAGTTTTTCAACAAAATAAATGTGTGTTGTTTGAAATACATACCTACGTAAGAGGAAAACTAAGACATCCTTGCATTGCATTGCATTATCCTAAGCACTATGTTTTGAGTTACTCAGATTTGATTTAAAAAAAGTTTTCTTTTTGTTTTGTTTTGTAAATTTGTTCTGTGTTTTGTTTTTAAATTAGTATAGCTTAGTTTCGTAAACTTGTTTTTGTTTTGTAAACTTGTTTTGATCATTTGTTTTCTTTTGTTTATTGTTTGTAAATTAGTTTTTTGTTTTGCTTTGTAAATCAGATTCATAAAAATAATACAAATTTGCATCTGAAATTGGTCGGAAATATAAGCTTCATTCAACAAATACTGAGCATCTATCTGCAGTTTTACAACAAAATACATTTGTTGTTTCAAAGACATATTTAACTGGAAAACAACGGACTAAAACATCATTGCACTGCATTGCATTATCCCAAGCACTATGATTTGAATTGATCATATTTCAGTTTAAAAAATCATGCAAAACAAGCACGTCTGCACTCAACTTCCAAATCTCCCAGATAATTGCTGTCTCTGTGAAGGCGCCGTGGAGCGAACTGTCTCCCATTACCTGCTCATGCTAAACACACGCAGACAAACTCTTCTCCTCACGCAGAAAGGACACACTGTTCCTTCACATTCTTTTAACAATTTGGCCTTATTGTTTGTGCAATGACTCAGGAGCGCTGACAGATCCCATCACTCCAGTCCTCAGCTCTACCTCAAACAACACACTGTTTTTTTACTGATGCGTGCCAGACGGAAAATTAAGCCAGATAAAATCAAGATCCACTTATGTGATGTTTTGCTCAGAAAATCATTACAAAGTGCGCGTCTGTAACCATTTAAAGTGGCGACATTTTAATAACTGACTAAATGTGAAAAAGTGCTGATGTTGTTATTAGGTTATCGCAATGTTATTTTTGGTGGAATGTGCTATTTGATGTATTTTTAAGTTGTATTAATTTATTTGTACTTTGGGATTATGTGAATATAAAGTAAATATTTCAATTATTTTATGAACATTATAGGACCATTACTTTTAAAACTTTAGAAACAAGTGATATAAAAAAAAAAAAATGAAAATATTTTTGTGGAAAAAAGGATAATGTTTCTGTTATTTTGTTTTATTTATCTTTTTTATTTTTGCAGTTTAATTATGTTTGTAACAATACGTATTTTAATATTAAAATTTTATAATAATAATTAGTATTGTTATTCACATATTTTGTTTTTATTATTTAAGAAAAAAGATAAAAAACATAATTTTCTTATCTATCTATCTATCTATCTATCTATCTATCTATCTATCTATCTATCTATCTATCTATCTATCTATCTATCTATCTATCTATCTATCTATCTATCTATCTATATAGCTATATATCTATATCTATATATATATATATATATACATACATACAGTGTTTCCTCTAGGATTTTTTCCAGCAGTGGCGGCAGGACTTTTTTTTTTTACACAGATCTGCCAACTATTTCAAAGACAAATATTACACGCAGTATCGTGTCGAGAAAGCATTTCCTCTGTTCGAGCACAGAACTTCTTGCACGCACTCAAATTTACACGTTCAAGTGCAGATCTTCTCGTGCGCTCTCCAGTAAGCGGTGCTGAAGCGCGATTTAGTGTGTTTTTGTGCGTTTTCCGACATTAACGCGTCCTGAAGTAAAGTGAAACGCCATTAAACTCCAGCAAGATAAAGTCATTGTATGCAAAGCCATTGACCTTTATCAATAAAGTATACTTATGGAAACTGTGTTCATCTTAACTGAAAGCTACGCGGTGTTTGCTAGACTCACGCACCTGTCAGTGAGTCAGTCAGAGAGTCAGTCAGCATTTCACCTTGAACAAATAGCGCACAGCACTACTACGGTTACAGAAAAGTTTGCGCTGTTTACCTCTAATATGTTTTGGTGCGATTATAATCCGCTATAAAAAACACGACTAAATGTTTTAAATAAGAAGCTGTAATGTAGCCGTGGCGGGATGGATTTTGGCGTGGCGGCCCGCCACGAATGAATGAATGTAGCGGAAACCTTGCATACATACACTGCCTGCCAAAAGTCTTGTTGCATATCCAATTTTAGGAATAACAAATAATAACTTGACTTCTAGTTGATCATTTAGTATCAGAAGTGGCTTATATGAAAGGTAAAGGCCTCTAGATTACGCTTATTTTACCAAAATAAAATATGATCATGCCATGATTTTTAATTATTTAATTAGGACAGTAAGGTCTGACTTTGCTTAGACAAAAGTCTTGTCACTTAACACAAATAATGTACAGTATAGAACAGAGATGCCCAAACTAGGGCCCGTGGGCCAAAGTTGACCCGTTGTAACTATGATTTGGCCCACTATCCCATCTGAGAAAGGAGTACAAATGATAGGCTGGGTTGGGGTGAATGATTTTAACAGAGATTGTTATTTCTAGTTTAAAATAATGTTTTTGTTTCTTTATTGCTGAGCTACAAAAAAAAAAGCCAAATAAAATTAAATGTTTCATTTAAATGTTAATTGTAAATACGTAAATGAACTTTGATGTGGAGGCTGAAGTATGAGAGGGAGCGCTATCCTGCTGAAGAATTGTCCCTCTCCTGTGGTTTGTAATGTAATGGGCAGCACAAATGTCTTGATACCTCAGGCTATTGATGTTGCCATCCACACTGCAGATCTCTCGCGCGTCCCCGTACTGAATGTAATCCCAAACCATGATTTTTCCTTTACCAAACTTGACTGATTTCTGTGAGAATCTTGGGTCTATGTCTTCTGCAGTATTTGTGATGATTGGGAAGATTGGGATGGGTAGTATATATATATATATATATATATATATATATATATATATATATATATATATATATATATATATATATATATATATATATATATATATATATATTTATTTTAATGAATATATGTTCATTCAAATAAATATTAACAATAAATAAACCTATCAACAATTAGAACTGCTTAAAATGTTATTATTATCTTTATTATTATTATTATTATTATTATTATTATTATTTATTCAAATTATTAAAAAAACAAAAAATATTCTGTCAATGAAACATTCATAACTTTTAGAGAACATTGGCACAACATTTTGAGAATGTTCCCTGTCATCCAGGCTTCCAATCGACTCTATTTCGACATCTAGAAAATCGCCTTAAAGCAAACAGAAAAGAAGATGAGTGTTCCAAAAGAATCGCCATGGTTACTAAAAGATTCTAAATTAGAATGTTTCTGTAAATCACCCCAGGAGATCATGTTTTTGACACACAAACATAATTAAAGCAAATTGTAGTATTCCAGTGCATTGCTTTACACAGGAATAATGAGCAATAGAGCGACTGCATTGCTGGAATATGAGATTACACTTATATTCCATATAATGCCACACAGGCTTTGAATGGAAAGCAGCAATTACACCACATCCCTATTGCTTCAACATTTTTTCCATAACATTCCAAAGCGTTCTTTTCAAAACATGTCAGCAAAGGCTTTTCTTATTGGCTGACATGCATGAGCTCTCTTGCTTTATGCGTCAGATTCTATTTAGAGAGCCAAGGACAGGTGTGATTTTGTTTTTTATTTATTAATATTCAGTGATGTCTGTCTGATTTTATAAATTATGTGTATTTATAAATTATTTATAAATTTTATGTGAGGTATAAATGTGGTTTAATCCACAAATAGTCTAATAATGAATATATTGTGTAATACAAAATATAGAGTATAGAATAAATTATAGTAAATAAATTGTAAAACATTATTATGCATTAAATTCTAGTACATTAGTGTGGTTAGAATAATAAGCTTTACTAAAGATATATTAAACAAGGGTCCAAAAACACATGAAAGCAAGACAAGGAAAACGTTACGTATAGAGATGGCTCACGTGAAACTGACCTTTCTAACCAGTGTTGAGATCCCGAAGTGCAAGTGTTTCAAAATACTGCATTGAAGCATGATCTGAAACACCCAGGTCCTTGACTAAGGGGATTCAAAACACCCAGGTCACGTGACTAAGGGGATTCAAAACACCCAGGTCACGTGACTAAAGTGTTTTGAAACACCCAGGTCACGTGACTAAAGTGTTTCGAAACACCCAGGTCATGTGACTAAAGTGATTTGAAACACCCAGGTCACATGATTAAAGTGTTTCGAAACACCCAGGTCACGTGACTAAAGCGATTCAAAGTGTTGATCATTTCTGAAGCGTTTTGAGACCTGACAAATCTGCGTTTGACTGACAGGGTCGGAAATAAACTCTATCTCAAATAGCCTAGTGGACCATGCGTGTGCACAGAGTAACTGTTCTGCAAATGGCCCAAGTTCGAATCCCGACTTGTACAAATAGTCTGAAATGATGGCTTGATGGATTTTAATAATGTTACTTTTTTATGACCAAAACAAGACATTTATTCACATAAGTGAGTAATCACACAAGTAAGTGTTTATTTGGATGTCAGACCAATGTTAAAACAAAACACGTCACAAGAACCAAGCATTAGAGGAACTAACATCTATAGCTGCATCTCCCTGGATTCGAAGCCATAATCTCTGTATGCTAGACAGGAACTCTCACTGCTCCACTAAATCACTTGAAGCTTCATAGATCAAGTTTCAGTTTGTTTAACCATTTCTTTGCTGAAGCTGTTCCAGAACAATACATAAAAATTACCACTAGGTGTCACTGTAGAGATGGGTTTCGAAGCTTCGACACATGTGCTTCAACTGTTTCAGTGTTGGCAACGCAGTGGCGCAGTAGGTAGTGCTGTCGCCTTACAGCAAGAAGGTCGCTGGTTTGAGCCTCGGCTGGGTCAGTTGGCGTTTCTGTGTGGAGTTTGCATGTTCTCCCTGCACTCGCGTGGGTTTCCCCCACAGTCCAAAGACAAGCGGTACAGTTGAATTGAGTAGGCTAAATTATCCGTAGAGTATGAGTGTGAATGAGTGTGTATGGATGTTTCCCAGAGATGGGTTGCAGCTGGAAGGGCATCCGCTACGTAAAACATATGCTGGATAAGTTGGCGGTTCATTCCACCGTGGCGACCCCGGATTAATAAAGGGACTAAGCCGACAAGAAAATAAATGAATGTTTCAGTTTTTCATGAAGCCTTGCTTTGCCCACCCCTAGCTACGTAATGCTTACAGTGAACAATCAATGACAAGACTCAGCAATGTGTGTGTGTGTGTGTGTGTGTGTGTGTGTGTGTGTGTGTGTGTGTGTGTGTGTGTGTGTGTGTGTGTGTGTGTGTGTGTGTGTGTGTGTGTGTGTGTGTGTGTGTGTGTGTGAGAGAGAGATAGGTGAATATAGAGTCCATGTAATCAGTCTATGATTTATTTCCGGCTGTGTGTGTGTGTACAATCTGGGATAGAACTGGAACTGGTGTGTGTGTGTGTGAGGTGCATGATGGGATTTGAAGTCCAATTGCTTGACAGATTTGTAGTTCTCCAGAGATCTGCAACTGCTAGATCCCAGGTGATTGTGACTTGTTGCTTTTAAGACTAGTAGTAACTGCTTTCGCAGTGTATAATATTTATTGTTGTATTTACTATACTATTAACAGGATATTATAATCTATATTTTTACATTGTAGTATCTTATGTTTCAGTATATTAATTTGCAAAGTATATCAATATACACTCACCGGCCACTTTATTAGGTACATCTGTCCACCTGCTCGTTAATGCATATTTCTAATAAGCCAATCACATGGCAGCAACTCAATGCATTTAGACATGTAGATATGATCAAGACGATCTGCTGCAGTTCAAACCGAGCATCAGAATGGGGAAGAAAGGGGATTTAAGTGACCTTGAACGTGTCATGATTGTTGGTGCCAGACGAGCTGGTCTGAGTATTTCAGAAACTGCTGATCTACTGGGATTTTCATGCACAACCATCTCTTGGGTTTACAGAGAATGGTCCAAAATGGAGAAAATATCCAGTGAGCGGCAGTTCTGTGGGCGCAAATGCCTTGTTGATGCCATCTTCTGATGGCTACTTTCAGCAGGATAACACACCATGTCATAAAGCATGAATCATCTCAGACTGGTTTCTTAAACATGACAATGAGTTCACTGTACTCTAATGGCCTCCACAATCACCAGAACTCAATTCAATAGAGCACCTTTGGGATGTGGTGGAACAGGAGATTCAAATCATGGATGTGCAGCCGACAAATCTGCAGCAACTGCGTGATGCTATCATGTCAATATGGAGCAAAATCTCTGAGGAATATTTCCAGTACGTTGTTGAACCTATGCCATGAAGGATTAAGGCAGTTCTGAAGGCAAAAGGGGTCCAACCCGGTACTAATAAGGTGTACCTAATAAAGTGGCCGGCGAGTGTAGTTATGACATACTATTTTAACCAAACAGTAACATTTTATGTGAGGTATTTACCCAACATAAATTGCAGATGCAGCAGCTTTAATCCCTGAATATAAATCAAAATATGCAGTGTAAGCTTGTATAATTATTATATGCCGCATGTTGTTTCCGCATATATCTATTTATCTTCCACATGAGGAACTGTGCAAGTTTCCAGGCATTAGTCATATTTAATAAGCAGTTTGGCTTTAATATTAATCTCTCAGTGTGGATTTTTTCCTCTTTCTGTGCATTAAGTTTGCAGGGCATCAGTGTAATTGCTCTTGTCAAGTAAAAGCAAGACAGTTTCTTTTTTCATACGCCGTCTCTTTATTCCTAATGTCAGACCCATCATGTTTTCTTACTGTGTGTGGCTAAATGTGGTTAACTGTATGTTTTCATGTCCTGAATAATTAATCCGGCCTTGCTTTACAATGGGGATGTCTGGAAAGCAGGGTTTTATGCTTTATTGCACATATTTGAGCATATCAAAGCATTTAAACATTTTAAAGAAGACGTAATCGTAGATCAAGCAGTCTCATTTTGAAGATATTAAATTAAATCAGTAGTTTATGAGATTGTGTCAGATAAAGATTGCAGTTTGAGGAACAAATTAAAAGAATTAATTTAAATGGCAGGTTTGTTCATGTGCTGTAAATCATTTGTTTACATTAATTTTGAATTGTTTGCAGTTTAGCTTGTATTTCTATTCAATACCTAGGATTAAACGCATTTTAAATATTGTATGTGTATGTATGTATATACAGTTGAAGTCTGATTTATTAGCCCCCCTGTTTATTTTTTTCCCCAATTTCTGTTTAACGGAGAGAAGATGTTTTCAACACATTTCTAAACATAATAGTTTTAATAACTCATTTCTAATAAGTGATTTATTTTATCTTTGCCATGATGACAGTAAATAATATTTGACTAGATATTTTTCAAGACACTTCTATACAGCTTAAAGTGACATTTTAAGGCTTAACTAGGGTAATTAGGTTAACTAGGCAGGTTAGGGTAATTAGGCAAGTTATTGTATAATGATGGGTTGTTCTGTAGACTATCGGAAAAAAAATAGCTTAAAGGGGCTAATAATTTTGACCTTAAAATGGCTTTTAAATTTTAAAAAATTAAAAACTGCTTTTATTCTAGCCGAAATAAAACAAATAAGACTTTCTCCAGAAGAAAAAATATTATCAGACCTACTGTGAAAATTTCCTTGCTCTTTTAAACATCATTTGAGGAATATTTAAAAAAGAAAAAAAATCAAAGGGGGGCTAATAATTCTGACTTCAACTGTAATTATCTCATCAATGCTGGGAAGAAAACTTGTATTGCTATATTTAGCCATTTGTTATTTATTTATTTGTTTATTTATTGTATTTATTCATTTAAATCATTGATACATAGCTAAAATAAACTTTATAGCCTGCAAGTTGATAAAAAATTCTGCTCATTTGAGGTTGAATTTGGTGAAATTTTTATAAAATAATGACATGTCTGACCATATGAACCCACTATTTTATTTTATTGAAATGTTAATACAATAATGATAATAACACATGCCTTACCATACAAAGCCACTATTTTTAATTTTATTATTTTATTTTAATGACACGTCTGAACAAATAAAGCCACAATTTAATTAAATTTTATTTTATTTTATATGTTTGTTTTGTTTTATTGAAATGTTAATAAAATAATATAAATATATAAAGCCTTTATTTATTTATTTATTTATTTATTTATTTATTTATTTATTTGAATCACTGATACATAGCTAAAATAAACTTTGATGAAATTTTGGATAAAATAATGACATGTCTGACCATATAAACCCACTATTTTATTTTATTTTATTTTATTTTATTTTATTTTATTTTATTTTATTTTATTTTATTTTATTTTATTTTATTTTATTGAAATGTAATAAAATAATGACACATGTCTGACTATATAAAGCTTTTGTTTGTTTGTGTCCTTCTTTCTTTATTTATTTATTTATTTATTTATTTATTTATTTATTTATTTATTTATTTATTTATTTATTTGAATCATTGATACATAGCTAAAATAAACTTTGATGAAATTTTGATAAAATAATGACATGTCTGACCATATAAACCCACAATTTTATTTTATTTTAATTTATTTTATTTTATTTTTGTTTTGTTAATAAAATATCGACACATGTCTGACCATACAAAGCCACAACTTCATTAAACTGTATTTTTTTACAGAATGCATTACAAAAAAACATAATTTAAAAACACTGATATTCATTTAATAGTTTTATAACCTAATATATATATATATATATATATATATATATATATATATATATATATATATATATATATATATATATATATATATATATATATATATATATATATATATATATATGTATATTTTTTTTTTCTAATAATAATATCGAGGCATAGCAATACTTTCTCATAGCAACAGTTCAGGAGATTGCCCATGTCCTCCTAACAGGTTGCATGTCTAGTTATGTGTGTTATTATGTACTGTGTTTGGTTTCCTCGATCTGTGCTGCCGCTTTTCTGCTCTCGGTTGTTATACAACAATCTCTCCCTGTGTAACTATGATGCTTTCATTACTTCATTACTATAGCAACTAGAGTAATGCTGGAGAAAAATGACAAAACCACCTGCGCATCGACATTCATTCTAATTCCTCACAGATCAATGAGTGATGTAAACATGATTTCAGTTCTCACACAAGAGTAATATATCATTATTCTAATGCACTATTGATTTATTTATTTCTTTATGGAAAGTATTAAATAGGTGAAATTACTCTCTTAAAATTCTGAATTGTCTTAAAACAACATTAGGTCAAATATGGACAAACCCAACCGTTTTGTTAAAAAAGTGTCATTTAAATTTAATTGAAAAAATAACTTAAGGTTGGGTTTTGTCCAGGGGTTGGACAATGTGAGCATTGTCACCTCACAGCAAGAAGGTCACTGGTTTGAGCCTCGGCTGGGTCAGTTGGAGTTTCTGTGTGGAGTTTGCATTTTCTCCTCGTGTTGGCGTGAGTTTCATCCGGATGCTCTGGTTTCCCTCACAGTCCAAAGGCATGAGCTATAGGTGAATTGAATAAGCTAAATAGGCCGTAGTGTATGAGTGTGGATGAGTGTGTATGGGTGTTTCCCAGTGATGGGTTGTGGCTGTGGTGACCCCTGATTAATAAAGGGACTAAGCCAAAAAGAAAATGAATGAATGAATGGGTTTGTAGTTGATCATTTGGAGAAGGTATTTTTCTAATCAATCATCTGTTGACCTGCATCCCAATCATCACAAATACTGCAGACCTATTGGAGTCTGCATGAACCCAAGATTCTCATAGAAATCAGTCAAGTTTGGTGAAGGAAAATCATGGTTTGGGGTTACATGGGGTGTGAGAGATCTGCAGAGCGGATGGCAACATAAACAGCCTGAAGTATTAAGACATTTGTGCTGCCCATTACATTACAAACCACAGGAGAGGGCAAATTCTTCAGCAGGATAGCGCTCCTTCTCATACTTCAGCCTCCACATCAAAGTTCCTGAAAGCAAAGTAGGTCAAGGTGCTCCAGCATTGGCCAGCCCAGTCACCAGACATGAACATTATTGAGCATGTCTGGGGTAAGATGAAGAAGGAGGCATTGAAGATGAATTCAAAGAGTCTTGATGAACTCTGGGAGTCCCATCCTAAAGGCACTGATAGCTCGGCCTTAAAAGAACTGATTATCGTGCCCTAAAAGGACTGATTGCCCCGCTTCAAAGGCACTGATAGCGCTGCTCTAATTGACTGATAGTCTCGCTCTAAAAGCACTGAAAGCCCTGCCCTAAAGGACTAATAGCCCTGCCCTGAAAGCACTGATAGCTCCGCCATAAAATACTGATAGCCCCACCCTAAAGGCACTGATAGCTCCCCAAAGCACTGATAGCCCCGCCCTAAAAGGGCTGATAGCCACGCTCTAAAGGCATTGATAGCCCCGCCCTAAAGAACTGATAGTCCTACCCTAAAGCCACTGATAGTCCTGCCCTAAAGAACTAATAATCCCGCCTATAGGAACTGATAGCCTGCCCTAAAGGCCATGATTGTCCCGCCCTAAAGGCACTGATAGCCCCGCCTTAAAGTACTGAAAGCCGCATCCCTAAGGCACAGATAGCCCCGATCTAAAGGCACTGATAGCCTCAGCCTAAAGGACTAATAGTCCTGCCCTAAAGGCACTGATTGTCCTGCCCTAAAGACACTGATAGCCCCGCCCAAAAAGCATTGATAGCCCCACCATAAAGCTACTGATAGCCCCACCCTAAATTCACTGATAGCCCTGCCCTAAAGCCACTTATAGCCCCACCCTAAAGGACTTATAGTCCTGCCTAAAGGCACTAATAGCCCTGCCTTAAAGATACTGAGAGCTCTCCCTAAAGGACTGATAGCCCACCCTAAAGGCACTGATTGTCCCGCCCTAAAGGCACTGATAGCCCCGCCTTAAAAATACAGATAGCTCTCCCTAAAGTACTGATAACCCCAATCTAAAGGCACTTATAACTCCACCCTATAGGACTAATAGTCCAGCCTAAAGGCACTGATAGTCCACCCTAAAGACACTGATAGCCCCACCCTAAATTTACTGATAGCCCTGCCCTAAAGGCACTTATAGCCCCACCCTAAAGGACTTATAGTCCTGCCTAAAGGCACTAATAGCCCTGCCTTAAAGATACTGATAGCTCTCCCTAAAGGACTGATAGCCCACCCTAAAGGCACTGATTGTCCTGCCCTAAAGACACTGATAGCCCCGCCCAAAAAGCATTGATAGCCCCACCATAAAGCTACTGATAGCCCCACCCTAAATTCACTGATAGCCCTGCCCTAAAGCCACTTATAGCCCCACCCTAAAGGACTTATAGTCCTGCCTAAAGGCACTAATAGCCCTGCCTCAAAGATACTGAGAGCTCTCCCTAAAGGACTGATAGCCCACCCTAAAGGCACTGATAGCCCCGCCTTAAAATACAGATAGCTCTCCCTAAAGTACTGATAGCCCCAATCTAAAGGCACTTATAACTCCACCCTATAGGACTAATAGTCCAGCCTAAAGACACTGATAGTCCACCCTAAAGACACTGATAGTCCCGCCCTAAAAGCACTTATAGCCCTACCTTAAAGATACTGATAGGCCCACCCTAAAGGCACTGATAGCCCCCCTAAAGGGCTGATAGCCCTGCCTTAAAGAACTGATAGCCCACCCTTAAGGCACTGATAGCCCCGCCCTATGGGCATTGATAGCCATGCCATAAAGTTACTGATAGCCACGCCCAAAAGGCACTGATAGCCCTGCCCTAAAAGCACTCATCGCCCTGCCCTTTTATATTAACAAAATAACACAGTGCACAGATGCATCTTATATATTATAACAATAACTACTATATACATATACAATAAGAAGAGTTACATTTAGATTTTATGGTGACTTTAAAAGCATCTCCAGCTGGTTCCTCATTTTCAAACCTCCTCATAATTTCTCACGACAGCTCTCCGCTTGCCAGATGAGACACTTCTATTTATTTAAGTGTTTAGTTCTTTAAGACAAATGTGTTGTTTGTTAAAGCCCAATAATGTCTAGTCGACTGTCTTGTTGCTCTGAGGGAACTGGTGCAGGTATACAGCGCTGATTCGCATGGACGACTGTGTCTATCACATTGCCTAAACCATGACAGTTTGGAAATGCTGACATTTGTTTTTTTCATTGCCAAGTCATAATGTGATGCGCATGGCAGTGTAATGTGAATATATTTATTTCAGTAAATAAATCTTCTGCCGCTTCACCAATGTAGTCGGTGGGGATGTCTGAGTGCAGAAAGATGTCTGTCATCTGGAAGGTATTTTCTGGTATAATCGTCATCATATTTGGGTAAACATCTGTCAGATGAAAAGCCACATTAAATAGAGCATTCGGCTGATGCTTTAATCTGAAGAGAGTTACAGTATAGTGGATTCAAATAATATACATCTAGAACTGCGAGTACAGTACATTCATTTATCTTAAACTGAAATATCTGCAACACATGCAATTTACAGTAATCTGAACCCTTTACTAATATAAAATCATGCATAATGTGTACATGTTATAGGTAGCGTTCAATTCTGTTACTAATTGTTGTTTAACTTGTTGTTCAACATTTTAAACAAGGGGTTCTCAAGTTCTACATTAAAAGGTCCACATCTGAATTTTTATTTAGGTCAAAGGTCAGAATAATTGATATTACATAACTTGTTTTTAATAAACATCCATAACATGAATATTTTTTCTTTAAATAAAGTGGCATTTGCATTCAAAACACATTAAATGCAATGCACATGTGGCAAAACCACTAAAATAAGTGCATTGTTGTACAAAACACAACAAAAGGTTGGCCAAAAAAACAAAAGTATCTGAATGCAACCATGATGATGCAAGCTAAGATATCTCACATATGCATATGCACGATGTCAGAAACAATGCACTCAATGGAGCTGGTGACGAGGGGTAGGGTTATGTATAGGCATTAAAAAGCATTGCATGCGGCTTAGATTGCACCTGCACCAGGTCTGCATCCAGACCTCCCTCCAAAAAAAGGTGAAAAATACAAAAAGCCCCGCCCTAAAGAACTGAGAGTCCTACCCTAAAGGCACTGATAGTCCTGCCCTAACGTACTAATAATCCTGCCTTAAGGCACTGATAGCCTGCCCTAAAGGCACTGATAGCCCCGCTCTAAAAGCACTGATAGCCTCGTCCTAAAGGACTAATAGTCCTGCCCTAAAGGCACTGATAGTCCTGCCCTAAAAGCACTGATAGCCCTGCCTTAAATATACTGATAGCTCTCCCTAAAGGACTAATAGTCTTGCCCTAAAGGCACTTATAGCCCCACCCTAAAGGACTAATAGTCCTACCCTAAAGGCACTGATAGTCCTGCCCTAAAGGCACTGATAGCCCTGCCCTAAAGCTACTGATAATCCCGCCCTAAAGGCACTGATAGCCCCCCTAAAGGGTTAATAGCCCCGCCCTAAATAACTGATAGCCCACCATAAAGGCAGTGATAGCCCCGCCCTATAGGCATTGATAGCCCTGCCATAAAGCTGCTGATAACCACACCCTAAAAGCACTGATAGAGATAGCCCTGCCTCAAATTTACTAATAGTCCCGCCCTAAAGCTACTGATATTATCGCCCTAAAATACTGATAGCCTTACCCTAAAATCACTGAAAGCTCCCCATAGCACTGATAGCCCCACCCTAAAGGACTGATAGCCCCACTCTAAAGGCATTAATAGCCCCGCCCTAAAGAACTGATAGTCCTACCCTAAAGGCACTGATAGTCCTGCCCTAAAGGACTAATAATCCCCCCTAAAGGCACTGATAGCCTGCCCTAAAGGCACTGATAGTCCTGCCCTAAAAGCACTGATAGCCCTGCCTTAAAGATACTGATAGCTCTCCCTAAAGGACTAATAGTCCCACCCTAAAGGCACTTATAGCCCCACCCTAAAGGACTAATAGTCCTGCCCTAAAGGCACTGATAGCTCCCCTAAAGGGCTGATAGCCCCACCCTAAAGAACTAATAAGTGCATTTTTGTACAAAACACAACAAAAGGTAGGCCAAAAAACAATATCTGTATCTGGATGCAGCCATGATGATGCAAGCTGAGATATCTCACATATGCATATGCACGATGTCAGACACAATGCACTCAATGAAGCTGGTGATGTCACTGTGAGTGGTAGGGTTAGGTGTGAGCATTAAAAAGCTTTGCATTCAGCTTAGATTGCAACTGCACCAGGTCTGCATCCAGACCTCCCTCCAAAAGAAGGTGAAAAATACAAAAGGTGTGCAATGAAAACTTTAGGTGTTGTAGTTTTGTGGTCCTTATATCTGTATTTTGTGGATACTGCCATTCAAAATGTCTGTGTTTTGTTTTATAGTGTCATTTCACATTTCCACTCTTTACAACTCCAATTGTCTCATTACAAATCAAGCAGAATGGCTTTGTGCTGGCTTGTGGCAAAATAAACACGTACTTACATTTGAAAGCAGAAGTTTACATACACTCTAAAAAAAGGAACATAACCATTTTTTTTAAATGTCTGATGGTAAATCATACTGAACATTTACTATTTTAGGTCCGTTAGGATTACCTAAATCATTTACATTTGCTAAATGCCAGAATAATGAGAGAATTTATTTATTTATTTTTTTTTTTTTTTTTTTTTGAGAATTTTATTAATTTCTAGACAGTCAAAAGTTTGCATACATTTCCTTGGTATTTTTTTAGCTTTGCTTTTAAACTGTATAACTTTGGCCAAATGTTGTGGGTATCCTTCCACAAGTGTCTCACAATAGTTTGCAGGAATTTTGGCCCATTCCTCCTGACAGTATTGGTGTAACTGAGTCAGATTTGTTGGCTGTCTTGCTTGCACAAGCTTTTTCAACTTTTTCAATTTTCTATAGGATTGAACGGCTTTGTGATGGCCACTCCAAAACATTCACTCTGTTGTCCTTAAAGCACATTTTAACTAATTTAGCAGTATGCTTAGGGTCATGGTCTGTTTGGAAGACCCATTTGTGGCCAAGTTTTGATTTCCTGGCTGATGTCTTGAGATGTTGCTTCAGTATTTCTACATAATGTTCTTTCTTCATGATGCCATCTATGCTGTGAAGTGGACCAGTCCCTCCTGCAGCAAAACAGCCCCACAACATGATGCTGTCGCCCCCATACTTCACAGTTGGGATGGTGTTCCTAAGCTTGTAAGCTTTCCCCTTTGTCCTCCAAATGTAACACTGGTCATTATTGCCAAACAGTTCAATCTTAGTTCCATCAGATCACAGCACATGTCTCCAAACATTAGTCTTTTTCCCAGTGTAATTTAGCAAATTGTAATCTGGCTTTTTTGTTGATTCTGGCTTGTTGATTTTCCCATGTTGTCACACAAGGAAGCAGTGTGTTTGAGCTTTTCCTTAAATACTATTCTACAGTTGTGCCTCCAATTAACTCAAATCTTGTCAATTAGCCAATCAAAAACTTCCAAAACCTTGACACCATCATCTGAGCTTTTTCAGAGGCATAATAATCTTATTGTATGTAAACTTGACTTTCAAGAAAAGTTATAACAATTTCTCAAAAATATCTCTCTCATTATTCTGCTATTAAGCATAACAGAAACAAAATTGATAATCCTAACTTACCTAAAGAGAAAAAGTTTAGTCACATTAAGATCTGACTTTTTTTTTTTAAAGGGTTATTGAAAGTGTATGTAAACTTCTGGTTTCAACTGTATCTGTCCATTCAACTTTAAACTGTCCATTCTCTTCATCAAGTTTTCTCTTCCATGAGACGGACATCTTCATCCATTCAGTTGCCATGATTCAGTTGCGCGATTAGCCCGCTCAATCATGTGAAGCCTCGTATGACCACCAGATGTCATGACATTGAATATTTTTCCTTCGATTTTATTTCGATCCATATTCTTTCTTTTTTTTTTTTTTTTTAAATGCAAACAATTAAAAAGTTGATGTACAAGGTTTATGCATTCATCAATGAAGGAAATCCACAATTTGAATTCTTTACGCATGGTCTTGCTATACGAAATGGTGTCGGGTCTGGATTTAATACCTTTGCGATCCAGATGAGGGCTAGAGTCCAGACTTTGAGAAGCCCTGTTTTAAACCAATAACATAGTTGATCACTATCACTTGGAGCAAGCCACATGCTTTTTCTATCAGTGCTTTACAGATTTTGACAACAATGTAGGACAGATACAAAACATATTTTACTAGCATCAACATTACAGATGGCAACGCAGTGGCGCAGTAGGTAGTGCTGTTGCCTCACAGCAAGAACGTCGCTGGGCCGCAGGTTCGAACCTCGGCTGGGCTGGGTCAGTTGGCGTTTCTGTGTGGAGTTTGCATGTTCTCCCTGCGTTTGCGTGGGTTTCCTCCGGGTGCTCCGGTTTCCCCCACAGTCCAAAGACATGCAGTACAGGTGAATTGGGTAAGCTAAATTGTCCATAGTCTATGAGTGTGAATGTGTGTGTGGAAGTTCCCAGAGATGGGTTGCGGCTGGAAGGGCATCCGCTGCGTAAAATCGTGCTGGATAAGTTGGCGGTTCATTCCGCTGTGGCGACCCCGCAAGGGACAAAGCCAACAAGAAAATGAATGAATGAATGAACATTACAGATAATTCTGGAAATACATGTTTCATCCAAAAGTACAGTAAACGCACAAAAAGATATAAAATTGACTTAATTATTCCGTGATAATTGAAGATAGATGCATGAAGGCGGAAATATTGGTATATTGGGAGTTTATTAATTAAGTTATTATATTTTCAAGACAAAACGTCCCTAAATACACATACAAACATTTTATAGTGATATTTGTGTTATTCTGAATCGTTTCATTTAAGCACTTGTTTCTGAAAAATAACAGAAGGTTTATCTTGGATATACAAAATGTAACTGCAATTCAATATACAGTTGAAGTCAGAATTATTAGCCCCCCTGAATTATTAGCCCCCCTGTTTAATCTTTTTCCAATTTCTGTTTAACGAAGAGCAGATTTTTTCAACACATTTCTAAACATAACAGTTTTAATAACTAATTTATAACTGATTTATTTTATCTTTGTCATGATGACAGTAAATAATATTTGACTAGATATTTTTCAAGACACTTCTATACAGCTTAAAGTGACATTTAAAGGCTTAACTAGGTTAATTAGGTTAACTAGGCAGGTTAGGGTAATAAGGCAAGTTTTGTTTAAGAATGGTTTGTTCTGTAGACTATCGAAAAAATATATAGCTGAAAGGGGCTAATAATATTGACCTTAAAATGGCATTTAAAAAATTAAAAACTGCTTTTATTCTAGCCGAAATAAAACAGTTAAGACTTTATCCAGAGGAAAAAATATTATCACACATACTGTGAAAATTTCATTGCTCTGTTAAACATAATATGGAAAATATTTAAAAAATAAATAAATAAAAAATTCAAAGAGGGGCTAATAACTCTGACTTCAACTGTATATATTTGGTAAACAAACATGCAACCTAAACTTTTCTAGTGGCTTTTGAGCTGAAGCAATGAATGCAATGCATGTGTGTATGCATGAAACAGCATAATAAAAAGCATACAATTCTATATGTTTAAGGTTTCAGGAGAAAATGAGTGATGCTTGCCATATATAGCATGTAACATCATGCTGTTGCCTCAGGCTGCTCAAGATAGCTTCTTCTTTTTTTTTCAGTATAGAACATTTTTAGCTGAAACCAATGATTTATATAATGCGAGTCTACAGTTACTAGCACTTTTGAAATCAATAAAAACGTATATATAGATAAAATAAAATAACACCTCTGGCACTTGAGGTTGTATAAAGTGAAACAATCTGTGCCTGTACAAGAATATGAACACCATGAAATTATTTAAATAAATAAAATAGAAATATGATTAAAATATTTTAGGATGGGGTTTGCACACTGACATTTAATTTCAGCCAGCCAGCTTCCGGTGAACTGTCTTTTCACTATAAAACTGCCACGTTTATGGTCTGATTAAAAAAAATCTGTGATCTTCACTGTCTAATAGATATACAATATAAAGTGGGTCTCAGACCGTACAAGAAGCACTGCATTCAATTTAATTTTCCCTGCCAAGTCTTTAAAATATGATGATTTATTTTACCCCAGTATTTTCAATGGAGTTTCTGTACTTGTCTGCTGATTCTGACGGCGCTAGGTTACATAGCACTTACACAGGCTACACAGTCTTTCATCTCGTTTTATGCTTAAACAACTAAATGAATGCTTAAGTCTATTTAACTGAATGTATTGTAATTACATGACAACATCAATGCTGTAAAAGGAACCTTATGAAACTGAAAATAGTCACATTAAGCTTTCACCGGAAGTTTATCATTGGCTGAAAAACACTAGATGTGCATATAGCCCATTAAAATGATTTTATGTGATTGCATTTAATAAATGTATTCAAAGTCACCTAGCCATTATGCATATTCCAGATTTAAAAAAAAAAAAAAAAAGCATTATAACTTGAAAAATGACAGCATTTTAGTGTATACATCAAGGTATGGACAGACACAAATTGTATTTTTTATTATCGAAATTACTAATAATAAAAAAACACATGTTTTATCCAGAAGTATAGTAAATGCACAAAAAAAAGAATGAAATTTACTTAATTATTCCGTGATAATTCTAGACTTACTGATATGTTATCAATAGATAAATATAAGAAGTTAATTAAATAATTAAAATAAAAATATGATTAAAATATTTTAAGATTAACATGATTTTATGTGATTGCATTTAATAAATTTATTCAGTCACCTAACCATTATGCATATTCCAGATTAAAAAAGAAATGCATTATAACTTTAAAAAATGACAGCTTTTGAGTGTACAGACACAATGTACAATGGACAGACACAAAATGTATTTTTTATTACCGAAATTACTAATAATAAACAAATACATGCTTTAACCAGAAGTACAGTAAATGCACAAAAAAGAGAGAACAATTTTAATTATTCCATGATAATTCTAGAATGTTTTATCAGTACATAAATACAATATAAGGAATTAATAAATTAAATAAAAATATGATTAAAATATTTTAAGATTTAAATAATTTTATGTGATTGCATTTAATAAATGTATTCAAAGTCACATAACCATTATGCATATAAAAAAATGCATTATAACTTGATAAATGACAGATTTTGAGTGTACAACAATGTAGGGACAGACACAAAATTTACAGAAAAATACAAAAATTACTAATAATTAAAAAATATATGTTTCATCTAAAGTACAGTAAAATCACAAAAGAAGACTTAATAATTCCATAATAATTCTAGAATTACCCATATGTTATCAGTACATAAATATAAGGAATTAATTAAATAATTAAAATAAAAATATGATTAAAATATTTTAAGATTAAAATGATTTTATGTGATTGAATTTAATAAATGTATTCCAAGACACCTAACCATTATGCATATTTTTAAAAAATTCATTATAACTTGAAAAATTACAGCTTTTAAGTGTACAACAATGTAGAAACAGACACAAAAATTACCAAAAAAATACAGAAATTACTAATAATTAAAAAAAACATGTTTTATCCAAAAGTGCAGTAAATGCACAAAAAAAAGACTTAATAATTCCATAATAATTTTACAATTACCCATATGTTATCAGTACATAAATATAAGGATTGAATTAAATAATTAAAATAAAAATATGATTGAAATATTTCAAGATTAAAACAATTTTATGTGATTAATAAATTCAAAGTCATCTAGCAATTATGCATAATCCATGTAAAAAAATGCATTATAACTTGAAAAATGACAGCGTTTGGGTGATTTATATGCAGTGTGAGCAAAGCATTTCATTTTTATAGACTAAAAGTGGCTCATTTTTCTTCTCTGGTGTGTGTTTTATAGCATATTTCATCATCCAACAGGTGAAAAGTCCAATTGCTCAGAGAAGTGGCACTTCATTTGAAGCATCACATACGAGTTGCACACCAAAGTTAATTACTCAGTGGCAGTGTTCAGATCACTAATTGTAAGAAGTACGAGAGCAGTGCAGTGTTTTTTTGTGTTGTAATTTGTGCAAGCAGTAGTTTTGTTCTCTGGCTAATGGCCATTAACATCTCAACCTCGGACATGCTTTGTTTCCAATCTTCTATAGCGCACATTGTTAGTCTTGTTAGGTGAGCAATTAATCCAAGCAAGCTGGAACAGCAGTTCTACCAGAAAGACCAGAGAGATAAATATTATATTGAATTACATTTATCTGATGAGTATTATTTGACAAAAGTATTATTTAAAGGGTCATGAAATCTCCCTCTTTCAGTTTAAGTCTACCTCAGACTTTTTTCAAAAAATGCTTCATGGAGTTCTGTGGGCAGAGGGAGGAGTGGGCATGGTCAGCAGAGCAGGGGGAAAAGAGGGGAGCGAACAACTGTCAGTTGGCTCACAACACAAACCGTGATGAGACCCATGATTTTATAGTTTACAAAGTTAAAATGCAAAGAAATAAACAGTATTTAATTTAATGCCCAGCTACATTTTGTTATTCGTCATTTCATATACACGTAACCAAAATTTGTTATATCATTATAAACATAATCATCATGTTTATATAAACACTATAAATCAGAAGGTTTTCTCTCCTCCTCAATCCCCAAGTCTGAATGCAGACACAGTGGATAGCAGTACAGCAGGTCTCTTGCCCGATCTTTTTCAACCATTAGCCCTGCTGGTGATCTGGAGGATCTTAAACATAGGCGAACACAGCAGCACGGATATAGGCGATGTGTCTGAATGGTAACAAACTCAACTGATAAAAGACAAAGTCTGCCATTCTCCAATTCTCATACAACTCTCCTGACAAAAATGCTTACTGCAAACCAACAGCTTTGCTGTATCGGGTCTGACAGCATCGCGGGGAAAACATGCGAAAAACCCTGTGGATCATGGAAACAAACACATACGACCCTTCATGAATAGCTAAATACTGCGTGCAGTGAGCAGACGTGGTCTCACCCAATCAATGGGTATCTCAGCTTGGCAGGTCTGGCCTTGCTCTCATGAATAATTAAGAAGCAGGGTCTTCTCATAGGATAAGGGCGTACTCACACTATGTACAGTTGCCTTGAACCGGGCCAAAGCACACTTGTCCCCCCTCCCGTCTCCCCCGACGCCTTCCACTCACATTACATTCAGGCCTGGGCACGCTTACGTCATCGATGATGCACTATTCAGTAAGCGCTTTCGCTCAGCACAGTGGAGATTTCTATAGTTATATCGTTTCAGTCGTTTGATATGCGGTGACACGCAGTCAAGTATTTCGCCGAACAGATCAGCCACTTTTGAGGCTTATAAACAATCATAAAGTCCTCGTGCTGCAGGAATTAGGAGGTTTGCTAAATCTGCAGCTGTCGTGCAGTGAGGGATTTGCGTCTTTAATATTCTACGACAGTTTGTGTTCATTGAACAGTACGAATGATTAATTAATCCAAATCAAACAGTCCCTGAAAAGTCACGTCTCGCTTTCAGTTTCGGGCTCAAGCGCGTTTTCACTCACACACAAGCATACTGCGCCAAAGCCCAAGTGAACCACGCTCTGGCACACCTCTTCCAACCGGGCCAGGGCTGGCCAACTGAACCGCGCCTGAGCCTGATTCAGAGCACTCACACTTCTCAAACAATCCGGGAAACGGGCCTGGGCACGGTTCAGATAGCATAGTGTGAGTACGCCTTAAGAAAACTCTGCTATGAATAATAATGAAAAACCATCGCGTCATCACTGGACAGGCAGATCGGCGCTACGTCACCGATTTTGATCCCGCCCCAAAATTATTTTAAACCCGGAAGATGAAATTAGGTGACAAAAGCTCTAAATTATCCAAGTTTTCCCCACAATAAAAGCTGACAGGTGCTAACGTTGTCTTAAATGATGCTTAACAAACACAAATCTGTTAAAATCACAAAAAAAGTACTCCAGGGTTTCTTGAACTTTTAACAAAGCATAGGATTTCTTTGGCAGAGGCCCCATCCGTAGCTTGAACTGGAAGCTTTTAGATTTAGCTCTGACTGCCGAGAAGGAAAGCAGGGCCGAAGCCTACCCTCCTGGACAGGGCCAACCTGGTGGTGGTGGGGAGGATGGTGGGTGAATATCTGTGTCAGTATCTGCAACTAAATGAATGAAATGAATGCTTCTATGTATAGTCCTTGTGTCTCTTGGCTATTGGTTGGAACTTCTTGCGTTGAATGGTGTGATGTTAGGTCTTCTTGGTAGAACTAGCGCTAAAAGCTATATTCCTTTTCTGATGATGTCAGTTTGACAACATGGGCGGAATATGTTTAGCCACGCCCCTTCAACCATTAGTTAGCTATAAGTGAAAGATGAGCGCAAGAGGAAGAGCGCAAATATACAATCCTGTCCCCTACTCCGTTTTCAATCTCAGTTGGATATACTATGTCCTCACACTGAAATAAAATAATGTGGAAAATTCTGGTTCACACTTACTTTACAAGTACAAATGAAATCAAAACTAACCCTATTGATTTTGTTAGCTCACATTGCTAGTTTTGTAGTGGACAATTCATCTGTGTATGTCATTAAGAAAAAAATAGTCTGAAAAAATTAAATTCTTAAAATGCACTTCCTGTTCAGTTAAATTTTCAGATTACGTCTGTCTTAGGTATTGGGCGTGGCTAACATACTTAACCACGCCCTTCTATGTTGAGATCTGAGTCTGTTAGAGTCTGTTAGGTTGTAATAACTCTCTCCAAACCATTTTCCCCATCTTTCTGAATAAAAAGGCCTACTTTACCACATCCAATCAGCTTGCAGTAGAAAAAACAAGCCACGCCCACTGTTTTTTTATTCAATATTTCTCTAGGAACTGAATCACAATACGAATAAGTAAATAAATAAACAGTCGCAGCTTCCAGTTCATGACTTAAATCTTGGTATTAGATTACACATATCTGATCATCGGCTTTGCTCGATTGTGACCTAATTTTCACTGCTTAATTTGCTGCTTTCTTAATTATGCAAATAAGCTACTGCCTCTGTATTCATTAACCTGTTAGCCAGCACTCACTTATGGGGATTTACACCTACCTAACTTAAAATGGTAACAGTTCTTGACCTTAGTGAGCTACAAACACAAATTAGGTATCATTGAAAAGAAGAAGTGTGGCACGGTAGCTCAGTGGTTAGCACTGTTGCCTCACAGCAAGAAGGTTGCTGGTTCGAGTTGACTTTTCTGTGTGGAGTTTGCATGTTCTCCCCCATGTTCTCCCCATGTTCACTTGGGTTTCCTCCGGGTGCTCCGGTTTCCCCCACAGTCCAAAGACATGCACTATAAGTGAATTGGATAAACTAAATTGGCCTTAGTGTATGTGTGTGAATGCGAGAGTGTATAGGTGTTTCCCAGTGCTGGGTTGCAGCTGGAAGGGCATCTGCTGCGTAAAACATATGCTGAATAGTTGGCGGTTGGCGGTGTGGCGACTCCTGCTAAATAAGGGACTAAGCCAAAGGAAACGAATGAATGATTGAATGAATGAAGGAAAAGAAGATATTTTGAGCTTTACCATGGTTCATCTGGAGTGTTTAATGCTCAAATAAATATAGATTGTAGATGCTGAAGTAATGTGGAAGAAAATATGCATTCAATATTTGTTTAAGACTAGTGTAAGTCTTGCAGAAAAAAATGTCTTGAAAGCTAAACGCACTAAATTAGCACTTTTCTGTATTTTGTGATTCATGTTTTTATTTTGCATTTTTCTCCATTTATTTATGCTTTTGAATTGCATTATGGGATCTTGATCTTTCTTCCAACAACCTTGAAAAGTGACTTTTATGGACATTTTGAATAGTTTAAAGTGATATATTGTCTGGGTTGGTGTTGTAAATTAGGCTACCCGTACATTTTCTGTTATTTCACAGATTTAGTTCTCTTTCAAAGATGTCAATCAAAGTCACTTTGTTAAACTGCAGAGTTAAATTTTCAACATCAAAAGTCAAAAGAGCAGAGATCAACATCCCATAATGCAATTCTCAACTGAAAATAAACAGAACACTTGTGAATCACAAAATACAGAAACTGTTCATTAACAGATTTTTTTTTACAGCGTGTCTCATGAGTTTATATTTCAAATTTAATGAAGATATCATGCAAAATTAGACTTCTTTAAAGAGTTTTCTGAGACTATGGCCCAATGCCAATTCTATTTTTGTACCCCTACCCCTTCCCCTTGGCCCTTGAAACAGAGTGTGAAGGGGAAGGGCTTCAAAATTTTACTACATATGAGATCGACGATGGAGACTGCTGTAGTTATTCCAGTTGTGTTCTATTTTGGTGTTTATCTTCAGGAAATCACTGAAGGCATATATTATGTTATCATAACGATCTAATGTGGCAATTAGATCGTAACTATACTGCACATTTACACAGTGGCCATATTCATTTATGTAAACACACGAAAACTACACTAACATTATAGCAGACACTGTAAAACGCTCATTCCCAGCCACTAGACTTTTCTGACAGGGGATTCGAGTGTCATCAAGTGTCAGAATGTTGTAGGACTGCTATACAGGAGTTATTATTATGGATTATAGATTGCAAAATTTAGCGTTTTTTATTTTAGCGTTTCTTTTTAAAAGCATGACCCTAAAACACGAACGCGGTCAAGAATATATTAAAACATGTGCTTGTTTGTTATAAAAATTCATAATAATGACAAAAAAATACAAATTTGTGGATCTCCTTACTTCCGGGTGCAGCGTTCCTGCCGTTGTGACAGGTGTATTCTGGGAAATTTTCTTACCCCTTGGTTTCGAGTGTGGTCCTGAAAAATCTCCGTTCGAAGGGATATCTACCGCTTCCCCTTAGCCCTACGCCTTCAAGCTAAAGAGAATTTGGGACACCACTACCCCTTCACGTGCAAAACGAGGGGGAAGGGCTAAGGGGTAGAATTGGGATTGGGCCTATATCTGTGTCCTTCTCATCGTCAGAGGCACTTTCTCAAAAATGACCTTCACAAACTAAAACATCATTCATCTCCAGTGTGTGTTCATTTTTTTTAGCATATTTCATCATCCAACAGGTGGAAAACTAATTGCTCGGAGAAGTAGCACTTCATTTAAAGTATCACAAATGAGTCGCACAACAAAGTTAATTACTCAGTGGATCCCTCAGATCACCACTTTTAATCAGCTAGTTTCGCAGAGTTTTTTATTGTAATGTGTGCAAGCAGTGGTTTTGTTCTCTGGCTAATGGCCATTAACATTTCAACCCCGGACACGGTTTGTTCCATAACTGAATTAAAGATAATGATGTGTTATTCTATATATATATACACACACCAGTGTGTTGGATGAGTTCAGGTCAAGATCTGCACGTCACTATGACTCATGCGCTAATTAAAGGGACGGACACAACTGAAAAAAAATCCTATTGAGAATCTGCTCACGTAGATCTTTCTCACAAGAAAACCAGTGTGTGTGTGTGTGTGTGTGTGTGTGTGTGTGTGTGTGTGGTGTGTGTGTGTGTGCGTGTGTGTGTGCGTGTGTGTGTGTGTGTGTGTGTGTGTGTGTGTGTGTGTGTGTGTGAATTTGAATGTGTTTTTTTTGAGGATGTAATTAAAGTCCGCATGAACTGGAAGCTGTGACCGTTATTTTCTTTTCTGTATTATGACACAGTTTCTAGAGAAACGTATTATTAAATGAGAAAACAGTGGGCGTGGCTTGTTTTTTTCTACTGCGAGCTGATTGGATGTAGTAGAGTAGGCATTTCAATCAGAAGGATCTGGAAAATGGATCTGGGGAGAGTTATTACAACCTAACAGACTCCTCCTGCTCACCATTTCTGTTTGTTGTTAACACTGACAGTTGGAGGGGCGTGGTTAAGTATGTTAGCCACGCCCAATACCTCAGACAGACGTAATCTGAGAATTTAACTGAAAACAAACAGGAAGTGCATTTTCAGATTTTAACCCTTTCACACATACAATCACACCGATGTGATCAACATTGACTGGTCCCGGAAGCATACGATCACACCAGTGTGACTAGAACGTTCAGAGCGCACGTCATCAACTGCTAAAATGTAAATCTAACAGCACATGCTGAGGCACAGAAAGGGGTGTGCAGCTCTTGTCATAAATCACAATTTATACATGATTTTAAACAAATAACATTTATTTTAGGTTTCAGACATTCACATACACATAACTACAAACAAAACATACCATTTAAGGCTTATAACATACACGCGGATGTCTATGGAGACGGCTATAATAATTATTTTTCAATATAACCGGACAATGTGCTTTGTTCACGTAAGATACACACTGTTTATTTTACTAGAATATTTTCTCTATTCCTCTCCCAAATAAACAGTTAATTAATAATAATAATAAAAATAATAATAATAATAATTCCTTACATTTATATAGCGCTTTTCTGGGCACTCAAAGCGCTTTACACATTGGGGGGAATATCCTCATCCACCAGCAGTGTGCAGTATCCACCTGGATGACGCGACAGCAGCCATATTGCGCCAGACAGCACACCACACACCAGCTGATTGGTGGAGAGGAGACAGAGTGATTAAGCCAATTACGATATGGGGATGGTTACGAGGCCATGATGGACAGAGGGCAGATTTGGCCAGGATGCCGGGGTTAAACCCCTACTCTTTTTCAAAGGACATCCTGAGATTTTTAACGACCACAGAGAGTCGGGACCTCGGTTTAACGTCTCATCCAAAAGACGGCGCTCACTGAGCAGTATAGAGTCCCTATGACTATACTGGGGCATTAGGACGTACACAAACCACAGGTTGGGCACCCCCTGCTGGTCTCACTAACATCACTTCCGGCAGCAACCTAGCTTTCCCATGTTGTCTCCCGTCCAGGTACTGTCCAGGCACAGCCCTGCTTAGCTTCAGTGGGCGATCAAGTGAGAGTTGCAGAGAGCTAGCTGCCGGCAGTTGCTTACCTTAATGTATTTTGGAAGAAATAAACATGACGAAAATCCAACAGCTCGGATCTATCCTACTGTTGTTGCTAGAAAAGATACAGCTTCGATCAGAAGTTAATGAGAAATCTTAATAATATTTATTAAATTACGCATTAATTGTATTTTATTAGCATCTACCCCTTCTCCAACCATAAACCCAACCCTCACGGTAATGTAAAAATATTATTTGTTGTACTGTGTCACAAAAATTATGCTATATTAACGTGAGTATCCTCAGCTGCAGGAGAGGGTGAAGTCTACATGGGATACAGCTGAGGATATGAATTGCGTTTTGATTTTGTGAATTGGATTTGCATATTTACGAATTGTTTTGAATTACAGTTTTTCTCAGTGGCTTTGGTGCATTTCTCACAACACTATTTACATTTGCACAACAGTTAATGCATTTCTCAAAACAATTAGTACAAACTGCAAAACCTAGTGGATAACCTGCAAAAGCGTGTCACTTGCTCAAAATGGAGAGCTCATTCCTCAAAAGCAAGTAATGATGTCAATGAAAGTGTCAGTGTCATCAAGATGAAAAGTCCTGACACCATTGTTTATTAACAAGATAATCAAATGGCTTTGTCATGTTTTCATTAGGACAGTTTACTCTGTACATTTTTTTCCAATGCAATAAAGTCAGATTTTGGTGACACTTCCTGAAAATGCTCAAGACAGCACTATATACTATTTGCACAGCCATTTGAAAACTACAGTAAAGTTAGACATTACTGCATTTAGTGAGGTATCTGAGTACAAGACACTGAATATGTATGTTGCACATTTTTACTGCATTTGCTCTTTGCAATTCTAATTTATTCACAGCATTGTGCAAAAGAATAAATACACCCTTATTTACAACAAACATAAACTTCCTTTGGGTAGAGCTGTCCACAACTGTAAACAATATTGCTGTACATATTGGAACTGAACCTACAACATACACAGGTCTGTAAATCATTCATGAAATTTTCGAATTGCGTTTTGAAATTACGAATTTGATTTGCATAAATATAAAGTATTTTGAATATACAAACTAGATTTGTGTATTTACGAATTTCTGTGTAAAACATATGCTGGATAAGTTGGCGGTTTATTCCGCTGTGGTGACCCCTGATGAATTAAGGGACTAAGCTTTGAATTTACGAATTAGATTTGTGCATTTGCGAATTTCATTTTGAATTTATGAATAGGATTTGCATATTTATGAAGTGTTTTGAATTTACGAATTAGATTTGTGCATTTACGAATTTCATTTTGAATTTATGAATTGGATTTGCATATTTATGAAGTGTTTTGAATTTACTAATTGGATTTGTGTGTTTACGAATTGCTTTTTGAAATTACGAATTTGATTTGCATAAATATGAAGTATTTTGAATTTACAAATTAGATTTGTCTATTTACGAATTGCGTTTTGAATGTTTGATTTGGATTTGCATTTTTATGAAGTGTTTTGAATTTACGAATTGGATTTGTGTATTTACGAATTTCATTTTGAATTCATGAATTGGATTTGCATATTTATGAAGTGTTTTGAATTTACTAATTGGATTTGTGTGTTTACGAATTGCGTTTTGAAATTACGAATTTGATTTGCATAAATATGAAGTATTTTGAATTTACAAATTAGATTTGTCTATTTACGAATTGCATTTTGAATGTTTGATTTGGATTTGCATTTTTATGAAGTGTTTTGAATTTACGAATTGGATTTGTGTATTTACAAATTGTGTCTTGAATTTATTAATTGGATTTGCATATTTATGAAGTGTTTTAAATTTATGAATTGGATTTTGAATTTACAAATTGGATTTGCATATTTATGAAGTGTTTTAAATTTTTAATTGGATTTGTGTATTTACAAATTGCGTTTTGATATTATGAATTGTGTCTTGCGTATTTATGATTTTGTGTTTTGAATTTACATATTGGATTTGTATGTTTATTAATTGTGTTTCAAATTAAGAATTGAATTTGCATAATTATGAATTGTGTTTTGAATTTTGGAATTGGATTTGTGTATTTACATATTGAGTTTTGCAAATGCGAATTGTGTATGAATTTTATTTTGTAAATGTATTATTTTTGAGACTGATCTGGCTCCATAAAACTAGCAGTGTCAGCTTACAAAATCATATGGTTAGTTTGTATTTGTACTTTAGGACATTAATGCATGCTTAAGGCCTGAATGTGTGCGTGTGCACGTGTTTGGGCTCTAATACGCAGCAAAACCTCAACGGAGCAGAGGTCGCATTCGTTATCTGGTAATTTGTCTGCACAATTATAGAGCAGGTTTTCATTGCATGTGGGCGACCAAAAACAAGGGAGGATGTCATAAAAACAAAGCGCCTGGCGTATTCATCATAAAGATGCGTGTTGCTGATACGACGCTAATGATGTTCTTGGAGGAGATTGATGGCGAACGCTTGTCTCTCTGCGTTTGTGTCTCTGATGCGGAAGTTTCTCTCTCTACGAAAGCCATTAGACAGTTTTCCAGCCCTGAGGAAACTCATTTAAGCCTCTCGAGTTGCTGTGCCTCTCTCATGCTGAGCGAACGCGCGTGTGTTTGTTTGTCTGAATGCATTCGAAAACGAGCTCGATTGTATCAAGTGCGCGGATCACACAGAGGAAGCGTTTTTAAAGCATTGTAGGCGCTCTTACAATACAAAAGGCTGTTCAGAGAGGTAGTCCATGCGATTATTGCATCTTCTGAGATTACCAATTTTGCAGGAAACACTCCCTGAATGCAGTGCGAGAAGGTCAGTGAAAAACAGAGAGGGTGAAAAAAGAAATGTTTTGATTTTATACCTTTTCATTTAATAAAATATGCCGTTTTATGCATATTACAGTCAGAGAAAAAGATGTTGCTGCTTGTTCAAACTACTTATTTAAATGAGCTAAATCAACACAATACTGGAGATTTTTTGGAGAGGACAACTTAATTGTTTTATGTACAAACCACTTAGTTAACTTAATCGATTTGTGTTGGGACAACATGAATGAATTGAGTGAAACCCAGCATTTAGTGTAAACTGTTTTACTTAAAGGTGCCCTATAATGAAAATCTGGGTATACCAGTGCATATTAGAATAATAAGAGATCAGTATATTGAAATCGGCATACCGTGAGCCTCAGACATCACTGTTTCCCCGTTCTCATGTAAATTCCACTGGTGTAAAACCCTGGTGGACAATGGGCCAATCAGAGGACAAAACAAACTGTGACAAGACTCACGGGCCATGCTGTCATCAGTTGCATGTATACCTACTTTAGGTCATTCATCCGGACCTGACGAGCAGTCACGTCATCAAGAGCACATCATGAGTTTGTCAAATTCGATGCGATCCTGGATTAACATCTATGTTGATCCTGGAACATCATTTTTGTTGAAAAATGTAATCCATACCCATTTCCTACCTCTAAAGCCAACAATAACTGTAAATTATTCCCAAAATCAAAGGAATAATAGTTGGATAACAATCATGAATCAATTCATAATTCATCAATTCATAAACATAACCGTAAGCCTAAACTTAACATAAACGTATCCCTTAATTCTGACTGCCTGATTGGAATGTTGTTCTTGGATCAATTTAGATGTTAATCCAGGAACATGCCCTACTTGGTGAAATCAGGCTGGGGGTCATCAAGATAACAGGACTCATATGCAGCTCTAAGATCATGAAAAAGCTCTGAAATCATTAATATGCACACCTCAGGCTGCGTTTGATTATCCAAACGTTTTCTAGTGAGACAACAGCGATAATTTTCCTCCCTTATTTATTTTAAGAGTATATTTCACTTGATATGTACGTGGGACTTTTATTTTGAAAACGCGAGCGCCAATTTGTTTACGGTGCCTTACTGTTCAATGGCAGCACGAGGCATGTTCAAATTCGCCTCAGGACTCAAAATGCAAGATTTACAGATTACACATTCATTCATCTCCACTCCAAGGAGGCATAAGGTATGTTTAGTTACATCTTTTGTTGATTTATCGTGTTTATTGGTGAAATTTGATGTGTATGTTTCAACAAACACATATAGACTGCTGAATCATGTCAAATCACTCGCCCAACTATCATAAGTTCATGCAAAGGTTGATGCTAAGTCCTGGCAGTGTTTTCTTTGACTATAGCTTCAAAATACAATGCGATACATCTCTATCACTCTCTTTTGTCGAGTTTAATTATAATTTAGCCTTTATCCACAACAGATCTGCTAAGCAATAGGTTAACATTACTCTGATGGGTTTATATTTGTCCGTGTTCAGCATACATCATGCTATGTGTGTGTGTCTGTTTGTAAGAACTGCAGTCAGAGCAGAGCTCATTAATATTCACGACACAAACCATATATGGTCAATCATGGACCTTCTGATTCTATGGGTATTTTATGGAGTAATAAATTAGCTTTTAAAACCATTTCTGGAGATTTTTTGAACTTACCGCCATAAACCTACTATGTAGAGATCAGAGAACAATTTAAATTATTCAACCAATGCAGTATATGGCACCTTTAAAAAAAAAGTTCTTCAAAAGAAAGTTGTTTGCAGAATGTTCTAAGACTTTAATAACTTTCTTGAGTGATTAAATGAATGCTGTTTTATTAAACCCAATTAACACATCTATCCAAATTTATCTAGGTTATTTATATCTCCAGCACTTTGTAAGAAAAGCAGATGATTTCTGTGGGTTGTAGCTTATTTCTGAGTCTTTGAAAATATATCTTCCATATTAAAGGGATAGTTCACTCAAAAAGGAAAATTTACTCACTATTTACTCTCTCTCTCAAGTGGTTTTGCAAACCTTTATGTGTTTCTTTCTTCTGTTAAACACAAAAGAAGGTATTTTGAAGAATGCTGAAAATCTGTAACTATTGACTTCCATAGCAGGAATAAAAAATCTATGGGTGTCAATGGTGACCAGTTTACAGCTTTCTTTAAAATATCTTCTTTTGTGTTTAACAGAGGAAAAAAGATTTGGAATCACTTAAAGGGATAGTTCGCCCAAAAATGAAAATGTACTCACTACTTTAGTCCCTCAAGTCGTCCCAAACCTTTATGAGTTTCTATCTTCTAACCATGGACTTCTACAGTGGGAAAAGCAAATACTATGAAGTCAAATGTTACCGGTTTCCAGCTTTCTTCTTTTGTGTTCAGCAGAAGAAAGAAGCTCAAACAGGTTTTGAACAAGTAAATAATGACAGATGTTTCAGTTTTGGGTGAACTAGGCCTTTAAGTGAAGTTTTATAAACTAATTTCGAGAGGAGCATGTGATATGATTGATCACGGCTGGTTTTTCATCTGTAATCCGTAATAATCCAATCAGATCGATCCAAGTTTACAATAAATAGACAGATCTTACCCTACAGCCTTATCTTTGTTTTCGAAGAATCCCCCCCTTCCACACCATCTCCTCCTTTTCCTCCTCTTTGCAGGGGGAGCTCTCGAGATTAACCTGATCTCGGACCCCCTGTATATGTTTATTGACCAGGCGGGAGCCCTGGGCTCAATTATCTCCGAGCTCAGTGTTCTTTCCCAGCACAGCATGCCAAACCTGCTATTAACGCCAAGCATATCTAACTGTACGTTCACACCGAAAGCAGCGAGAGCGTCAAAGGTCGCTCTGGCCGCCCTGGCGACAACGCTGTCTACCTTGAGCTCCGGCGGTGAGAGCGTCAAAATTCGCTACACGTTGATCTCGTATTTAAAGGAGCTGTTGCAGCATATCATATCAGTAACACTCCCGCATAAAACATGCTTTCTAGCGTGAAGGCGTTGGACACTTATTATCAAATTCACTTAACTACGTAAGATCTAGTTGCATGTGGTGTGGCTTTGCTCCCCGATGTGTCCATATGCCTGAAATATTCTAAAGCAGCAATACTGTTTTGTATTGTCGCATGAGATTCCCGCTTTTTTTAAAGAAAAAAAAAAAATAACATTGATGCACATCAGTAACTCGCCAGTAACTTTTTAAATCTACGTTCCAATAAGAAAACATTGCAAATAATTGGAAACCCAGCGACTGCAATAATCAAACACTTGGGAAGAACTGTGGTCGGAACCAAAGTTCACAGTGACTGTGTTCTCTGGACTCCCCTCAAGCGGTGGACTTCTACATTCCGATTTCTTGCCGCCGAACCGCATCATAGCTCATTACCATAAGGTTGACTTGATTTCAACCCTCCTCGACGCTCACACCGGCGAAGACGCGCCGCGCTGCTCCTCGCCGCTTATCGCCACCGGCTCCCATTGAAAATTAATGACTTCCGGCTACTTTGACGCTCTCGCCGCTTTCGGTGTGAACGTACAGTAAGAGTGAACTCTTGAAACATACCTTTGTGTGTTCATTTTCAATAAATACTTAAGTTAATAAATATAATTTAATATTATGAAATATATATTAACAAATTCACTTGGCACTGTTTAAAAAATACAATTATTAAAATATAAATTATTAAATTACAATGCATTCATTTTCCTTCGGCTTAATCCCTTTATTCATCAGGGAAGGCCATCACACCCATATACACTCACGTTTACATACAGTACATACACCCTGGCCAATTTAGCTTATTCAATTGACCTATAGCGCATGTCTTTTGGACTGTGGGCGAAACCGGAGCACCCGGAGGAAACCCACGCCAACACAGGGAGAACATGCAAACTCCACACAGGAATGACAACTGACCCAGCCAGGACTCGAACCAGCGACCTTTTTGCTGTGAGGCAAACCCACTGGGTTGCTTAAATTACAACTTTACAGGTGAAATTGCAAATATTTTGTACAGAACATTCATTCATTTTCTTGTTGGCTTAGTCCCTTTATTAATCTGGGGTCGCCACAGCGGAATGAACCGCCAACTTATCCAGCACATTTTTACGCAGCGGATGCCCTTCCAGCCGCAACCCATCTCTGGAAAACATCCATACACTCATACACTACGGACAATTTAGTAGGGGTGTCAAAATTAATCGTTTCTTCGGTGCACCGCGATGCAGACGCAGACAATTCGGTATCGGTTCAGTAATAATCATAACCGGTTATTATACTGACGTCATTTAACTCACATGCGCTATGTCGCCGTAGCTTACTATGGCGAGGGAGGCGAGCCGCGAGTATTTACAACGCTCTAACTACGAAAAACACACAATGTGCACAATTTCACTGCGTGTGTGTTTGCTGAACACTGTTTCACTGAAACTTACAGCAGAAGACCCTATTTCACGGCGATTAAGAGAATGAAAGTAATCTCCATTTCTCTCTCTCTCACTGTGGCACATGAGTGCATCTGTGAAGAGCACCAGCGTGTAAGAGCCAATCGCAGCCCTTTCTGTTGAGCGCGTGACCAATCAAAGGGGTGTAAGAAAGAACTTGGTAAACAAGGCTTAGAAAGCGAGCGGGATATTTATATTTGTTTATTTGCTATAGACCATTTCAATGTGGTCATGCCATTGGCCCATGAACATTTCTTGCTTGACGTTAAACTATTTCTTAACTGTAACAAGAGGCAATTCAATCATAACTTGATTTTAAATCAGCCGTCATAACACTATTTATCAATATGTGGACCTTTTTGGATTCTCAGAAGCAATGGAAATTAAAAATGTAAAATACGTTAGGACCATTGTTTTTGTTTACATCCCTCAAAATGGTCTATAAATGCTCGTGTTGTTTAAAGGTACAGTTTATATATCTCACTGTTTGTATTAAAGGACAAAATTGTTTTACAAATAGTATATAAATATGTTTATACATTTTAATACAAGAATTGCTGTGCTGTGAAGAAAATAAAAAACTGTGTATTGAAAGCATCGTCAATGCACCGTGATGCACCGCAATATCGAATTGAACCGAATCGATGGCATGATAATCGTAACCAAACCGAACCGTGAGACCAGTGTAGGTTCACACCTCTACAATTTAGCCTACCCAATTCACCTGTACCGCATGTCTTTGGACTGTGGAGGAAACCGGAGCACCCGGAGGAAACCCACGCGAACACAGGGAGAACATGCAAACTCCACACAGAAACGGCAACTGACCCAGCCGAGGTTCGAACCAGCGACCTTCTTGCTGTGAGGCGACAGCACTACCTACTGCGCCACTGTGTCACCCTTGTACAGAACAATTACAATACATATGTAAATAATGTATGCTACATTCATGTTCCTGATTTTTTTCCATACTTGTCCATACCCACACATCATCCCCAACCTCGTTACAGTGTTCCTCATAATTGTCTCTGTGTGTGTGTGTTATACGTATAGCAGGGTGTTGATAGGAAGTGACTGTGGATTAGGCGTTGATGTGTTTTGGTGGAGTGCTTTGGGGTGTGGATGTGGAGTGACTGTGTGTGTGTGTGTGTGTGTGTGTGTGTGTGTGTGTGTGTGTGTGTGTGTGTGTGTGTGTGTGTGTGTGTGTGTGTGTGTGTGTGTGTCTTTAAGGATTATGGCTTGTGCTTGTCCACTTTTCCATCCTATTTTTCAAAACATCTCATCTGTTCACACTCTCTTCAGCAGAACTCATTTTAATCTTTTAACATTTAGCAAAGTATGTATGGTTGCGTAATGGTTTCATAATTTAAGGGAACGTGGAAAAAAAAAATGCTGGATGTTTTTATACATATAGCCAACATAAGCGATCAGTGTGGAGTCTTAAACAACAGATAACTCTATAAAACATATTTTTTGCTCTCTAGAATTGTCATTTGAAATTAATTTTGTTGCAAAATTGTTTTTAAATGGGGGACGTGTCTGACAACACCCCAGATTTACCCCAACCCTAAACCTACCCCTCCCCAGGCATGGGCAGTATTTATGATGCATGTATTTCAAATACGTTCATTCTTTCATGGCGGGGCGCCACACCAAAATTCATCCCGCCACGGCTACAAAACAGCTTCTCATTCAAAAACATTCAGTTGCTTTTTTAATAGCGGGGTATAATCGCACCAAAACGTATTAAAAGGTAAGTGAAATATAACAGCGCAAACATTTCTGTAATCGTAGTGCTGTGCGTTATTTGTTTAACCCTTTAAGGTGGCATGCTGACTGACTGACTGACTGACTGACAGGTGGAGATTAGGGTTGGACGATATTGACCAATTTGGCATCGTACGATGTCTAATGTGAACATCTGTGATGGACGATGGTATCGTCGTCGTAGGCGGGGTGGGGGTCTTTGTTGTTAAATATCCATTAGTTCATAACGAATTTAATAATTGTAGCCTATCGTTTTCACTACCTGACCCACATGGTCTTTGCTTTACCCATAACCAAACCATAAATAAATAAAGTTATACACAAATTACCACCTGTCAATCACTTTTTTTCCGTGGGACTCTGGCATGAATAAGCAGAGTGATCTGTGTCATAATAGCTTTTCCCCCACAGCTGGTGGCGGAGACCAGACGAGAGTTCGTTTGGAGTTCACTGTAATTTGTATTGTGATTAATAATAACTTCCTTATTTTATTACTATTATTATGAGGAAATAATAACAAGTAATGATGCTAGGGCTCGACCGTTTCGGCGTATGTGCCCGAAATTTTATGCGACCTAAAATATATATTTAAGAGCATTTGTGCTAGTGCATAAATTGTTGGCGTGCGACCTGTTTTCACTGCAAAATCCTCACCGCGTGCGCGAATTTAGGAGACATTTATGCAGGATGCATCTTCGCACCTAAAGACGCCAAACGCAGCACTCAGGAACAGATTAAAACAGTTGTTATGCGATTGTGAACTTGCTGAAGTAAAAAAAGCCCGGAATGCTTGCCCCGCCTTTGTGCTCTTCTTATTGGCCCACTGCGCTAGAACTGAACGCGAATGGATTGGTTAATATCAGCTGTCAATCACTCAGTCAATGCCTTCTGCCTTCAGATGACAGGAGCTACAACCGTGAAAATGTGAAGCGCTGAAGATGAGAGAATGAAAATAACACTGACAGATTTATTTTTAGAAAACTCCTAAAGTTACTAATAATGGCACATCTTATTAGTGATCATGTGCTGAATGTTAATCCACCATTTACACTTTTCCAAGAGTGGATAAAAGACTTCCAGTGACTTCAAGTCCGCTATGAAAATAACTAAAGCCATTCACTGTAAAGTCTGTGGGACGGGGTTTACAGGTAACAGCGTTTGCCACTGAATCTACACATTTTAAGCGCGAGAGGTACTGTATAATCCTCACGATGTATTTAATCCTCACGATGCTGTCAGCCGTGCAAACGGCAGCTATAAGTAAAATATAACACAGCTCATGAAAAGACCGTTATTGCTATGAAGATGACATGCAAATAATAAGTTATATATCAATATAAATGTGGGGCGGGGCGTTGGATTGCGATGCCGGCTCAGCATCGTGAAGTTTATTGGCCATCGGCGATGGACAATAGCATCGTCTATCGGCCCAACCCTAGTGGAGATGCGTGAGGCCAGCAAACATGATGTAGTTTTCAGTTAAGATGAACACAGTTTCCATAATTATACTTTATAGCCTATGGTTCTGCATACAAAGACTTTATCTTGCTGGAGTTTATAGCCCTTTCACTTTACTTCAGGACGCATCAATGTCGCTCTGTAGGTCTATTGGACGCAATTATAAATGTTCCTAGCAAATCTAATAAATGTTGGAGACATACTTGTTACATAAACGCACAAAATCGCACTTCAGCAGCGTTTATTTGAGCATGCACAAGAAAATCTGCACTTGAGCAGAGTATATTTGAGTGCGTGCAAGAAGTTTGGTGCACGATCAGAGGCAATCGGCGCGCAAGCAAAGAGAATCGCATGCTCGTATTACACGAATGCGATCTCGACTTGTAATACTGCGCTCATGACATTTGTCATTAACGCCATTATCGCCATAGGTAGTTGGTACACTGTAGATCTGTGTCTACCAGTCCTGCCGCCACAGCTGGAGAAAATCCTAGAGGAAACACAACGTATTTTAAATATAAAATAGTATTTTGTAATTTGTATTTAAGGGTATATGAAAATGAGTTAATATTTTGTATCAACGTTTTTAGTGTCTTGAAGTTTTGTATTTTTAAAATACTGTAAAATACTTTGTAAGTCTACATGATGACAGCCTCAGATTGATGATTTCTCAGTTATTTGCCTAGGCTTCAGATCAGAACAGAAAATTGATTAAGACGGTTGTCAATGCTTGGAATATGGATGCAAACTATGCACACATAAAAAATATAACAGGCATATGGCAGGGGTATATTTGGGAGCAAGTCAACAGTCATTAAAAATGGTATACTGCACAATGGTATGACCAGTAATATGTAAAGGCAGCATAGTGTACAATTTGGCATCGGCAACTTTGCTTAAGAAATGAGATGGAATAAAATATCAGTCCTTAAAAACAGGATGTGGAGCCTTCAGCACATAATGTCAGGGATCTGCCACTCCAGTCTTGTAAATTCTTGTTTAGGTGGCAGAGTCCAGACACAGAACAGAAATTTCTGAACAGAAATTTAAAACATGGAGCAATCGCTCGCTTTTTTAATTTCTAATCATCTTGTTTAATCCCGCCCCTTTTTGCAGCGCCGTCTGACAGAATTTCGGATACTCAAACTCTAGTGTGACTGCGGCTTAAGTCCTACAGTGGCAATTTCTACATAGGCTGTTTCAAATGGCAGTAGATGATCTGCAGGTGCTCTTTGTATTTAATGAAGAGGAAAGATGTCTGACTAAAAATGTGAAAGTGGCACAATACATTATATGAGACACAAATATTTAATAATACTCCAGTCTATACAGACTGGTCAAGATTGTATTTGCAAGAACAGATATCTTAATTTTTCAAAGATATCATGTTTTATGTTGTGCATTGAAGAGTACAATTGCAAAAACATGATTTATGAAAATGGAAATGACTAAAACTGGAGATTTTAGTAGTTTTCAGAAATCATGTTTTTGCATTGAGTATAGACCTTTTTCTTAGAACACAAAATTACCCATTATGCTTTGCGTGTATGCAATGCTAAGAACTTCCGGTCGGCAGCTGATGCGTGTAAACAGTCACAATTGGACAGCTTTGAAACAATAGTTTTAATCTATTTTACCTGCTTTTATCATCTTTGAACTAATACTGTTGTTGATCAGCGCCACCTCCTGGACTGATCATTTAAAAAATGCGATCTAATAGGATGGAAAACAACTGCTGTGAGGCATTTACCCGTCGTTGTCAGACGGCTTCTTGTGCTGTTTAAATGAAGCCTCATCATCGCTAAAGTCAACAGTTTCTCTTTCTTTCAAATATATAACCAACCCAAACAAATGTAATTCACCAGATTGTTTGATACACACACACGTAGCCTACTGTACTGTCCCACTAACACACTAATTTAATAACTGTGAAAAAGTGAAAATAAAGTGACATTTTGAAATGACAGAAAAACACAAACTGTGGTAAATACAACACACTAAATGAAACATAAAGGGCTCGCAGTTAGAATGAACAGCAAATCAGCCAGCAGAGCATCAGTAACCGTTTTTATTGGTCATTTTTGTAAATTGCATGGCTTGCATACCTGTTAGGTTCATGCCAGTATTGTGTGTGTGTGTGTGTGTGTGTGTGTGTGTGTGTGTTAAAGAGTCGCTGAGCTAACAGCTGACAGGCCGGGAACACACACACACTGTATTTCAGATGGCAGACACGTGATCTAGGAGAACGTTTTTCTCTCGCGCTTGAACCACATCTGACAGATTATAACGGCTTTAACACACACCTTTCAAAGTTGTGTGTCACAAAAGCACTGTAATCCACTCAAAACACTATTGAACACCATTTTCAGAGCGCAAATTACCATTTGTAAACGCTGTAAACGGAAGTTCTAAACATTCTACCGGAAGGCGCTGAGCGCTGTGGCGCCCTCCATGCAGCAGCCAAGAAAAAGGTCTATAGAAGATTTCAATTGCAAAAAAAATTATATTTATTTAAAAAAAAATATATGATGTGAGGGTGTCACGGTGGCGCAGTGGGTAGCACAATCGACTCACTGCAAGAAGGTCGCTGGTTCAAACCTCAGCTGGGTCATTTGGCATTTCTGTGTGGAGTTTGCATGCTCTCCCCGTGTTGGCCTGGCTTTCCTCCGGATGCTCCGGTTTCCCTACAAGTCCAAAGACATGCGCTATAGGTGAATTGGGTAAGCTAAATTGGCTGTAGTGTATGAGTGTGAATGAGTGTGTATGAATGTTTCCCAGTGATGGGTTGCAGCTGGAAGGGCATCCGCTGTGTAAAACATATGCTGGATGAGTTGGCGGTTCATTCCGCTGTGGCGACCCCGGATTAATAAAGGGACTAAGCCGAAAAGAAAATGAATGAATGAAAACATGATGTGAACAAAAAATTTAAATCACCCTTTTGAAATATAAGACTGTTAAGCGATGGTCGCAGTTTTACAGGCCACGCAATGGATGGAGACACAATAAAGTGATATAGTACTATGTTCCAACTAGGGCTAAGCGATAAGGCAAAAAAAAAAAATCTCGATTTTTTTTTTTTTTTTTTTTTTTTTTTTTTTTTTTTTTTCATAAAGTTTGACCGATTCACGATTTCGATTTTTTTTTTATTTATTTTTTTATTAATTTTGTTTTTACTGTGTAACTACCTTACCAGCTTACCTTGTTCATTTAAATTGAAATAAATGCCGAAACTAGTTTTTTTCATGCTCACTTGTAAAAGAAAAGCAACTGTGTGACTAAACGTGGTTATGGCACTCTCTCATATAGGGATGCTAAACATAGCTACAATAGAAGTCACAGCACCCGTATTTATGTAGAGGTCATATGTTGTGCAGCTTTGGGCAAATTTTTTTTTTGGAGAGAAAATGACCAAAATGTAACGTGAAGATTATAAAGGATTGGAGGGGAAATAAATATTCAAATCTCTGTACATAACAGAAAAATAAACAATGATAATGCAACAATAGTTTATCTGTATTAGTGGCATGGCAGAAATATATATTTAGACAGGCCTTGTCAAAGTGAGCGGGCACTTTCACTAATAAAAAATATAGCACTTAAATTATTTCATAACAATCATTAAAATAACAGCGGTTTTATATCAAAAGTTGGTAATGATATAAAATATACTACATTTTGATGGTAAAATATAACCATTTAAACGATTTCAGTATTCAAACATTAAATAACGAATGCATCAAGTTAAATATAAAAAAACGAATGAAACAACACACAGCATATCAGGATATAAAGGACTATACTTAGCAGAATGCTGCTCTTTTTATCTTTGTAATTTTATAGTTTTATTTTTTTTATTTTAATTATTTTTTGTCTTCATAAATAACTAACGAGCTATAGACAAATATCTGCTTGACGTTTTAGAAAATATTTGTGCGTAGCTCCACCACCCAGTATATATTAAAGATTACCGTATCTATCTATATTTAAATGTCTATATTTAATATATCTATCTATATTACATATCTATCTATATTTAAATGTCTATCTTATATTTAACTGAATCGTATAACAGCCTATAGCTGAAATGTTGAAAATTGCTCTATTTTTATAAAACATTTGTCGATACGTATTGATATTTTTTTGGAGTACAAACTACCGACATTTAAGAATCCATATTTATTTTATTCATTCATTCATTTTACTTGTTTATTGGTGCATATATGTGTTATGATTTAATTCATACAGTACCTTGGACAGCTACTGTGCCACTCCGTAATTCAAGCAAAAGTCCAAATTAAAGAAAGATTTGACTTTCTGCGGTATCTGAATCGCCCGAATCCAGGCACAGTAGATGCTATTCTGTTTTTGCACAGTGTTAAGAAAAGCGCCTAGTACACACAACATAGCTGCTGTTTAGGCTGAAGGGACGCCGTTTTTGTTCTCTTTTTCCTGTATATGTAAAAGCTGAATCTGCTGTTAATAACGAACGATCCACTGTGACCTAAGTTGCAGGAGAGGGGAAATAGTGTGGCCGCTTGCCTGCTTTTACAGGAGTTGTAGTCCATAGCATTGTGGGTAGTGTAGTTCGACACGCATGCTGTGTGATGTGAGCTCTCGCTGTGTGCTGTGCGTACGGTGAATTAGAGGGAGAAAGTTTTATTCGGTTTTGTTTTATGTTTACTTCAGTAATTCCACCCGGGAGCTGTTTTGCACTGTGAACCTGAAAACACTGAAATAAGTAAAAGAAGGGCATGCATCGAGTACTTTTGTCTATCTCATCATTTGCTCGAGCATGAATTAACGAGCTGTTACTCTGCCGCCGGACATTGCGGAGAAAGTTACACCTATCATCATGCTTAAAACAAAGCATTAGAATTATTAAACTGGCGATCGGGTGCGGATATATATATCAGATAAAATAATATGTGCTGGGTGGATGATTAGAATGAAGGAGCGGACCTCCGCCTGTCGAGCCTTCTCTCCTCTCCTCTCCTCGCGTGAGCGCCCGTCTCGCAGCTCGCGCGGGAGAGACAGGCGGCTGCGGGACAGAGCCGCGACGTCAACACACAGAATCAGCACAATTCAGCACGGTTGTCTAACAGTTTAGAACGGTTTGGCACGATAGTGGAAAAGCGGCTTTAATATTTTTTATTTAAAAAATCGCGATTTCTCGATTTTATAAAAAATAAAATCGTCTTAAAACGTAAATTCGAATTAATCGAAAAAATCGCCCAGCCCTAGTTCCAACTCATCTGCATTACAGGGTTTTTACAGTGATTAAAGAGATCGTCTTCAAGACAGGACTTCTGTAAGAAATTTGTACAAAATGTATACTAAAACGAAAGAAAAACAATAGTTTCTGAATACCTCCTCATGTACAGGAGTAGAGGTGAATGAGTTGGCAGAGAAGCTGACTTAAACGTGCTCAGAGACATGCTGTTGCTGTCAAGGCCCAATCCCAATTCTATTTTTGTACCCCTACCCCTTGGCCTTTGAATCAGAGTGTGAAGAGACAGGGCTTCAAAATTGACCCCTAAAGGCCCGTGCACACCGAGATGCTTTTTGCTCGCGTTTTCCATCGACGTTTAACGCCTCGTGACTAAATAAAGGGGTGTCAATGTGATCGTGCACACCAATTCGCAAAATGGTAGACGCAAAAGCTTCATTTTAAAAGAATCGCTTGATGCTCGTTTTTTTTTTGTTTTGACGTGCCGCGTCAAAACCTTCTCCACCAATCTGATTGACACTTTTGCTCACGTGCACGGAGCTGCTGAAGTTACAGTTAACAGCACTTGGAGGCGCTCAAGTGCAAAACTGTTAATGCGAGCGCACATTGAAGAAAATGCCTAGAAGCGATATAACAATAATCATTTCTTCATCGCTAGAGCTGGAGCTGCTACTTGAACCATCCATAACAACAACCGTGTCAACTTTGTCTTCTTCTGTGTTACAAGCGGGTGTCAGAAGCTTAAAGTTGTGTAGCGCCATCTAACATCAAGGAGTGATTTTGCATACTCTTCTGCTCGACGCCTGTGAAAATCGCTTGGGTTTGAATTGGGAAAAACGTCTTGAAAAATGCTGACGATAAACGCAAACGAAAAGCGTCCCGGTGTGTACGAGTCTGGGAACTGGGACAGCACTACAATACCTGCATACGTCATCATAAGTCATCGCAATCTCTTGCTTCATATGAGATCAGACGATGGCGACTGCTGTAGTTATTCCAGTTGTGTTATTTTTTGGTATTTATCTTCAGGAGATCTCTGAAGGCATAGATTATGTCATCATAACGATCTAATGTGGCAATAAGATCGTAACTATACTGTGCATTTACACAGTGGCCATATTCATCTGTAAAAACAACATTAACATTACACCAGACACTGTAAAAAGCTCATTACCAGCCACCAGACATTACTGACAGGGGATTCGAGTGTCATCGAGTGTCAGAATGTTGTAGGACTGCTATACAGGAGTTATTATTAGGGATTATAGATAGCCAAATTTAGCGGTTTTTATTTTAGCGTTTTTTTTTTTTTTTATAAAAGCATGACGGTAAAACACGAACCCGGTCATGAATATATTAAAACATGTGCTTGTTTGTTGTAAAAATTCATAATAATGACAAAAAATACTAATTTGTGGATCTCCTTACTTCAGGGTGCAGTGTTCCTGCCGTTATAGATGGTGTATTCTGGGAAATTTTCTTACCTCTTGGTTTCGAGTGTGGTCCTGAAAAATCTCCGTACGAAGGGGTATCTAGTCTTTCCCCTTAGCCCTACGCCTTCAAGCTAAAGAGAATTGGGACACCCCTACCCCTTCACGTGAACGCGCAAAACGAGGGGGAAAGGCTAAGGGGTAGAATTGGGATTGGGCATAAGTCAGTTTAATGTTGAAGGGATTGATCCTATATGCCCATTGATGGAAGGTTTGTGAAGAAATGTCAGGCTCCCTTGTAAAAGTATTTTGTAGTATTTTCAAAATACAAAATACAGTATTTTACTTTGATACTGGTTGTGGCTGCTGTATTTTGTAGTTTATTTTGATACACGTAAAATTTAGATTTTTGGTATTTTGTTTTAAAATACATTCCGATGTATTTTTGCCCATCCCTGCCCCTCACAATACTTTAAAGATGGCACTCATTCATTTTTTTTTTCGGCTTAGTCCCTTTATTAATCTGGGGTCACCACAGCGGAATGAACCGCCAACTTATCCAGCATATGTTTTACACAGCGGATGGTCTTCCAACTGCAACCTGCAACACATACACCACGGACAATTTAGCCTACCCAATTGTCTTTGGACTGTGGGGGAAACCGGAGCACCCGGAGGAAACCCACGCGAACACGGGGAGAACATGCAAACTCCACACAGAAACGCCAACTGACCCAGCCGAGGCTCGAACCAGCGACCTCCTTGCTGTGAGGCGAACATGCTACCCACTACGCCACCTTGCACGAAAAAGACGGTACTTATAACAAATATTATTTATATTATTTATTAAATTACACCTTTAAAATGTATTTTATTAATGTCTACCCTTACAGTATACTGTAAAAAACAGTAAGTATAACAAGAATCATTTTTACCATATATTAAATTACCCCAACACTAAACCTACCCCTCACTATAATGTAAAAAAAAACAGACTTTACCATCTGCGTGTGTTTGTGTGTGATTGGGACAGAGCCATCTGTGTGTTTTGGCTACTGTTGTGCAGACAGCGGCTGGAGTGTGTTGACCTCTGTTTGTTTTTCCTCTTTTCTCGTCTGTCTGCTTGTTTCTGGTCGACTGAGGTGTGTGTGTGATTGAAACAGAGCCACCTTCATCTTGTCAGTGTGAAGCCAATAAAGTGCTGCACAACAATTAGACCGAGCGCCGTTTGTGCTAAAGAGACTGTTTTCCAGCTTGCTGTCAGTAATGGTTGTCTAATAAACTTGCATTGTGTATCCGTGCATTGTTGTTTCTTAGACAAATGGCTTTTGTTTCTTTTGTGTAGTATTATACTGAGTGCCTAATTGTTCACGGAAAGTGTAAATAACTTGGGAAACTTTTCTGGATGATGTCATGTGTTGCTCTTTTGTTGATCTGATTGCTTTGATTGTACTAAATTTGTCATTCGCGTCGGATAAAAGTGTCTGGTAGATGATTAAATGTGAACCTAAGTAAATGGGGAGAATTTGATTAGAAATGTTTTCGCTCTGAATGACAATAGATTTACGAACACATTATACACACTATTGAGAGTGTATTCATGTGTGATATCTAGAGTCTTTTATATAGTAAAATCAATGATAATAATAATGATAATGATAATAATAATAATTGATAATGATTAGAATAATAACAATAACAACAACAATAATAATAATAATAATAATAATAATTATAATTATTATTATTATTATTATTATTATTATTATTATTATTATTAATATCATTATTGCTGGTATTATTGGTATTCAATAATAATAGCATTAATATTTAATAAAATTAGCTAAATAAAAATATGATTATTAATATAATATTATTATATCTGCAATATTACTAGGCTACATTTAAATTGAACATTTATTTTAATTATCATTATTATTATTATTATCTATAATATTGTTGATATTGTGGTTATTACTCAAAGTATTATAATAATAGTAATATTAAATAAAATAAGCTGAATAAAAATATGATTATTAATATAATATTATTTCTGTAGTATTACTAGGCTACATTTAAATTGAACATTGTTTTCTAATTACTATTATTATTATTATTATTATTATTATTATTATTATTATTACTACTACTAATTAACATTTACTCAAATTATTCTAATTAGTATCAATAATAATAATAATGTCTATAATATTGTTATTGTTATTGTTATTTTTGTTGTTATTCAAAGATTATAATAAAATATTAATATTGAATAAAGTAAGTTGAATAAAAATAGGATTATTAATATAATATTAAATCTGTAATATTACTAGGCTACATTTAAATTGAACATGTTTTCGAGTTATTTTTTTATTATTAATTAACATTTATTCTAATTATTCTAAATAATAATAATAATAATAATAATAATAATAATGTATATAATATTATTATTGTTATTGTTGTTATTCAAAAATATAATAATAATAATAATAATATTAATGTTAAATAAAATAAGCTGAATAAAATGATTAATAATATAATATTATATCTGTAATATTACTAGGCTACATTTAAATTGCACATTTATTCTTCTATTTAGTATTTATAATAATAATAATAATAATAATAATAATAATAATAATAATAAATAAATAAATAAATAAATAAATAAATAAATCTAAATAAAAATACAATCATTAATATAATATTATTTTATCTGTTTTATTACTAGGCCACATTTATTCTAATTCTAAGTATTATCAATAATAAACAATAATAATAAAAAATAATAATAATAAATATGTAAAATGATTTATTATTTTTGTTATTTTATTATTACTTCTTAATGAATATAAAAAACTAAAAACAAAGCCATTATATTATTAAGTAATAATAATAACAATTAATTAATTAGTCATTCATATTCATTAATTATTTCTAACAATTAATTAGAATTAATTAATTTTAAAAACTGTAAAATGAGCACTGATATTTGTGACTCACCTAATTTCTCCATTTTCAAACATTGAACCTTCAAGTAGGCCTGTCACAACAATCAAAATATCGACTAATTGCACAACACATGGACATGAATTAAATCATTTTTGGTGATGAAATATATATCGCCCATACATAAACCAATTCTAGCAGCATTTTAGCTGATTGTGCAACATCTCTATCGGAGCTGTCAGTGTCAGTATAGTTAAAAAAACGCTATAGTATTTACTATAAATGACTATAGTATATTTTCATGTGGGTGTCTGACAACTGAAAATAGATCTGGTAGCAGATATCGCAGCACCTGCTACTTTTTACCTTTACCTTTTTTGTTAACATTTATTATTATTTATTAGGAATATACGTTTCCACATTCTGATTCCAATGCCTCATTATTATATTGTTAAAATGACTATAATTAAATGTAATATTCTTAAGAATAAAATATGATGTGTTCTCATATTTATATGAGGAGTGTACTTGTATTGTGATAATATTATATTGTCATTCTGGCATTATATAATTATGAGTGGCTTAAATTGACAATAATGTCATTTATCGTGATATATGTTGGTGCAATATATCATGCAACCAAAAATAAATATCAAGCTTGTAGTTTTGGGGATTTAATACATCCTTTCATTTGAACTAGCAAATAAAGAAATGGTTATTAGGGTGTATTGGACCAATAGAGCAAATTGCACCAACTGCAGCAATTTTTCTCAAAGTGTAGGCGAAGCCATTGATACACACCAGTGAAAGTCATTTGCGGTTTCTCTTTCCTCCCGCTGGTGCTCCAGACAGAATCTGTTAGACCGACATCTGAAGGTCCAGCTGTATGGCTGACTGCAGTCATTTTAGAAATGAATAAATGAGCATCGAGAGGCATCTCATCCATTAGGAGGAGCGATTTGTCAACACGGCCCAGTCTCAGAGGAGCCGTCGGAGGAAGACCATGTGGAAAAAAAGAAAGCGGAGAGCTGGGCATCTCTGTTTGTGATTATCAGATGAGCTCTGAGTCCTGGAGCCTCTTCAGTATCTGGGTCAGGCAGAACCACGTCTGACATCTCTCTCTTTCTCTCTGTCCCTCTACGCCTTTTGTAATTCCAGCCGTGAAATTCCCCCGAATAAAAAAAAAAAATATATATATATATATATGATAACTCAAGAATCATCTCCCTGGCTGTCCCTCATTTGGCCTATTTTCTCTCTCGTATTGTTTCTCTTTTAATCTGTTTTTCCTCAGTGTGCTGCTGCAGAACTTGTGGTGTTTCTGGAAACTTTGGGAACTTCATATATTATGTGTGAGATGGACTATTTCTTTAGCTGGAGTAGGAGAAGGACGACACACACAGTGCAGACAGTGATTGATTGACAGACAGAGCTAAATAAGGAGAATTTCTGCTGTTTTTTTATTATGATCATTATCGCGGTCACACTCGTGGACTCTGCAGTGTTACACTGACACAAAAAATCTGCACCTGAATCCATTTTTAAGCTGAAAAATCTTGTTCTGTGTATTGTATCAATCTCTTTTTTACATGAAGTGGATGTGTAACATTTTGTTCAGGTTTTCCCACTAATATATGTTTCAAACAAAAAATATGCTAGGCGTATTATATATGTATAGATATACAGCCATATCGCTCTGATACTTCTGTGTGATATTGCATTTATACAACAGTTTGACGGCATTATTGTGTGTTTAAAAAAGAAAATCAAAGACAGAGAGTCTAAAAATCCTTTTGTATGAGGAACTACTTTCTTCCGCCATTCATTCACATCTACAGCTGATGCCAGAACAACAGAAACTGTTGCTAAATCACAAACGTCACTTTAGAGCTAGTATTTGAATGATTCTCTAACATAATATCTAAAGTGATCACAAAACAGGTGATTTTGCTGACATTATAAGGCTGAACAGCATGAAATGGCATCAATTTTCCAGTATTTCTCTTTTGCAATCGGGATTTCACAATAATTAACCCCAAAAAAGCCAAAGCAAAGCAAACACTACCAGATTACTATGGTATAAATACAGCACTACAACATACAAAAGAGAGAGAGATCGACTTAGAATGTCACTTACCTGTTCTATAATGATTTGATCAGCTGTAGTTTGAAATATGAAAGGAAAGATATAAGATTTTTTTCCCTAAGGATTTATTATGCGGTCTCTGTCGCCATATTGTGGCGCAACCGTTTTTGCTCTGCTCAGTATGACAGGCTGATGGCAAATGTAATTTGTGGTATTAGAACTACAAATAAGACCAACATGCAATAGCCAATCAGCTTTTTGTTATTGAACTCAGTGTGTGCGGTGAATGTGACGTCAACGCTTTGTTTGCGGAGGTTCACTTTGGGTGCGCGCAACATGATTTAGGCTGGGGGAGCGCACAACATTTTTTTTAAGACTCAGGCGAACAACAGCGCCGCATTTGATTTGAGTTGAATATAAATCTCTTTAAAGAGATTTTGTCTCTTCAAAAAAGTTTTTTTTTTTTAGAAAAACTTGAGGGATAAGTTAAAGCCAAAAAGAGAGGCCATGCAAAAGTGAGACCCAAGGGGTTTTAATATTACAGAATATGTTTTTCCACCAGGCATAGGTTTTACACTGATGAATATATTACAATTTTGAATAAAAAAAAAAAATGAAGTAACAAATTATTTCTTTGATAACTGGAAAGGAATATTTGAACGGTATCGGTTTACAATATACTGATGCCCTATTTCTAGGCTTTATTGGTGATAATGGTCAGGAATGTTGGTCCATTATTGCCTTTTTAGCATAAGTAGAGGACAGAAACTAGCCAGACAGTAATGTGTGAATTGTTTAGTGGGCAAAAAAAAAAAAAAAAAAACATCAGTATTTTTTTGTAAGTGTACTTTTTTTTTTTTCCGCTTTTGTTCTTTCCATAATAAAAAATATAATTGTAGAGCAACCCATGTTCTGTTGTCATTAATATTTAACTTTAATAGGTAGAGATATGTCTGAGATATGAACAAAAGCAAGTGATGTTTGATTTAAAAAATCTTGAATGGTTATAAAAATCTTTATAATCATTATAATAAATTATAAAAAATAATAAAAAAATAATTAGTTTAAAAGTCTTGAATGATATTAATGATATCGACTTTACGGTTATGTTGTCTGACTTTACGGTCAGTTTCTTTTGACCGCCCCCTGTCGTGTTACAGAATATCACAACAGCGAATGCAGCAAGTATAAAAGCCTTGTACGTTTCGTGACGCCAGGCGAAAGTATAAATCAGCCTTAAGATGTTTGTTTGTTTTTCCTGTAGTTCAATGATGCATCTAACCAAGGGATGGGCAAGCTTGATCCTGGAGGGCCGGTGTCCCTGCAGACTTTTGCTCCAACCCTAATCAAACACACGTGCTTGCAGCTTTCTAGTGATCTTGAAGACACTGATTAGTGTGTTTAGGTGTGTTTGACTAGTGTTGGAGCAAAAGTCTGCAGGGACACCGGCCCTCCAGGATCAAGTTTGCTCATCCCTGATCTAACCTGTCTTCAGTACTGTTCAATTTGAATACATTTATTTTACCACAAATTTTGTGGTTTTGTATTTTCTCTTTATGTGTATGTGTGTTTTTGATATTGTGATATAGGTCTTAAATTTAGAACTTAATGGTCTTAAAAAGGTCTTAAAAAGTCGTAAATTTGACATTGTGATATCTGCAGAAACCCTCATCCGTCTATCAATCCATCCGTCCGTCCGTCCGTCCATCCATCCATCCATCCATCCATCCATCCGTCTGTCTATCTGTCTGGATAGATGGACCGATGGATGGATGGAATCTATCTGTCTGTCTGTCGGTCGGTCGGTCTGGATAGACCGATGGATCAATGGATGGAATCTCTATCTATCTATCTATCTATCTATCTATCTGTCTGTCTGTCTGTCTGTCTGTCTGTCTGTCTGTCTGTCTGTCTGTCTGTCTGTCTGTCTGTCTGTCTGTCTGTCTGGATGGATGGATGGATGGATGGACCGATGGATGAATGGATGGTATCTATCTATCTGTCCGTCCGTCCGTCCGTCCGTCCTCTATTCATTAATTCATCTATTCTGTCTGTCTGTCTGTCTATATATCTATCTATATCTGATACTAAAATGCAATTTCTAGAGAAATTTGCCTTTGTGCACATACGCAAAGTGTATGACTTTGCATGCAGAGATATTACAAAACAATAAAGGCAACGTAAAAAAAAAATCTAACAGCAGTGTGTGTTTGTGTTTGTGTGTTCTTCAGGCAAACCAGCTTACCTCCACATTGGAGAAGAGGTGGATGGTGTGGACATGCGGGCAGAGGTCGGACTGCTGAGTCGCAACATTTTAATCAGAGGCGAGATGGAGCCAAGCTGTTACGGCAATGAAGCCTGCAAGTTCTTCTCCTTCGACACGTTCGGTGGACATCTCAAGGTAATTTGACCTTTCTGTTACTTCAGACACACAATTCTCCACTGAAAACCACCAACAGTTGTCTTGTTTTACCTGCGTCCGGTGGCTCATCTACACATAACGTTCACACCCTTAGAGTGAGTTATTGCAGCGATGGCACCTCTAGCTAGACATTAACACTCTGTCAAACAAGCAGAACAGACTTTTTTTTTTGGCTGTAGCTCCTGCTATGTGCCTGTCAGTGTGTGTGTGTGTGTGTGTGTGTGTGTGTGTGTGTGTGTGTGAATGTGATGGGGCGACTCAAGCGTCTGACCTCTCTAGTAATTGGCCCAGATCTGACTGTTCCTTTCCCCTCCTCACCTTCGCTGTCATGGAGAAGGTTGGCCCGCTTCAAGAAGACTTTTTTTTTTTACATGCAACAACTAGGTCACGCTGTCTTTCATGTGGTGAGGAAACTAATTTTGTCAAAAGCTGCCTCACACTAATGATTTTAGAGCAGGTAAGTGTTCAAATAAATTAACTGTTGAATTCTGGAGAAAGAATAACACGTCTAATAATCAAAATGCTACCCTTTAACAGACATCCCACCTCTTCAGGATAGTCATAGTGGCTTCCTGATGGCTAAAAAATTAAATGCGATATCACAGAAATCATGGAGGCAGGAGGGAGTGAGCGAGAGCAAGAGAGTATATCACATGTAGTGATCTAGTTAGTCCTAAATTACACCAATAGCGCAGTAAAGTACATCTCTAGTGCAGAGATGCCCAAACTACAACCTGCAAGCCAAAGTTGGCCCTTGGTAACCTTTGATTTGGCTTGCCATCCCATCTCAGTAGAGCATGAAAATAATGAGGAGGTTTGGGGGGAATGCCTTTAATAGAGATCATCATTTCGAATTTAACGTAATATTGCGTGTGTGACTGTGAGTGTGTATAGGTGTTCCCAGTACTGTGTTGCGGCTGGAAGGTAAAAGCAAATGCATAGGCTGTTTATTCTACTGTGGCGACCCCTGATTAATAAAGGTACTAAGCTGACTTAAAACAATGACTATAAATGGCAGTTCAGAATCAGCTTTGTTTGACTTATGCAGGGACAATAACTTTACAAGAGCTTTTACATTCATAAAAAACTATTTTACACACAATTTAAGCAGAAATATGCTAAATCTCTGGGTTAAAAAATTACTAACATGCTTAAAAAAGCTTAAAAACCATATATAGACTGCCAAAAGTTAACAAAATTTGGAAAGATTATTCAATCAAGACTAATTTATCATTATATATATATATATTATATGTGTGTGTGTGTATATATATATATATATATATATATATATATATATATATATATATATATATATATATATATATATATATATATATATATATATATATATATATATATATATATATACACAGTTGAAGTCAGAATTATTAGCCTCCATTTGAATTTTCTTTTCTTTTTTAAATATTTCCCAAATGATGTTTAACTGAGCAAAGAAATTTCATAGTATGTCTGATAATGTTTTTTCTTCTGGAGAAAGTCTTATTTATTTTATTTCGGCTAGAATAAAAGCAGTTTTTAATTTTTTTAAAAGCCATTTTAAGGTCAAACTTATTAGCCCCTTTAAGCTATATTTTTTCGATAGTCTACAGAACAAACCATCATTATACAATAACTTGCCTAATTACCCTAACCTGCCTAGTTAACTTAATTAACCTAGTTAAGCCTTTAAATGTCACTTTAAGCTGTATAGAAGTGTCTTGAAAAATATCTAGTCAAATATTATGTACTGTCATCATGGCAAAGATTTTTAGAAATGAGTTATTAAAACTATTATGTTTAGAAATGTGTTGAAAAAATCTTCTCTCCGTTAAACAGAAATTGGGGAAAAAAATAAATAGGGGGGCTAATAGTTCAGACTTCAACTGTATATTAGGGGTGCAACGGTTCAATCTACTCACGGTTCGGTATGTAACACGGTTTTAGGGTTACGGTTTTAGGGTCACAGTTTCGGTACGATACGGTTTGTGCTATGCTTAGAAAAAATTCAATTCAATTCAATTCATCTTTATTTGTATAGCGCTTATACAATGTAGATTGTGTCAAAGCAGCTTCAAAAATGCCTACAGAACAGTTAAAAGAACAATAAACATATTTATTAACAAACACCTGACAATGCAACAGTTTCACACATACAGCTGAAGTCAGAATTATTAGCCCCCCTGAATTATTAGCCCCCTTTCTTTTATCTTTGCCATGATGACAGTAAATAATATTTGACTAGATATTTTTCAAGACACTTCTATACAGCTTAAAGTGACATTTAAAGGCTTAACTAGGCTAATTAGGTTAACTAGGCAGGTTAGGGTAATTAGGCAAGTTATTGTATAATGATGGTTTGTTCTGTAGACTATCAGAAAAAAATATAATAGCTTAAAGGGGCTAATAATATTGACCTTAAAATGGTTTAAAAAAAATTAAAACTTCTTTTATTCTAGCCGAAATAAAACAAATAAGACTTTCTCCAGAAGAAAAAATATTATCAGACATACTGTGAAAATTCCCTTGCTCTGTTCAACATCATTTGGGAAATATTTAAAAAAGAAAAATAATTCAAAGGGGGGCTAATAATTCTGACTTCAACTGTACTTACACAGACATGCGTTTGCAGCAGGTCGCCGCCCAGAGCGAGAGGCAGCTACAAAGTTGCTGCTAGTGTGAATGAGGCATTATTTATCAAGGGTTGCCACAGCGGAATGAACCACCAACTATTTTGACATGTTTTCCGCAGCGGATGCCCTTCCAGCCACAACCCAGTACTGGGAAACACCCATGCACTCTCGCTTTCACACACACTTTCATACACTATGGCCAATTTAGTTTATTCAATTCATCTACAGTATACCACATGTCTTTGGACTGTGGGGGAAACCAGAGCACGTGGAGAAAACCCACACCAACACGGGGAGAACATGCAAACTCCACACCGAAATGCCAACTGGCCTAGCCGAGACTCAAACCAGCGACCTTCTTGCTGTGAGCCACTGTACTGCCTCGCCTTTGTTTGTATCAGTCCCACTAAAATAAAAATAATTTGAAAAAATCCCTGAATTCTTTACTCTATTTAATTTTGTAGCAGAGACTCCTTTCTGACTTATACAGATAATGATATTAATATCCGTCTTGGGTGATCTGATCGCAAACGGTCACAGAGTCCATGTAAGCTGCGAACCTTAATATGGAAATTTGAAATATGAAACTGGAGAATGAAGATGAAAGAACGTCAGAAGTGAGAAATATAAATATCGTCACCCTTTCAGAAGAAGAGCGGAGACATGTGAATGTATGCACGGGCGCGAAGTGAAGGTGTCGGCGAGATTGATTTCTTCTCTTCTCTCATTCAGTTCTCTTTCAGATTTAATGGCTGCCTCTTTTGTGACCTACATCAGATCGCTTCAACTCAAAGGATGTGAAATATGTTGCACATCATCTTTGTGCGATGCAAGTGAAACTAAGATGATTTGACGTTTCCCTGGGGGGCAAACTTTGGCTCCAATTAATGTCTTTCATCCGTTGGACAGCCACGTGTATGCTTTCACCCCTGTCTGACATTTCTCTAAATGTTTCATAATTTAAATTAGCTGCCTGGTGAATATCATAAGAATGTGACAGCTCGGTCTCGGAAGGCGGTTTTTATGACCTCCCTTGTGGTTGAAGATGATAAACACAATTTCAAATCGTCCGATCGGGTGTTTAGTGTGTCAGTGGGTTCACTGGTCTAAACAAGCAGTGTTTTTCAATGGGTGTGTGTGTGTGAAGAGCATTTTTTACATGCTGACCCTGATTGACACTGTACGAACACAGATACAGCCTTAGTGCATTTACTGTACTCATTCTAGATAACAAATATCATTTAATATTCATATGCATGTCACCGGTGACTGTACTATGTGCTCTCAACGTGCAGAAAAAGAAATAATATTATGCAAAACATCTTTTGAGCTTAATTTTTATTTAAATTACTTACATTATCAACATACTCACTGGCCACTTTATTAGGTACACCTTACTAATATTGCGGTGGACCCCCTTTTGCCTTTAGAACTGCCTTAATTCTTCGTGGCATAGATTCAACAAGGAAATACTGGAAATATTCCTTAGAGATTTTGCTCCACATGATAGTATCACGCAGTTGGTGCAGATTTATTGGCTGCACATCCATGATGCGAATCTCCCGTTCCACCACATCCCAAAGGTGCTCTATTGGATTGAGTTCTGGTGACTGTGGAGGCCATTTGAGTACAGTGAACTCATTGTCATGTTCAAGAAACCAGTCTGAGATGATTCACACTTTATGACATGGCACGTTATCCTGCTGGATGTAGCCATCAGAAGATGGGTACACTGTGGTCATAAAGGGATCAAGGGCCAAGAAAATATCCCCCACACCATTACACCACCACCAGCAGCCTAAACCGGTGATACAAGGCAGGATGGATCTATGCTTTCATGGTGTTGATGCCAAATTCTGGCCCTGCCATCCGAATGTCGCAGCAGAAATCGAGACTCATCAGACCAGGCAATGTTTTTCCAATCTTCTATTGTGTGTTTTTGTGAGCCTGTGGGAATTGTGGCCTCAGTTTCCTGTTCTTAGTTAACAGGAGTGGGACCCGGTATGGTCTTCTGCTGCTGTTGCCCATCCGCCTCAAGGTTGGTCGTGTTGTGTGTTCAGGGATGCTCTTCTGCATACCTTGGTTGTAACGAGTGGTTATTTAAGTTACTGTTGCCTTTCTATCAGCTGGAACCTGTCTGGCCATTCTCCTCTGACCTCTGGCAAGGCATTTGCGCCCACAGAACTGCCGCTCACTGGATATTTTCTCTGTTTCTGACCATTCTCTGTAAACCCTAGAGATGGTTGTGCATGACAATCCCAGTAGACCAGCAGTTTCTGAAATACTCAGACCAGCTCGTCTGGCACCAACAACCATGCCACGTTCAAATTCTCTTAAATCCCCTTTCTTCCCCATTCTGATGCTCGGTTTGAACTGCAGCAGATCGTCTCGACCATGTCTACATGCCTAAATGCATTGAGTTGCTGCCATCTGATTGGCTTATTAGAAATTTGCGTTAACAAGCAGGTAGACAGGTGTACCTAATAAAGTGGCCGGTAAGTGTATATATACATTCATTACTTCTTTGAAGGTACCGTGAAATTAAAATAAAGTTTTTTAGATGTTATTATTAAGATGCAAGTTTCCTCCGGGTGCTCTGGTTTCCCCCACAGTCCAAAGACAGGCAGTTTAAGTGAATTGGGTAAGCTAAATTGTCCAGAGTGTATGAGTGTGTGTGAATGAGTGTGTATGGGTGTTTCTCAATACTGGGTTGAGGCTGAAAGGGCATCTGCTGCGTAAAACATATGCTGGAATAGTTGGCAGTTCATTCCGCTGTGGCGACCTCTGAAATAGAGACTAAGCCAAAGGAAAATGAATGCACTTTTAAAGGATGAGGACTTGAGCTGAAATGGATACGGGGAATTCATATTGCTAAAAAACTGAAAACACCATTACTGTTCATATCAAGAGCTGAAACTCAGATATGATAATAGATATTTGGTTTGGACCAATCTGAACCGACTAGGGCAATCATCTGACCAATTAGAGCAGAGTATGTAGGTGGAGTTTAGAAAGACTGGATTATTGAACCAATTGTTTCAAATGCTGAAATAAAAGATCTGATGCTGTGGTCGATATTCTGGGAAACTTGCAATTTTAATTTATTTGACTTTTTATTATTTTATTTTATTTATTTTACATTTTTTTAAATTAATACCTTGTATGGATGAGACCACTGTGGCTCAGTAGTTAGCATTGTCGCCTCACAGCAAGAAGGTCGCTGGTTTGAGTCCCAGCTGGACCAGTCTGCGTTTCTGTGTGGAGTTTGCATGTTCTCCACGTGTTGGTGTGGGTTTCCTCCGAGTGCTCTGGTTTCCCCCACAGTCCAAAGACATGCGCTATTAGCGAATTGGATAAGCAAAATTGACTGTAGTGAATGAGTGGGTGTGTAAATCTGAGAGTTTATGAGTGTTTCCCATTACTGGGTTGCAGCTGTAAGGGCATCCGCTGCATGAAACATAAATAGTTGGTGATTCATTCCGCTGTGGCGACCCCTGATAAATAAGGGACCAGTCTGCGTTTCTGTGTGGAGTTTGCATGTTCTCCGCGTGTTGGTGTGGGTTTCCTCCGAGTGCTCTGGTTTCCCCCACAGTCCAAAGACATGCGCTATTAGCGAATTGGATAAGCAAAATTGACTGTAGTGAATGAGTGGGTGTGTAAATCTGAGAGTTTATGAGTGTTTCCCATTACTGGGTTGCAGCTGTAAGGGCATCCGCTGCATGAAACATAAATAGTTGGTGATTCATTCCGCTGTGGCGACCCCTGATAAATAAGGGACCAGTCTGCGTTTCTGTGTGGAGTTTGCATGTTCTCCGCGTGTTGGTGTGGGTTTCCTCCGAGCGCTCCGGTTTCCCCCACAGTCCAAAGACATGCGCTATTAGCGAATTGGGTAAGCAAAATTGACTAGTGTATGAGTGGGTGTGTAAATCTGAGAGTTTATGAGTGTTTCCCATTACTGGGTTGCAGCTGTAAGTGCATTCGCTGCGTGAAACATAAATAGTTGGTGATTCATTCCGCTGTGGCGACCTCTGATAAATAAGGGACTAAGCCGAAGAAAAATGAATGAATGAATGAATGAGAGCTCCAAAATAAAATGAATAAATCTGTAGAAATAACAGGATGTAATGTATTTTTGTCCTGTTCTTCAGGTGGAGCGAGGCTTCCGTGCGGTGCATGTTTCAGGGGTGGAGTTGAAGCACATGGGGCAGCAGTCGATGGGTCACTATCCAGTCCACTTCCACATGAACGGGGATGTAGATGAGAAGGGAGGCTACAACCCACCATCTTACGTCAAAGACCTGTCCATTCATCACTCATTCTCCCGCTGCGTCACCGTTCACGGATCCAATGGGCTGCTGGTGAGTTTAAAAGTCCCATCCAGTGCTTTGAAGTGCATTTTTTTTTTTTTTTATCAGTGTTTGTCATAATCTCAACTGAAACATGAAGATTGGGTGGGACAGAGTAGCTCCTCCCCTTTATAATAAAAAACAGCCAATAGTGTTTTGTTTTATCACAGCTTTGCCAGCGAGAGTGGTTGAGCTCAGGTGCATCAAATGAAAAACAAATGAGAAGCGTCTTGAAGGGGGCGGGGCATATCAGATACTAGCGAGCATTTGATTGGTCAGAAGATTTGATGAGAAACTAAAGTATGAGGTGACGTCAAACATACTGTTTATCCATTTAGGTGGAAGTTTCAAACTATAATCTTTAGATGCTTATATCTTCTAAATGCTAATTTGGTCACTGTTTTGTAGCACACTAGTTTATAGATATCATTAAAACTACAACAGACTGATACTAACATCTAAAATACATTATTTTAATTCCACAAGACCTTTAAAGACATCAATAATGAGCCACAACATTAATAGAATGGAATCTTTAGTTCTTTATTTTGGTGGAATAGAATCTATTTGACTTTATTTATGATTCTTGCCTGGTGGAATTTGTTTATTTATTGATATATATTTTCATACAGCAGGAAGCAAAGCAAAAGTAGGAATTAGTTACTTTAATTGAAGGGATAGTTTGCCCGAGAATGAAAATTCACTCACTATTTACTCTCCTGCAGGTGGTTCCAACCTTTTATGAGATTCCTTTTTTTCTGTTAAACACAAAAGAAGATATTTTGAAAAATGTTAGAAACCTGTAACCATTGACGTCCAAAGAAGGGAAGTCACGTGTTTTCAAAATATTTTTTAAAATATCTACTTTTGTGTTGAACATAAACAGGTTTGTGACAAGTAAATGATGAGTACGTGATGACAGTTTTCCCTTTAAATGCAAGTGAGTAAACCTTTGTAACTTAAGGCTCGTACACATCGGGATGCTTTTCGTTTGCGTTTATCGTCAACGTTTTTCAAGACGTTTTTCCGGATTCTAACTCAAGCGATTTTCACAGGCGTCGAGCAGAAGAGTATGCAAAATCACTCCTTGACGTTAGATGGCGCTATACAACTCTAAGCTTCTGACACCTGCTTGTAACACAGAAGAGGAAGACAAAGTTGACACGCTTGTTGTTATGGATGGTTCAAGTAGCAGCTCCAGCTCTAGCGATGAAGAAATGATTATTGTTTACCAGTGCATTAAGCAGCTCCACGTTCATATCGCCTCTGGGCACATGTTTTGCGCTTGAGTGCCTCCAAGTGCTGTTTACTGTAACTTCAGCAGCTCCGTGCACGTGAACAAAAGTGCCAATCTGATTGGTGGAGGAGGTTTTGACGCGGCATGTCAAAACAAAAAATCGAGCATGAGGCGTTTTTTAAAATGAAGCTTTTGCGCCTGCCGTTTTGTGCGTTGGTGTGCACGATCACATTGACGCCCATTATTTAGTCACGAGGCGTTAAACGTGAGCAAAAAACTTCTCGGTGTGCACGGGCCTTTAAGTTGAATTAATTTTTAAACAAATTCACTCACTTTTTTTAAAGTCGACTAAACACTTTTCACAGTGCAGCTGGGCTGACATTTCTTTATGAATAGATGAAACCATCAGCTCAATTCTATACTGTCATAATTTTGTTTCTGTCAAGGTTTTTCTTTTGCATGGTTTTAGTTTTGGATAATTGTGATAACACTGGATATGGGGTGCGTTTCCGAAAACCATTGTTAGCCAACTGGTCGCAATTTCCAGCGTTACAAACATAGTTAGTTGATTTGGTGTTTCCCAAATCCATCATTTCAACAAACATTCGCAAACTGTGTCGTAACTTGTACGTTTGCAACTGCACCTCTAAAGCTGTAGTTAGAAGCAAATGTCCTGGTTGTGTTCTATTCCCAGTTATCCCCTAAGCCCAACATTTAAATTTGCAATGATTTAAAAAACAAACATTTAAGCCATCTCTCTTGCGTGTAATTTGCTTTCAAAGTATTTTGTACAGTTTAGTTTGACAACTGCGCTCCCTTTGTAGTGCACTTTGAAATCATCTTTGCCATTTTGAACGCAGTCGTGGCTCATGACGAAAGCTATAGGTGACCTATGGAAAGCGGAATCTAGGTTACGTCTCCAAAGCTTGTGAAAACAAAAATATATAGGTTACATTCATGGTTTTAATTTATAGTATCCTAGGCCAGGGCTCACCGCTTCCAATATGCGCACGTCTCCATTGGAAATAATGTACTTGCATGCGGAAAATACACAATATGTCAACGGCTTGCTGCTATTGTTAATCCAATGTGCGTGCGTATTGGCATAACTTTGTTTAGTTGCAGCAGCTTTTTTCCGTGCAACAGAAATGCGGCATTGAGAAGCTTTTAATGAATAAAAGCGGGGTTAATAGTGAAATCGGCTAATCATTGCATCTCTGTCGCTTGTAATCATTTACTCACACTTTATTTGTCACAAACTTGTTTTTTTCTATTAGCACAAAAGAAGTTAGAAGCTGTAAACCGGTAACTATTAACTTCCTTAGTATTTGTTTGTCTGTGGAAGTCAGTGGTTACAGGTTTTCAACTTTCTTCAGGATATCTTCTTTTGTGTTGAACAGAAAAAAATGAACTCATTCATTTTTGGAACCACTTAAAAGTGAGTAAATTTAAATTTTAGGGTGAACTATCACTTTAAGAATAAACTATGCATAGGCAAGATGTAGTGAGATTTTTAATAAAACATAACATGAGTTTAATGGTGAATGCTTGGCGGTCTTGTTTAAAACAGAAAGTCTACGGTATGTTCGCTGCCCTTTTTCCAGTAGCTGCTCTTTCAGTCTCGCTCACCTGTCTTACAGCTGTCAGGTCTTGATTGACAGGCCACGCCTCTTCACTCTTTGCAGCATTCAACTGAAACTTTAAGGATGGAAAAGTCAGGACAAGTCAGGAAACTCAGTGAACTGTTAATTAACAAAGCACATTTTACTACTGTTATTAATCTAGTATACTAACATATAAAGACATCAGCTTACATTCTAACTTGTGCAAATCAGGGCCATTTCTAGACTTTTTTTGTTACAATAGATGAGATTACTGTCTGAGGGTTTCCCCCCTTTAAGATGACTAAAAACCATCATGCATAGAGCTGTGAAATATGGCAATATATAAAATGGGGATGTGTTAATACTTATTTCAATATTTTATTACTTATTTTAATTCTTATCACACACACACACATATATATATATATATATATATATATATATATATATATATATATATATATATATATATATATATATATATATTAGGGATGCAACAATACAGTTAGCTTACGGTTCAATACATACCTCGGTTTTTTAACAAGGTTTTCGGTTCAGTTCGGTTCTGATGTCTTAACACATAAGTGTTTTGTTTTTTTGTTATTCTATGCTTAGGCAATAGGAACAATAAGAAAGAGAAAAAAATAAAAACAATTTATTGCAATATTTTTTTCTTCAAACCCAAGAAAGGTACACTAGTTCCTGGTGTATTGTATAATAAAAAAATGAACACTGAAATCTCCCAGCTGCTGGTAGCCTATGTACAAACTGGGCAACACATAAATTCCTACATTTTAAAAATAAACATGCATGTGAAGTTAATAAACATAAATTGACCATTTCAAATAAACACATTTGTACTTCAGTAAATATAAATGAACCATCTTAATTAAACTTAACACTGCCTTTGTTATTTTTATATGTCTTTCGGAACCAGTTGGATATGTTTGCTGGAAGGATTCAGTGAGGGATTGTTGTTTTATGGAGGTCTTTTTACCTTCTCTGCTATTCTGCCTTCAGACAGTGATATTGCTGGGTGATGGCGCCGCAGATGTGCAGTCATGTTGGAAGTGTTTCCGTTCGATTAGTCTATACGTGTAACCGAAATGTCCCAAAACCGCGGATTCGAAAGACACCGGCATCTTATTGCTCCTTCACTTCACTGCCGCTCGCCATGTTAAAGTGTGGAATGATGGTGGAGCGCCCCCTAACTTTAGTGCATAGTGATTGAATATTTACTCGTGGGGAGGAGTTTCCTCATCTCAGCTCGTAGACTTACAGGCACACACAAACAGTCAATTCGGAGAGAAATAAAACGCACATAAATTATGTCAACGTAAAACCGGAAAAACCGCAATTCACAAGCGCGTATTGAACCGTGGATGTCGTACCGAACGGTTCAATATTGTATTGAGAATTGTGGCATCTCTAATATATATATATATATATTATATACAGTTGAAGTCAGAATTATTAGCCCCCTTTTAAATTTTGTTTTCTTTTTTAAATTATTCCCAAATGATGTTTAACAGAACAAGGGTATTTTCCCAGTATGTCTGATAATATTTTTTCTTCTGGAGAAAGTCTTATTTGTTTTATTTTGGCTAGAATAAAAGCAGTTTTTAATTTTTAAACACCATTTTAATGACAAAATTATTAGCCCTTTTAAGCAAATTTTTTTTTTCTGATAGTCTACAGAACAAACCATCATTATACAATAACTTGCCTAATTACCCTAACCTGCCTAGTTAACCTAATTAACCTAGTTAAGCCTTTAAATGACACTTTAAGCTGTATAGAAGTGTCTTGAAAAATATCTAGTCAAATATTATTTACTGTCATCATGGCAAAGATAAAATAAATCAGTTATTAGAGATGAGTTATTAAAACTATTATGTTTAGAAATGTGTTGAAAAAATCTTCTCTCCGTTAAACAGAAATTGGGGAAAAAAATAAACAGGGGGGCTAATAATTCAGACTTCAACTGTGTGTGTGTGTGTATATATATATATATATATATATATATATATATATATATATATATATATAGCAAGTATAGCAGGTCACAGACAAATGTGAAGTTGTGATGAGGTCCATACTGCCGGCTGACTTTCCCTCAGCTCTTTGTTTACGTCTGTGTGTTGCACACGAGTTTCCTGAGCGTCTGACCAATCAAAATACAGTTCAGGAAATGACTCTAGCCAACAACTGATGTGCATGTTGTCACGTGATTACTTTTTGGTTTGTTTCAAATTCATCTCAGAGCAGTTGGTTTGATGTGAAACAAAACCAAAACGGCTGAAAATACTGCAATGTATCATTTTTAACCTTGATCCGGATCAAAGGAAACATACTAGAGGTGTGAAAGCAACATGTAAACCAGCAGATGTGCTTGGCTTCTTTAGACTCGTTGAAAGAAAGATGCATTATCAGAGCTCAGCTGAATCAGGAGTTTATTGTGTACTAGTTCGTCCTTGGCTTTTCTGAGAAGCATGGAGTTGCTGTTCAAACACTTCTCAAAGATGCCGAAGCGCCGCTGTAAGCCGCTTTACTTTCTTCACAGGAGACCAGGTGAAAGGTTACGGTACAGCGAAGCTGCATTATTCGTTTGTGATAGCATGCCACGATTTTATTCTGCCGCCAGCAGGGGGGCAATGCCAACCTCAGAGCTCTGACGGGAATAACTCTTTGACGAGGGTTGCCTCTAATGCGTTTAACAAGGCTAAATGTTCTTTTCGCCCAGCAGTAGTTGTATCACACACCAAGGTAGTTTACAATTCACCTGATTCTTTGAAAGGATTAATGGAATTGCTTTCAATCCCCCCAAAAAATCGTGTTTGTTTGCCAGCTCACACTGAGCAGATGATGTTTCCATCAGTGTTGAATGCGGTGGCAAAAAGTGCAGCGTTTCACCTGAGGCTTTCAGAAATGTGCATTCACAGTGGGGGGTTGAAAATAGAAGATAGCTGATGTCTTTCATAGAAAAGTCTTGTGGTGTTTTTCACGTCGAGTTGTTGATTATTATGAGCATTGCATGAAGGAATAGAAAGTATGAGAGTATCATTCACTCTTCCTCATGTTCGAGCAAACCTGTACTATGCGTTTCCTTACAGACAAAAAAGATAGTATCCAGCTAATAAAGAAAAGAATAAATAGAAATTCTAGGAATGTGTTACGCTTTTAACACTATTCTCTAAATGTCTTGTTTGAAAACAAATTTATGCTTATGCAATAGTTATTTCACCTCAAAATGAAATCATCATTTACTCGCCCTCATGTTGTTCCAAACACAATACAATTGTTTATCTTCGGGAACTCAAATCAAGTGTTTATAAGGAAATTTGAGAGATTCTATTCACCCAGCACTTCAAACCATTTATAAAGATATATATATATATATATATATATATATATATATATATATATATATATATATATATATATATATATATATATATATATATATATATATATATATATATATATATATATATATATATATATATATAATCAATATAATTCATAACAATATGAAGTGGTTTCATCCACATTTATTTGATGAGCAGATTTGATTTAGGCATATACACTCACTGGCCACTTTATTAGGTACACCTTACTAGTACTGGGTTGGACCCCCTTTTGCCTTTAGAACTGCCGTAATCCTTCGTGGCATAGATTCAACAAGGTACTGGAAATGCTTTTCAGAGATTTTGGTCCATATTGACATGATAACATCACAGAGTTGCTGCAGATTTGTCGGCTGCACATCCATGATGTGAATCTCCCGTTCCATCACATCCCAAAGGTGTTCTATTGGATTGAGATCTGGCCATTTGAGGACAGTGAACTTATTTTCATGTTCAAGAAACCATTCTGGGATCATTAGCGCTTTATGACATGGCTTGGTTTGAACTGCAGCAGATCGTCTTGACCATGTCTACATGCCTAAATGCATTGATTTGCTGCCATGTGATTAGCTGATTAGAAATTTGCGTTTTCACACAGTTGAACAGGTGTACTTAATAAAGTGGCCGGTGAGTGCATTTACATATTAAGATTGATTTGTGAACAAAACTTTCACAACTTATTCACATTCATTCTAATGTAGTCACGGTTGCTTAAGCATGCTTGACCAATGAGATTCATTCTTTCACATCACACGCCACATTCAAGCTTCTGAAGATGCCTCAGAAAGATATGCTTCCTGATGAGGTTTGAGCTTTGAAGAGCACCAATAATCTTTGAGCTTTTGATGAGAACTTCTTCTGCAAATACAAAAGAACCAGTGAGGTTTGATGTTTTCACAATGTTTTATATTGGATAGGACAAGTAAATCATGGCTACTCTACTACTGAGGATGCAGTGTTTCCCCTACCATTTCAATAATAATGCCAAACAATGTCAGGATATTAATCAATTTAAAAAGTTGTAGAAATAAATATATATTATTAAAGGAATATAATGATGAATAGAGGTGATTGAAAAAGAACAAAATGAGAAAGCTATGATAACATTTTTATTAATGGCTGTTTGCAATACTATGTATTATTTTGGGGGTCTATGTTATAAAAAGTAAATGTACAAATGGAATCAAACATATAATATGTCAAAGATGCCAAAATGATAAAACATGTCTCATGTAAAGCTCATGTAAAAAGAAGAGATAAGTAAAAGAAGAAATAAGTTGAAGTAATAGATGAATGATGTGTGTGGTAATGGGGTGGGGAAAATAATAAGCTTGCACTTCATCCCACTCCATTTCGACCATGTTGAAATGTATTTTGTTTAAAGAATTGTTTTGTGTATGATTTTTCTGTTCGAAATAAATCAATTTAAAGGGGTCGCCTCAATCTCTCATTTAAAATTGATCAAAAACTCCAAACTGAATAGGGAAATCCCAGACGTTCCCAGAGTTTGTGATGAATATGAAGTTGTTTCTTCGTGCAAAATAGGTTTGAGGATTGAAATATAATTGAACTGCTTTGCTTTAGAGCTTTAGTGAAGGTGACTCATTTTTGACCCGAAGGGTGAAAGGTATATAAAGAAGAAGACAACAGGAGGGTTAATAAAGCAAGAATGATAACTTAAAATAAAGTGTGACCAAATAATTTTAATTCAATTCATATTGATATATAGTTGAAGTCAAAATTATTAGCCCTCCTGTCAATATTTCTAAATGATGTTTAACAGAGCAAGGACATTTTCACAGTATTTCCTATAATAATCTTTCTTCTGGAGAATTATTAGCCCCCCTGAGATTTTTTCAACACATTTCTAAACATAATAGTTTTAATAACTCATTTCTAATAACTGATTTATTTTATCTTTGACATGATGACAGTAAATAATATTTTACTAGATATTTTTCAAGACACTTCTATACAGCTTAAAGAGACATTTAAAGGCTTAACTAGGTTAATTAGGTTAACTAGGCAGGTTAGGGTAATTAGGCAAGTTATTGTATAACGATGGTTTGTTCTGTAGACTATCAGAAAAAAATATAATAGCTTAAAGGGGACAATAATATTGACCTTAAAATGGCTTTTAAAAAATTAAAAACTGCTTTTATTCTAGCCGAAATAAAACAAATAAGACTTTCTGCAGAAGAAAAAATATTATCAGACATACTGTGAAAATTTCCTTGCTCTGTTAAACATCATTTGGGAAATATTTAATAAAGAAAACAAATACAAAAGGGTGCTAATAATTCTGAACTTCAAGCTCTGCCAGAGCGTGTCTAAAGCTCATATGCAAGTTTATTTTACAGTCTATGGCAGAAACACCGCTAAGCCTCGCTAGATCCTCCTGTATGGACGCACTTTCATTATAAAACACTCCCAGGACATTAATTTGGGCAGCTATGAAGATATATTAAATTGTTCACACAAAAAAACACAAAGAGAGACTTTCACTTCCTGTATAGTTTGTGAATAAACAGACTTATGTGTACTAGTCGCAGATCATGAGGCTGTTTTGCAGTTTTTGAGGCACCGAGACTAAAGTAATCAATCACAGAACAGGAGAAAGTGCATTACTTCAATCATTCTAATATAATGAAATCCAAAAATTATAGTATAATATTGGGGGTAATTTTAAGCTATCTTACAGCCCACCTGCAGGATTGCTGAGGCCCACTGGTTGACAATGACTTACCCTAACTTGCCTATAGTTAAGCCTTTAAATGTCACTTTAAGCTGAATACTAGTGTCTTGAAAAATCTCTAGTCAATTTTTATGCACTGTCATCATGGCAAAGATCAAATAAATCAGTTATTAGAAATGAGTTATTAAAACTATTATGTTTAGAAATGTGTTGAAAAAATCTTCTCTCCATTATAAACAGAAGTTGGCAAAAAATATACAGGGGGGCTAATAATTCAGACTTCAACTGTATATAGCGTTTTTTACAATTTAGATTGCATCAAAGCAGCTTAATCTTACGCTGCATGAGAGTCAAAAGCTCATCCTCTGATGTTCTTCCTGCTAGGTGAAGGATGTTGTCGGCTACGATGCTTTAGGGCACTGCTTCTTTACTGAAGACGGTCCGGAGGAGAGGAACACATTTGATCACTGTCTGGGTCTTCTGGTGAAGGCGAGCACACTGCTGCCCTCCGACAGAGACAGCAAGATGTGCCGAGATATAACCAACGGAGCTTTTCCGGGATACATCGCCAAACCACGGCAGGACTGCAGGTGAAACATGTCAAATATGCAGAGAGTGGTTTAGATTTAGAGTTCACCATGTCTCAAATTCAGCCCTTAAATCAGAATAAAAGCAAGACATTTGAGCTATAACTAATAATAAGTGTGCATTTGAAATAATTTGATATACACTGTAAGAAAAAAATAATCTGTAAATTAGCAGTTTTCATATTTTGGGATTCATGTTTTTATTTCTGCCCAATTATTTATGCTTTTGAATTCTATTATGGGACCTTGATCATTCTTCCATCAACTTTCAACCTTGAAAAAGTGACTTTTATGAACATTTTTAATAGTTTAAAGTGATATATTGTCTGGATTGGTGTTGTATATTACACTACAAAAGCCCTGTTATAAACTGCCAGTACATTTTCTGCTATTTTACAGTTTTTATATTATCTAATATTCATTATATTATCTCAAACTACTAAATTCTCAGTAAAAGTCACTTTGTTAAATTGTAGAATTTTCAACATCGAAAGAGGACAGAGCAGAGATCAACTTCCCATAATGCAATTCACAACCATAAATAAACTGAAAACACTTGTGAATCACAAAATACGGAAACTGTTCATTAACAAATGTTTTTTACTGTGTAATTGTGTTATAAAATAATTGTTGACTGTTTATAAATGTCTAGAGTTATATAGTTTTTAGTATTTTATATCTTATTATTACACGCATAAATATAAAACACTCATTGGTATCATGTTGGTATATACAATTGAAGTCAGAATTATTAGCCCCCCTGAATTATTAGCCCCACGGTTAATTTTTTTCCCCAATTTCTGTTTAACGGAGAGAAGATTTTTTCAACACATTTCTAAACATAATAGTTTTAATATCTCATTTCTAATAACTGATTTATTTTATCTTTGCCATGATGACAGTAAATAATATTTTACTAGATATTTTTCAAGACACTTCTATACAGCTTGAAGTGACATTTAAAGGCTTACCTAGGTTAATTAGGTTAACTAGGCAGGTTAGGGTAATTAGCCAAGTTATTGTATAACTCTGTTTACTACAGCCATATTATATTGATGGGTATTATAGAGGTTTTTTAAAGATTTTTGAGAGCTAAAGTGGCAATGTTGCCAATGTTTTTTGATCTTTTGCTATTATAGAGGTGTAGCATAATAAATTAAGACTTTTTCTCTTTTAGTATTTTCTGTTTAATTAATGTTTAATTATTCTCTTTATTAGTTTTGTTGTTTTGAAAAAAATATTTATTCATTCATTTAATTAATTTGTTTTTCGTGCCTTCATTGTTGCTTTCATTCGTATTAATTTTTTTATTTATTAGTTTTTCCGTTCGTTTTGTTTTGTTCGTTCGTTCATTCATGCTTCAGCCTAAGCCTGTTTTAAAGCAGGACAACTATTCTGGTTAAGTTTTTCATTCATTCATTCATCTTCCTTCGGCTTAGTCATTTTTTATTAGTGGTCGCCACATCAGAATGAACCGGCAACTATTCCGGCATATGTTTTTAATGCACCCTTCCAGCTGCAACCCAGTACTAGTAAACATCTATACACACTCATTCACACACTTAAACACTACGGCCAATTTTGTTAATCCAATTCACCTACTGTATAGCACATGTCTTTGGACTGTGGGGGAAACCAGAGCCAACACAGGGAGAACAGGCAAACTCCACACAGAAATGCCAACTGGCCCAGCTGGGACTCAAACCAGTGACCTTCTTGCTGTGAGGCAACAATGCAAACCACTGAGCCACCGTGCCAAATAGTCTTTGTTTTACATGGTAGCTTTCTACATATAAATACAGCAGAAGGCAAAATCATGACATTTTTATTATTTTTCAGATATTTCCCATGTGATTTTTAAACAACCAGGGACATTTTCACAGTATATCGTAGTTAATGTAGATTTTTTTCTTCTGTAGAAAATCTTATTTCTTTTAGTTTAGCTGCAATAAAGAACTTTTATATTTTTGCAAAAAATTTTAAGCTTAATATTATTAGCCCATTTAATAAATTATATATTTCTCAATTGGCTAAAGAACAAACCACTGTTGTCCAATGACTTGCCTAATTATCCAAACTTGCCCAGTTAATTAACCTAGTTAATCCAAATAGGCTGTACTTTAAGCTGCATACTATTATCTTGCAATATGATTAGTAGAATATTATGCACTGTCAAGATGGCAAAGAATAAAAATTTTTTTTTTATTAAAAATAGCTATTAAAACAATCATGTTTAGATTTTTTTTTTTTTTTTCAGAAAATCCTCTATTATAAAATATTTTTTAAATAATTTAATTTTACAGGGGGGTGGCACAGTGGAGTTTGCATGTACTCCCCGTGTTGGCGTGGGTTTCCTCCAGGTGCTCCGGTTTTCTCCACAGTCCAAAGACATGCACTAAAGGTGAATTGAAGAAACTAAATTGGCCATAGTGTATGAGTGTGAATGCAAGAGTGTATGGGGGTTTCCCAGTACTGGCTTGCAGCTTGAAGGGCATCCACTGTGTAAAACATATGCAGGATAAGTTGGCGGTTCATTCCGCTGTGCCAACCCCTGATGAATAAAGAGACTAAGCCAAAGGAAAATGAATGAATGAATTTTACAGGTAACTAATAATTGGGTCTTCAATTGTATGTACACTCACTAGCCACTTTAGTAGAAACACCTTACTAGTACTGGGTTGGACCCCATTTTACCTTAATTTTACCATGTCAAATTCTGACCCTACCATCCGAATGTGGCAGCAGAAATCGAGACTCATCAGATCAGGCAACATTTTTCCAATCTTCTATTGTCCAATTTTGGTGAGCCTGTGTGAATTGTAGCCTCAGTTTCCTGTTCTTAGCTGACAGGAGTGGCACCCGGTGTGGTCTTCTGCTGCTGTAGCCCATCTGCCTCAAGGTTGGACGTGTTGTGTGTTCAGAGACGCTCTTCTGCATACCTCGATTGTAACGAGTGGTTATTTGAGTTACTGTTGCCTTTCTATCAGCTAAAACCAGTCTGGCCATTCTCCTCTGAAATCAACAAGGCATTTGCGCCCACAGAACTGCCGTTCGCTGGATATTTTCTCTTTTTCAGACCATTCTCTGTAAAACCCTAGAGATGGTTGTGCGTGAAAATCCCAGTAGATCAGCAGTTTCCGAAATACTCAGACCAGCTCGTCTGGCACCAACAATCATGCCACGTTCAAAGTCACTTAAATCACCTTTCTTCCCCATTCTGATGCTCGGTTTGAACTGCAGCAGATCGTCTTGACCATGTCTACATGCCCAAATGCATTGAGTTGCTGCCATGTGATTGGCTGATTAGAAATTTGCGTTAAGGAGCAGTTGGACAGGTGTATCTAATAAAGTGAACTCATTGACCCTCTCTAAAATATCAAATGTTTCTTAGATGATTAAAGACTAATCTTTAATTCTGTCATGTTTATTTCAATGTAAAATCCCCAGCAGCAGCTACTGTAAATGTCTCATATTGCTGTTCAGAATTCATTCCCAGTGTTTGTCAAAGTAATCTCAATACTGTACGACTTCTTAAGCGAAATCAAGCAACTCTAATTTTTGGCATCGTTAAGAGAGATCATTATTCCAGTTTCATTCTGTTTACTCATTCCTCTAACAAAACCTTTTTCTGCTTGTTTTCTTACTCTCGCTGGTATTCTTTAATCAAGGCTTCCTCTTAAGAAAGCATCAACACAACATGCGGTCGAGCTGATGATGGTTTCCGCCCGTGCTCATTATCACGTAATGAGTTTTATCCTTAGATGCACTCGCATTCCTCGAACCTCGGATAATCTTGGCTAATTAAAATAACAACATTACCACATTAAGAAGGCCTGCTAAACTCTGGCAGCGGCAACTGTCTGGGTTGGGAAAGCTGGGGTTGGGTGTTGACAGAAAATATGTTTAATTTGAACTGGGAACAGCTTTGAAGTGTGGTTATGTGCGGAGCGTTTGGGTGAGGTGAATACTTATGCAATTCAATCCCTCATTTTTTTAACGAGCTGTAGTTACATCAATAAAAATTTGTACCACTGAGACACAAGCACATAAACTTGCAGGAAGGAAATGCTTGTGACTTGTTTTTTGTTTTTCTCGACTTGGATGATTATCTTTACAAACACCTTGCATTTAGGATGGATGGAGATGGACAGACTATCTGATAGATAGACAGACAGACTGAATATAGTGAATATAGTTAGATGTATGGATGAATAGACAGACGGACGGATGGATGGATACTATAGATGGATGGATGGATGGATAAATGGATGGATGGATGGATGGATGGATGGATGGATGGATAGATGAATGGATGGGTGGGTGGATGGATGGATGGATGGACAGATAAATGTATGGATGGATGGATGGATTAACAGATAAATAGATAGATAGATAGATGGATGGATGGATGGATGGATGGATGGACGGACTGATGGACGAATAAACAGATGGATGAACAGATGGATGGATGGGTGGATGGTTGGATGGATGGATAATTGAATATAGTTAGATGTATGGATGGATAGATAGATAGATAGATAGATAGATAGATAGATAGATAGATAGATAGATAGATAGATAGATAGATAGATAGATAGATAGATAGATAGATAGATAGATAGATAGATGGGTGGATGAATAGACGGACAACAGATAGATGGATAGACATATGGCTGGATGGCTAAACAAGCAGATAGATGGATGGATGGACGGACTGATGGACGAATGAACAGATGGATGAACAGATGGATGGGTGGATGGTTGGATGGATGGAAAATTGAATATAGTTAGATTTATGGATGAACAGACGGATGGATGGACGGATGGATGGATAGATGAATGGATGGATGGATGGATGGATGGATGGATGGATGGATGGATGAATGGATGAACAGACGGATGGATGGACGGATGGATAGATGAATGGACGGATGAATGGATGAATGGATGGATGGATGGATTGATGGACGGATGGATGGATGGATGGATGGATGGATGGATGGATGGATGGACGGATGGATGGATGGATGCATGGATGAACAGATGGATGGACGGACGGATGGATGAATGGATGGATGGATGGATGGATGGATGGATGGATGGATGGATAGATAGATAGATAGATAGATAGATAGATAGATAGATAGATAGATAGATAGATAGATAGATAGATAGATAGATAGATGGGTGGATGAATAGACGGACAACAGATAGATGGATGGACATGGCTGGATGGCTAAACAAGCAGATGGACGGACGGACGGACGGACGGACTGATGGACGGATGAACAGATGGATGGATAAGTGGATGGTTGGATGGATGGATGGATGGATAATTGAATATAGTTAGATGTATGGATGAATGGATAGCTGGATGGATGGATGGATGGATGGATGGATGGATGGATGGATGGATGGATGGATGGATGGATGGATGGATGGATGGACGGGCGGGCGGACGGATAGTTGAATATAGTTTGATGTATGGATGAATGGATAGATAGATAGATGGATGGATGAATAATTGGATGGATGAACAGACGGATGGATGGACGGATGGATGGATAGATGGATGGATGGATGGATGGATGAATGGATGAACAGACGGATGGATGGACGGATGGATAGATGAATGGACGGATGAATGGATAAA
>LR812525.1:13966073-14253573 GCA_903798195.1 Danio kyathit
AATAGTGTGCCATATTATTTCATTCATTCATTCATTCGTTTTCCTTTAGCTTAGTCTCTGATTTATTAGGGGTTACCACAGCGGAATGAACCGCCAACTATTCCGGCAGATGTTTTACACAACACCCTTCCAGCCGCAACACAGTGCTGCAAAACACCCATACACACTCATTCACACACACACATACACTAAGGCCAATTTAGTCTATTCAATTCACCTGTAGCACAAGTCTTTGGACTTGTGGGGGAAAACCGGAGCACCCGGAGGAAACCCACACCAACATGGGGAGACCATTCAAACTCCCCACAGAAATGCAGACTGGCCCAGTCAGGACTCGAACCTACTTTCTTGCTGTGAGATGACAGTGCTAACCACTGAGCCACCCCATATATCCTTTTAAACCAGGGGTGCTCAACCCTATTCCTGGAGATCAACCTTCCTGCAGTTTTCAGTTGCAGCCCATATCAAACACACCTGCCTGTAATTATCAAGTGCTCCTCAGGTTCTAATTAATTGGTTCAGGTGTGCTTGATCAGGGTTGGAGCTGAAATCTGCAGGAAGGTCGATCTCCAGGAACAGGGTTGGTCACCCATGCTTTAAACTATTAAAAATGTTAAAAAGTCACTTTCTTTTTTACTTTTCACGGTTAAATTGGAAGGAAGGTCAGGGTCCCATAATGCAATTCAAAAGCATAAATAAATGGGGAAAAACAAAAACATGAATCATAAAATATGAAAAACTGTTCGTTTTTCCTACTATGGAAGTCAATGGTTACAGGTTTTCGGCTTTCTTTAAAATATCTTGTTATTTTGAAGAAAGCCGAAAAATATATATTGAAGAAAGCCGAAATCCTGTAACCATTGACTTTCATAGTAGGAAAAACGAATACTATAGAAGTCAATGGTTACAGGTTCTTGGCTTTCCTCAAATATCTTGATATTTTTTAAGAAAGCCCAAAATATTTATTTTGAAGAAAGCTGACAACCTGTAACCGCTGACTTATCTATAGATAGATAGATAGATAGATAGATAGATAGATAGATAGATAGATAGATAGATAGATAGATAGATAGATAGATAGATAGATAGATAGATAGATAGATAGATAGATAGATAGATATTTATTTATTTATTTATATATTTATTTATTTTACATATAGCCAAAATCCTGTAACCATTGGCTTCCATAGTAGGAAAAAACGAATACTATAGAAGTCAATGGTTACAGGTTCTTGGCTTTCCTCATAATATCTTGATATTTTTTTAAGAAAGCCAAAAATATATATTTCGAACGAAGGTGACAACCTGTCCCCGCTGACTTCCATAGTATTTGTTTTTAATACTATGAAAGTCAATGGTTACAGGTTTTTGGCTTTCTTCAATACATCTTAAAATTTTGAAGAAAGCTGTAATATATATTTTACATGTGGCCAAAATCCTGCAACCATTGGCTTCCATAGTAGGAAAAAACGAATACTATAGAAGTCAATGGTTACAGGTTCTTGACATTCTTCAAAATATCTTGATATTAAAAAAAAGAAGAAAAAAAAACATATTTTGAAGAAAGCTAAAAACCAGTAACCATTGACTTCTAGTTTTCTTGTTTCTACTATTGAAGTCAATGGTTACAGGTTTTCAGCTTTCTTCAAAATATCTTGTTAAAATATAAAAAAAAAATTAATAAAATAAATTTTGAATACAGCCAAAATCCTTTAACCATTGACTTCCATAGTAGGAAAAATAAATACTATGGAAGTCAATGGTTAAAGGTTTTCGGCATTCTTAAAAATATATTGTTATCTTGAGGAAAGATGAAAAATATATGGTGAAAAAACCCGAAATCCTGTAACCATCATCTTCCATAGTAGGAACCCTAATACTATGAAAGTCAACGGCTACTGATTTTCAGCATTCTTCAAAATATCTTCTTCAGTGTTCAGCAGAAGAAAGAAAGACAAACAAGTTTGGAATAAGTGAAGGAAAAGTAAAATAAATATAAAGCAGTCACTTTGCAGGATATGTTAAATACAAATCAAGCTTAAACAATTTTTTTTTTCTTTGGCAGGCGGGAATGATCCTGGACAATGGAGTGAAGACGACTGAGGCTAATGCGAAAGACAAGAGACCGTACCTCTCTCTCGTAGGAGCCAGGTTAGCATTTAGCATTGCTCAGAAACTTCAGCATATGTTGTGCTTTGGATGATTTTGAGCTGATGTCTTAAATTGAGTATGAGACTGGGTTTCTTTTTTTATTGATATTGCAATGAGGAAAAAAAAATGTAGGTTTGTCCTAATTGAAAGGAAGCTTGTACTTTGCTATTGGCGGATCTTATGTGATTGACAGGTCGATCCCGCCCTCAGACCTGGTAATGCATGTGGCTGGTGCACTATACAGCACTCAACATTTGAAGTGGATCATTACCTTTCATCAAAGCTGTCCCAAAACTATTGAACAACACCCGTTCTTGTCCTTGACACATTTGAAAAACATTTTGGATTCACTTTTCATTTTTGATTTCACGTCAATATTCTAGGCCAATTCTAATAGTTGATCAGAAAACCAGTTAGGTTTACAGCATTATATTTTCTGAACCAGCCTTGATTAGTGTGACATTCTGCTCTTTCCACAGGGACAATGAACTGTACTTTTTAGATTCATTTACATTCATACAATTCATACAGTGCTCTTCTCTGGCAGGTACGGCCCACACCAGGATGCAGACCCCTTTAAACCAAGAGTTCCTGCTCTAGTTCATCATTTTGTGGCCTATAAGAACCAGGACCATGGAGCATGGCTGAGAGGAGGAGATGTTTGGCTGGATGATTGCCAGTAAGTGTTTTTTTTTATTTTAGTTTTGTTTCGTAATTTATTTTGTTTTGTTTCTTGTTTGTTTTGTTTTGTCTTGTGTTTTTGTTTTGTTTGTTTTTGTTTTGTTTTGCATTGTTTGTCTCATGTTTGTTTTGTGTTTTGTTTGTTTTGTTTTGTTGCATTGTTTGTCTCGTGTATTTTTTGTTTTGTTTTGTTTGTTTTGTGATTTGTTTAGTTTTATTTTGCATTGTTTGTTTCTTGTTTTGTTTTGTTTCGCATTGTTTGTCTCGTGTTTTTTGTGTGTTTTGTTTGTTTTGTGTTTGGTTTGTTTTGTTGCATTGTTTGTCTCGTGTTTTTTTGTTTTGTTTTGTTTGTTTTGTGATTTGTTTATTTTTGTTTTGCATTGTTTGTTTCAGGTTTTGTTTGTATTGCTTGTTTTGTGTTTTTTGTTTGTTTGTTTTGTTTTGTATGTTTTTTGTTTTGTTTTGTTTTTGTTTTGTATTTTGTTTGTTATGTTTTGTTTGTTTTTTTGTTTGTTTTGTGTTTTGTTAATTGCGAATTTTGTTTGTTTTATGTTTTGTTTGTTTTGTGTTTCGTGTTTCGTTTTGTTTGTTTCATATTTTGTTTGTTTCCTGTTTTGTTTATTTGTTGTGTTTTGTTTAGTGTTTTGTTTGATTTGTTTCGTGTTTTGTTTGTTTCATTTTCGTTTGTTTTGTTTTGTTTGTTAGTTTGTATTGTGTTTTGTTAATTTCGTATTTAGTTTGTTTTATGTTTTGTTTGTTTTGTGTTTCGTGTTTTGTTTTGTTTGTTTCATATTTAGTTTGTTTCCTGTTTTGTTTATTTGTTGTGTTTTGTTTGTTTTGTTTCGTGTTTTGTTTGATTTGTTTCGTGTATTATTTGTTTTCTGTTTCGTGTTTTGTTTGATTTGTGCTTCTTGTTTTTTTGTGTTTTGTTCATTTGTTTTGTTTTGTTTGTTTTGTGTTTTCTTTGTTGTGTGTTTTGTTTGTTTTGTTTTGTGTTTTGTTTTGTTTTTTCTGTTTGTTATGTGTTGTTTGATTTGTTTGTTCCTTGTTTTGTTTGTTTTGTTTTGTGTTTTGTTCTGTTTTGCTTTGTTTTACCTATCATTTTACTTTAACGCCTATCATTTTATTTTATTATTCTTTGCATTATTTTGTTAATTGTATATATGATTCTTTTTCTGGATATTTAATTAATATTAATATTTAATTGAAATAAATGTAAATAAAATATTTTTTATAGCCTATCATTGTTTTATTCATTTTTTATTAATCATATCTGTAAAGATGGAACATTTAAGATAGTTATGACTGTTATGCTTTTTTTTGTACATTTAGTTAAACATTTTTTTTATATATTTATTCACTTATTTATTTTTTCTTAGCCAAATGGAATTTTTAAACCAAGCAGCTGATTTAGTATTATTAGAATTACCACACAATTATCACTAAAGCTCAACACATATGAAATATCACATAAAAATGCAATATCCACTTACGAAAACCGAAATGCACTTCATTTTGAAAAGAAGAAAAATCTATATCAAGGATCTAATATGCATTCAATAAAATAACTTTTAATCTCTACATTTGTCAAATCAATTCTCCCAGCGTTGAGCGTCTCCTCCTCAGATTTATGGCTTCAATCATGCGTGCGAGTCAGTTTTGATTGCTCTGCTGTATAATCCGTTGAGAATTTTTTGCATGCGGTCACCACTGACTACTCCTTCATCTTAATTGCACGCAGGTTTGCTGATAACGGAATCGGCCTGACTCTCGCCAGGTAAACCCCTGCTAATCACCATCTTTCTTTATTCTATTATTTTTCTTGCACACATTTTAGCAGTCTAAAAATGAAAAGTGTTCATATTTGCTGAATTCATTATAGCGCAGGGCGTAGTGCCTGTAATTGGAAAATGCCTTATATGGGCGGCTTCTTAAGATGCGGGGAAGTAGTCAGGGGCTTTTGTGGTAATGTGAAAGTAATTTATTGGTGAGAATGCAGCATTTTTTTTTCCAAAGGTGTGGATTCGCATGCTTTTTATTCAGAGTTTGTGCATCTTTCTGTAGTGGAGGAACATTCCCGGATGATGATGGATCGCGTCAGGAGGTGAAAAACTCTTTATTCGTGGGTGAAAGCGGGAATAGAGGGATGCCGGACCTGAATGATCAGTCCTGGGGTCCTGGAGGTCCTGATCATCTCGGCAGATCTTTGCCCAGAGGAGTGTGAGTGCTGCAAATGTCACTTTTCATTTGATGGTGTCTTCACACTGTTTAAAGGGGGGATCCCCTTTTTACAAGATGTAAAATAAGTCTCTGTTGTGCCTAGAGGATGCACAATTTTAGCTCAAAATACCACACGAATAATGGATTATAAATCTTTAAAAATGCTGCATTTAGGCTTTGATCCTAATTGTGCCGTTTTGGTGACTGATGCTTTAAATTCAAATGAGATTGTGCTCTTTTTAAAAGAGGGCGGAGCTACAAATGCCTTTGTGTCAGCATAGTGGCAGATTCAAAACAGGACTAGCGTTTTTTTCTGTGAAAAACTGAAAACATCTAAAGAAGTTTCTCAGAAAAAGGAAGTCTTTGGAGACTGGGCTTGGGACCGGTTCCAAGGTATATCGCAGTTTGGAAAAGTCAAGTTTTTAAAAAAGCTAAAATATACCGTACCTAAGGTATATGTAAGGTTTTTTACGTGTTTTTTTAAACGTGTTCTAAAGAAATCTGTTTTTGAAACTAATAAAGAGAGCAGAAGTCAATGATTTATTTTAATTATTTAGTTTAATAATTCCACAATATTATAAATGTTTCCTAATGTAAAATCTATTTTGTTCAATGGCGGAAAACGTTTTTTTTTTGTATTTTTATCCAGACATATTAAAAGAACTTATTATGGAGCAGTAATCACAATACCGTGAAACTGTGATATTTTTATCCAAGGTTATAATGCCATCAGAATCTTATACCGACCCATGCCTAATGGAGACTACAGTGTTCATTTGTGCATCCTAAAACTCACATTTATAATACCTCTTAGGGTGCTTTCACACTTGGTTCAATTGCCTGGTCTGAACCCAAGTTCGATTGTCCCCCTTGTGCCGAGTTCAGACTGCATTATTTTAGCCCCGATATTTTCTCGCCGACTGGTTTTGAGAAATCACCAACAGATGGCTGAAATCACAGGCAAATCGGTGCTCATTCACGTGAGTGACAATCACACAGTGTGAACTATCAAAGACGTGATCTGAGAGAATCGCTGATGAGTATCGACACGTGAGATATTTGGCATGCTAAATATCTGGTGCTGTCTGTGATTCAAATCATGCCGTGTGAAGTGACTTCTGACTGAAAATAACATTGCTGATTACCTACAGCCAATGAGAGAGCAGCATTCACTAGTATGGGTATCTGCAGTCCAGCAGGAGGTTGAGGGAGAAGTTAAAAGCTCTCATTTTCAGTTTATTTGGACCCAAGAAATGGAGGGAAAACTAGTGTAAATATGGCAGAAGCACTGGTGTCTGTTTGACGTGTCATCTGAGCAATACCACAACCGGGTCGAAGAAGAAAAAAGTTGAGGAGAAATTGCTAATTCCCTTCAAAACTCCGGCATAATAAGTACATTTGCATTGTATTCGAATCAGAAGTGAACTGGAGCAGAGGTCGCACAAAGCGTACACCAGACCACCTCTTTCATACAGACTCGGGTATGGTTCGTGGGTGCGCATCCGAGTTCAGAAGACACGTTCACACTAGCTAAACATACCGTACTCTGATGTCAAACAAACCGGGTGCGGACCAAAAGTGCTAGTGTGAAAGCACTCCTAGTCGCTGACATTATCTTTTAGCAGGTACTGTGTAAAAAAAGTGTGAAAAGGTGGACAGCTGCTTCGCAATCAGGGCTGTTTATGCTAACGAGGGAGAGATGGTCATTAATGGGCGGGGCTTTCCCCCTCTGATGACATACACAAATGAAGACAACGCACACAAGTGCGACTATAAAAAAATTGAAATAATAAAATGTTACCATAAGAAGCTGGTTATATTTAAACCCCTTATAAAAGTGATTTTTGCATAATACGTCCTTTGAATAGTGTATAAATGTGTGACACGGTTTCCAGGAAAACATTTCTTCATTTCGGAGGCCTTGAAAGACGAATTTGCCCTTGTTTTTGACTTTGACCTTTCATGGGTGCCTATTTCAGACAAGTGCCTTAAATGTGCTTTAAGCTCACTTCAAAATATATGGCCATTGTATGTCAGATATGTATCATTGCATCTTGAGCCTCTTGAGGTTGTTTGTGTAACATCTACCTTCACACAAAATGTATTTACAGATTACAAAACTGTGATGTAGCCTTCAGAAATTTGAGTGGTTATCAGTATTGATGTTGCTTTTGCAACCAGTTTAATCATGTTATATTTGACAATAGGATTTTTTAAGTAAATAAATGAATGATCTGGCTTTATTTTATGAACAGAAAAAATGATTGGACACAAATGCGTCTGAAATACAACTTCTACCTCAGTCGTCAATTGATAAAAATTGAACAACATGCTGTCTTTCTTTAAAATAAGACTAATATTAATACGTATTAGGAAGGGCTTGACATTAACTTTTTTGATCACCAGCCACTGTGGCTATTAGATTTCCAACATTACTAGCCACTCGCCATTTTCCCTAGCCACACTTTTCTTGTTGGGAAAATATAGTTTATATGCATAAATTTGACTTTGACATGCTAAAATGACTTGATTCAGATGTTGTGTCCTTATGCCTTCTCATTCATTAACCTTTTGTGTGTATGGTGTATTAGCTTGCTCAGTGTGGTATACAATCAGTTTTTATTTCACATGACTTGTCAGGGCTCAAAATTAAGGATTTACCAAATTCATCTCTGACCACACCAAATAAGTATTCCTTAGCCACAATTTTTTTATGTGTCAAACAAGGAAAATATAGCTGTATAGGTGCACTTTTTAATTCAACAAAACTTTTCTTTAAAAAACATTACATTTAAAAAAGATTATAGATTAATATAGGCCTAATAATTAATAATCTGTTCAAAGAATAATTAAAAGAAAAGTAGTGACCGCTGCTGCTTACAAAAGAATGTGTATTTTTTTTTTTAAATCTTGAGCTCTTGAAAGCAGGACTGTGGGTGCACAATCGTCGCTCTTTGTCCAGTCTATTTCAAAGGGAACCGATCTCACCAATTCCGCTTCCTCTAGTCACGGTTGCTTCACGCAAGTAAATGGGATCGTGCACGCTTTTTAACAGTCGTGCGCATCACATCACCTGTGCATGCGAGTGATCATCCTCTCGTTCGGTATTTACCTGCTTTCTTTTGCTCGCATGAATACAGTTATTTTTGTTAGTCGTGCTGCTTCTCGATTCTAAGATCACATTTGCACGAATATTGGGCCATGCTTATTGTCGAACCCTGCTTTTAAGAAAACTACAATTTAAAAATGATTTCCAACCAGCCAAAGTGGCTAGTGGAGGTGTCCGTCTAACCCGCCAGAGCTGAAATCTACCCGCATTTGGCGGGTTGGCGGGTGTTAATGTAAAGCCCTGGTATTAGGTATGTATGTGGTACATTTTGACTATACAATGACTCAGGAGTAAAAACTACACTTGAACCAAATCTTGCCCCAAAGAAAGCCATTTTGAGACTTTGAAACAACTTGACAAAACAAGCTTTCTGTAAAAAACCTTAAAAGCTACAATTGTTACATGATTATTATGCAATTTACAAGTGGTTTAATTATGTTATATTTGACAATATGATTTTTAAAGTTAAAAATGAAGGATTTGGCTTGATTTTATGCATCAGAAATTACGTAAATGGGTCTGAAATACGTCATGAACATCAACTGTCAATTGATAAAAATTGAATAATGTGTTAATATCTATTAGGTATGTAAATAGTGAATTTTGACTGGGATGACTCCACTATAAAAACTACAACCATGAAATTGAACAAACCGATGGCATGAACTAAATCTGGCCCAAAAAGTTTGTTTTGAAGCCATTTTGAGACAAACTTTCTATAAACACTTTCAAAACTACAATTATTCCATGATTATGATGCATATAGCCAACCAAATTCATGATTGGATGTAAATGGGTCTGAAATACAACACGAACATCAATCGTCAATTCATAATTTTATAAAGTGCTGTCATTTGTTAAAATAAGATCATTAATATTCATTCATTCATTTTCTTTTCGGCTTAGTCTCTTTATTAATCCGGGGAATGAACCGCCAACTTATCCAGCATGTTTTTATGCAGCGGATGCTCTTCCAGCCGCAACACATATCTGGGAAACATCCACACACACTCATTCACACTCCTACACTACGGACAATTTAGCCTACACAATTCACCTGTACCGCATGTCTTTGGACTGTGGGGGAAACCGGAGCACCCGGAGGAAACCCATGCGAATGCAGGGAGAACATGCAAACTCCACACAGAAACGCCAACTGACCCAGCCGACTGCGTCGCCCAGATCATTAATATGTATTATGTAAATAGTGAATTTTGACTATGCTGATTCCACTGTAAAAACACTTTGAACCAAATCTGTCCTCAAAAAAGTTAGTTTCGAGGACATTTTGAGACTTTAAAACAAAAAGACGAGAAAAACCTTCAATATTACAATTTTACCATGATGATGATGATGCAATTTGCAACCAGTTTAAATATGTTATATTGTATAAAAGGAAGGATTTGGCTTGATTTTATCAATCAGAAATTGATTGGACGTGCATGGGTCTGAAATACAGCATGGACATCAATCATCAATTGATAAAAAATTAGTAACATGTCCAGTCATTCATTAAAATAAGACCATAATTATGTATTAGTTACTGCAAGTAAATGGTGAATTTTCACTTTGATGAGTCTACTATAAAAACTACAACTACAAACAATAGTTGAACAGACTTATGTGATGTCATTTTAAACCAAATCCCACCCAAGAAAGTTTGTTCAGAGGCCATTTTGAGACTTTGATAGAACTTGACAACAAACTTTCTATAAAAACTTTCAAAACTACAATTATTCCATGATGATGATCCAACTATCAACTGTTTTATTTTATGTTATATTTAAAAATATGAAGTAAAAAGCATTTGGCATGATTTTATCCATCAGAAAATGATTGGACATCACTGGGTCTGAAATACAACACAAACATCAATCATCAATAGATAAAAATTGAATAACACATGCTGTCTTTTTTTTTTAAATAAGACCATTAATATCTATTGGATATTTTATGTAAATGGTGAATTTTGACTTTGAGTCCACTATAAAAACCACAAATACAAACAATAGTTGAACATTCCGATGTGACGCCATTTTGAACCAAATTAGGCCAAAATAAAGTTTGCTTTTAGGCTATTTTGAGACTTTGATACAACTTGACAACAAACTTTCAATAAAAACTTTCAAAACTACAATTATTCCTGGCTTGATTTTATGCATCAGAAATGGATTGGACATAAATAGGTCTGGAATACAACACAAACATCAATCATCAATTGATAAAAAATGAATAATGTGTGCTGTCTTTGAAATAAGACCATTATTATAAGATATGTAAATGGTGACTGTTGACTATGATGACTCCACTATAAAAACTACAACTACAACACTAGTTGAACAAACTGATGTGATACCATTTTCAATCAGGCCAAAATAAGTTAGTTTTGAGGCCAAAATTGAAACATTGAAACAACTTGACAACAAACTTTAGGTGTGTCCCAAATCGCATACATATACACTATTCTACGCCATTTTGTAGTATAAATAGTGTAAATAGTGTGTCACACTGAAAACTCTAAGAAGAATAAGTGCACTTTAAATAACCTGATGATGCACTTAATTCAGTTGTTTAAATTGTGTAATGTTGGACACTTCACCCACTCAGCGGCCGCTGCTTTGCTCACGTAACGAAAAGGGGCGGAGCTTTTGGGCACTGACATTGGATTATTTATTTATCTTGGATTGTGAAAGCAAAATTCCACTACGAGATTGATTATAGCACCTCCCGATGGTGAATGCGGTTTTACTCATGATCAGGTATTTTTTGGTAGTTTGGTCATTTATTTAACTAATTTGGCAACCGTCAAACGTCATCAGAGAAACGGTTTGAATTTTCACTTAGTAAAAAAACCATTAGTGTTCCTATTGGGACGACACTACATACATATACTGTGCTGTTGAGCGTGTAAGTGCATAAGTACATAGTGTATAGTGTGTCATTTGGGATGCAGCTTCTCTGTATAAACTTTCAAACCTACAACTGGTTCACGATGATGATAAAATAAGTAGGCTTGACATGGAGGCTCTGCCTTTTTTTTTTACTTAAAAATGCTTCAGGAAATACCTTAAAGATTCCTTAACCCAGGGGTGCCCAAACTTTGTCTTGGAGGGCCGATATCCTGCAAAGTTTAGTTCCAACCCCACTCAGGCACGCCTGGGCTAGCTAATCAAGCTTTTAAGCTGCGGTCACACTAGAGTTTGAGCATGCGAAACTCTGTCATACAGCCCTGCGAAAAGGGGCGGGATTAAAAAAGATAATTAGACATTAAAAAAAGCGAGCGATTGATCAATATTTTACATTTCTGTCCAGAGAGGTCATGTTTTGATCTTCGATTGGTCTCACGCAGTCAAGTGATGCAATTTCGCAGGTCAGAGTTCACCAAGCTTGAACTTTGCAGCGCAGAGATCTGCGAAGCATGACGCACGATCTAGCGTTTCCGGTCTGACGCGTTCTTGTGCATATGAATGGAAGTCTATGGGGAGAAAAGTCCAGTGTGACCGCAGCTTCACTAGGCTTTCTAGAAACATCCTTGCAGGTGTGTTGAGGCAAGTTGGAGCTAAAATCTGCAGGACACCAGCCTTCCAGGACCGAGTTTGGACACCTCTGCCTTATTTCATGACATGGTCTAAAACAGGGGTGGGAAAACTTGATCCTGGAGGGCCGGTGTCCTGCATAGTTTAGCTACAATACTTATCAAAAACACCAGAGCATGCTAATCAGCGTCTTCAGGATCACTAGAAATCTATAAGCAGGTGTGTTTGATTAGAGTTGGAGCTAAACTGTGCAGGACACCGACCCTCCAGGAACGAGTTTGCCCACCCCTGGTCTAAAATGATATGATCATTATTTGACATGTATCACAGAATCAGCCTTAGATATCAGATTTTAAAACTATCATCTCTCCAAAAAAATATAGATTACAAAAAATTTTTATTGTGCCTTCATTTGTCAGTATTAATCTGCATATGCAATTAACTGCATACATTTCATTAACTTATTTTGTAACACTTAGAGTAAACCAAATAGTGAAAGCAATTATACAGCTGCAATTAATGCAGTCCAGATAGTATATGAAACTGCTGTAAAGATGAAATATGCTTAGTAAGTTTACAATTGGGAAGAAAAAAATCCAAGTTTCAGGTTTACACTGTTTTTTTATGCCTCAGAGCAATTTATCACTAGACTCTTTATAGCTGACAGGGCTTGAGGATTTCATGTGCTTGACTTTCATCTCTAATACTGCAGCTCAACACCTGTCACTTTATATTCCTCTTCTGCCGCTTCTATGGAAAGTGCTGGATTTTGCATGGATGTGTACAACAACAAAAAAGAATGATAAAGCACTTTTACCAATTGCTATGACAAATACCATATTTATTGCATCTTTGAGACTCAAAACCTCTTCTCTCTCTTTGAAAACTTTCTGATGCCTTCTTCAAACTTTAACATTCGTCTTTCAGATTGTAGAAAACAACTTTAGACAATTATTTAAAGGTGCAGTCTGTAAGTTTGACACCCAGTGGTTGAACTAGGTATTGCACTCCTGGAACAAAACAAACCCAAGCGCAGGTTGCCAGATTGATGACCAACAGGAGTGAGTCTCACTATCGAGCCTAATGGCTGATTTAAATCGTGTTCTATATAAAAGCAACAGCACGCGATAGAAGTGCCATATGTTTTCCATGTTGTTTTTGTCCTAACCAACACCTAAAATTTATATTTTATATTTATATTTCTTGCAGGTGAACAACAGAATAAACTGACAATGATCACCTCAGGTAGACCTCATGTGCTTTATTCAGTGTTAAATGCTAATAATGCGAGTTTAAATGCCATTTTGTCATACTACTGAAAGCAGCAGTAGATAGTTCACCTCAGATCTTAAAAATAAAATAAGGCAGATTTAAATAGCTTTCTATATAAAAGCAACACCACATGATAGAAGGAATATTTTCGCCTCGATTATGAACTGAGCGGGTTGTGTGACGTTTGATTCGGCGAACGTTCTGGGGGCGGGGTTTGCGTGGCACGCAGCGAGCTACTAGCCAGACAGTGGAAACGCGACATTTCACCTCAGATCTTGAAAATGTGTTTGAAATTGAACTTTAGAACCATGACTCAGTGCAAGCCAACACATATCAGTGATTCAGCATCTACATTTAATAATGTTAAAGAGGTTTATTATGTATTAATTAGATTATAAACCTTACTATTTCACTTAAGTGCAGTAAGTACACTATTCTGTGCATCTGAATGGCTTTATTTAAATTTCTGTCGTGTTTTGTCTGGTGCAAACAGCCAAATTGCTTCTCACTGCAAATCTGTCACGTTGCATGTTGTTATTACATTGGGTTACAATGTAACCTGGTCACCTAATGTCTACAAATCGTAATATTTATATTATCTGCTAATTAATAACCTCTAAAAATAAACTCTGAATCTGCGTTTCATTTCAGAGTCTGCTACTGTACACCGGAGGTCGCATTTCGGTCACGGATGCACACTTTGAGAGCCTTTCTGAATGAATTAATGAAATGCGCTGTTTTCCAACAAGGCAACCCAGGGTGCTGAAATATAATTGGCTAAACTGGCTGTGGGTAGGTTAAAAGAACCAAAACGGAGACAACTGTTCTGGCACGTAACAGACATTTTCACAACAGAATATCTGACTTCAGCATTGTTTTTCAGATTAACAAGAACGATCACTTCAACATGTTTCTTAAATATGCTTAAATCTGCAAACTTATTATGGTATTTTTATGCGTTAGAAGAGTCAAACACTTACATACAGCACCTTTAAAGATGAATTGTGCAATTTCTACAGCACAGAATTGTTAGAAATTATGACTTCACTATACTTTGAAGATCCCGTGAAGTGCTTTGAATTGTGTATTTTTTTACATAATCTCAACTAAAATATGAAGATAGGGCGGGACATATAGCTCCTGCCCTTTAAAAAAAACAGCCAATAATGTTTTGTTTTATCACCGCTTTGCCAGTGAGAATGGTTGAGCTCAAGAGCATCAAATGAGAAGCATCTTGAAGAGGGCGGAGCATGTCATACTAGATAATAGAGAGCATTTAATTGGTCAGACGATTTGATGAGAAACTGAAATATGAGGTGACGTCAAAAAAAATCATCGATCTATTTAGGCGGAAATGACAAACTGCAACCTTTGGATGTTTATATCAGGTTTACATCTTCTGAATGCAAATTTTGTCAATGTTTTGGAGCATTCTAGTTTCTAGATATCTTTAAAGCTACAATACTGATACTAACATCTAAATGGGATGTGAAAATAACGGAGATAATCCCCCACCCAAAGAAAAGAAGAAAAAAAAACTCTACTAAATATGTTCATTGTAAATAAACAGTTGAAATGGTCAGTATGTTTTTATTGTTATTATTATTATTATTATTATTAATATTATTATTATTAATATTATTAATATTATTATTATTGTTGTTGTTGTTGTTGTTATTTACAAAGGATAGAATAAATAGTATACATTAGAAAAAAGCTACACATAAATTATCAAACAGTTTATCCTATTAAAACGAATAGCTATTATAAAGAAATTGAATCAAGTTATCAAATCTCATTAACCTTTTCTTCACTGTATAATTTAAACATTCTGTTCAAAGAGCAGCGAATAAATTTCTCATTTAGATTTTTCGTCTGATTAGAGGCATCACTTTAAAAATGCACATCCATAATAAAAGTATTTGATTGCTTTCCTAACTTTTTATGCTCATTTAAGACTAAATTTGTTGTGTTTCAAAGAAAACCCACCAAGGTCGACATCTTTAGATGTTGTTATTATTATTATTATTATTATTATTATTGTTATTATTATTATTATTATTTGTATATCTGTTCAAACACCCAAAACCCAGAGTGTTCCCTTTTGTGCTGCTTCAAATCGCGTGTACAGAATCAGTTTGGGAAAAAGCATCTATGTGTCAATAGGGAGCACGTCTGACAGTCATGCACCGCTACATGAACTGACTGTTTTGAGGATTGCATAGGAGGGGCAACAACGCCTGTAGTGGAAAGGAAGAGAATCCTGCCGTTTTTATGGTTATTTCAAAGTGTTTTCATGCCTAAATCAGACCCCCTAGTTTTTCACTTTTTTTTGTGATGAAATTACTGATATTGTGATGGTAATTCCCAGAAATTTGTGGACAATTTTACGATTTAAAAAAAAAAAAAAAATTCGTCACTTTCTGATTAACTGTCACCAAATATCAACAGTAAAAACGGAATTTGCTGCGGTAGGAGAAGCTGCAAGTGTCTTTTCTTTATTTCGTAAATTGAATTTGTTCGGTAAAAGTGTTTCCATCGTAGTTTATGCACATCTTTTCTTATCTAATAAAAAGTTTATCCTACTCAGTTATGTGCATACATTTTTAATGCGCATTTTCAAAATTGATGCACATCTTGGCATTTCCATCAACTGTTTTTTCATGCGCATATGCAAAATGCACATAAAAATAGGTGGATGGAAACCTAGCTAATAACACAAATCATAAAAATAAAACTTCTTTATTTTGGTCTCTTGTCAAAACAAGATCTGGAACGGTAGGGATTAAGCCAAAGGAAGTTTGTATAACTCTTATTTTTATCCACGATCTTACTTTCTCTCAGATTTCACTCCCCGGAGCATCTGACATCATGTCACACCCAGGACATGCGTTAGGGCTTCTCCTAACGTAATACACCTAAAATGCGGATTTCCGTAAAACTCGTCAATGGCAGGGAAGCGTTTTCTCTCGTTAACTGCAAGGAAAGAGTTAAACGAAATCATTTATCGATTTGACAAACTTCATAATATCAGCCATACATGTAAAGCACAAATAATGTCCTTCAATTCGGTCACGTCCAGCGGCCGTCATCCTTGATCCAATCTCATTTTCACCGGTCTTTTCCATTGCTTCATTTGCTCCAACTTTCTTTTGCAGTCTGAAGCACGTCAAGCGCACAAAACGCCCAATTCGCGTCACAGGATGTCAATATCTCATCTTTTCTATGACTTCACATGTAAATCACTCGCGCTTCAGCTGCGTCTGCAAAAAATAAAGGGGTCAGCTAAATAAAATGTAAGCACAGAACAGATTCACATTTAAAAGCAAGGAGCATCCCCTGATGGTTCGGCGGAATGAATTGTGTTTAGGCAGAATGGGTTCTTTAATGTTTATTGCCACCCTTTGCAAGAAAGATTCAAATATGGGTGAAATATGGAAAAATACCTTTACGGGATGATAGAATTGTAAAGTACGGGAGAATCCCGGGAAAACAGGAGTGTTGACAGGTTTGCCTTTATAACCCATTAGAGCCAACTGCAATAATAGTCTTGGATTTCTTTATTTCAAAGTATCTATTTAATATTGCATGCTTTCCAAAGATGGCAAATATAAATCTTAATTTATTGAGAAGAACATAAATAAAAACCAAAATAACTTACATTCTGAAACATATGGGTCCTTTGGGCAAATTTGTTCCCCTTAAGAAGAACCGTGAAATTATAAGTCTGTAGCTCAGACAGAGCTGGGCGTTTGGAATATTGAAAATGTAACCACTAGTTGCTAGGCGACCATACATCCCATCCATCCCAAAATGACTTAAAATGCAATTAACCCCAGACCCTTCATGCATGCTAAGTTTGGCGAGTTTCCACCACTGGGATGGAAAGTTATAGCAGTTCAAACTGAGAAATCAGGGAAAAGCAGTGCCTTTCATTCTTCCTTCCAAACATGCAGGAATCCACAGAGATCACATATTAAGCTTTTCCCATTGCTTTTTAATAAAAAAAACATCCTCACTCAAGTTATTCCAAGTTTTTTCAACCCAGACTAGTCATATATGTTACTAACACAATACTTTATTCATTTATTTATTTCCCTTATTTATCAGGGTCACCACAGCGGAATTAACTGACAACTATTCCGGCATATGTTTTACAAGCTATATGTTTCGCAACCCATTACTGAGAAACCCATACACTACGGCCAATTTAGTTTATTCGATTCACATATACCGCATGTCTTTGGACTGTGGGGGAAACCAGAGCACTCGGAGGAAACCCACGCCAACATGGGGAAAACATGCAAACTCCATACAGAAATGCCAACTGGCCCAGCCAGGACTCGAACCAGTGACCTTCTTGCTGTGAGACCACAGTGTTGTTCCTAAAACTTCGATGTTTTCGATAAAGCCTGACTTTGTCAGGTAGTATATATATATATTATATAGATTATATATACTATATAGATAATATATTTTTGTTGTTTTGTAATATATTCTTGCTGTGAGACCACAGTGCTAACCACTGAGCCACCGCACTGCCCCATCACAATGCTTTATTTATTTTACTTTACGTTTAGTGTGTAGCTGTAGTTCCATTGCTGTTATAAATGTTTTTCTCAGTTCATGGTTTTAATCACACACAAAGTTTTAATCACAACATGATCTTCTTCAGTGACTGACAATTGGGTTTTGGCCAGAATGTTTGCCATTTTAATGTTGCATTTGCTTTTTTGTTGCCTTTTTTCAGCTTTTTTTATCTTTCACCAGGACAGTGATGTGTGGAGCAAGGTTATTATTGTTATCTAAAACTACAAAACTGAAACTATTTTATTTACTGTTTTATATATATATTTAACTATTTAACTTCTTTATTTACTATTTTATATATACAGTTGCAATCAGAATTATTAAACCCCCTTTGAAATGTTTTTTTCTTTTTTAAATATTTCCAAAATGATGTTTAACAGAGCAAGGAAATTTTCACAGTATGTCTGATAATATTTTTTTTTTTCTGGAGAAAGTCTTATTTGCTTTATTTCGGCTAGATAAAAAGCAATTTTTAATTTTTTAAAAACAATTTAAGGTCAAAATTATTAGCCCCTTTAAGAACAGAACAAATCATCGTTATACAATAACTTGCCTAATTACCCTATCCTGCCTAGTTAACCTAATTAGCCTAGTTAAGCCTTTAAATAAACAGGGGGGCTAATAATTTAGGAGGTGCTCCAGGATTGGACAGCCCAGTTACCAGAAATGAACATTATTAAGCATGTGTGGTGTAAAATGAAGGAGGAGGCATTGAAGATGAATCCAAATAATCTCGATGACACTGGGAGTCCTGCAGGAACGCTTTCTTTGTCATTCCAGATGACTTTATTAATAAGTTATTTGAGTCATTGCAGAGATGTATGGATGCAGTCCTCCAAGCTCATGGGAGTCATACACAATATTAACTCTTTTTCCACTTCACCATAACTTTATATTCTATACTGTACATTATTTCTGTTAAGTGACAAGACTTTTGTCTAAGCAAAGTCAGACCTTACTGTTCAAGGCATGATCATATTTTATTTTGGTGAAATAAGCATAATCTAGAGGCACGTTATTATACCAAATGATCAACCAGAAGTAAAGTTATTATTTGTTGTTCCTAAAACTTGGATAGACGACAAGACTTTTGTCAGGTAGTGTATATATTTTATATAGAATATATATATATATAGATAATATATTTTTTGTTGTTTTGTTATATGTTGTATTTCAGCTTGTTTTGGAACATTTACATGCCAAATTATCTGTGATTGCATGTTCAGAAGAGTTTCACATTTAAAAAAGGTTGTTTTTTTTTTCTCATTTAATTAAACCAAAATTAAAGTTAATAAAAATAAGAAATGGATAATAAAAAAAAAAAGAGAAATGCATAGTAATAAAAACAAATTAATAAAATGAAAAACACACAGCAAAATTCCTAAACACATATTTTCCATTTGGTTTAAATAAAATTTAAACTATTTGTCAAAAATGAATAGGCAAATAAAAAAGAAATGGTAAAACTCTAATTAAAATTGAACGATACCAATAGTAGTATTTTTTTATATATAAATTAATGCATTTGAATGTAAATTACTAATTACAACCAATAAAATATTTAGAAAACACAATACTCTCTTTCTAAACACAACACTAATGTGGTGAGTTTCTTCACATTTTAAAGGGTTCATATTATATCATATTCATTAACCTCTTATTTGTTTGCAGAATGTGTGTTTTTTAAAGTTTCAGCACAAAATCCATCACAGATCATTTCTTCTTCCATGATGTAAATGTAATTTTTGGGTGGAAACAAAACATTTTTTGTGTGTCACTTTAAATGCAAATGAGCTGCTGCTCCCCGCCTCTTTTCCAAAAGAGGGTGGAGCCTTTACAGCTTGTGCCTTGATTACTCCAACAAGAATAAATACAAAACATTCGCATGTGTTTTAAAGCCTTGTCAGTCTAAACTCTTGATATATGGTTTTCTGAGCTGCAGACACATGACACATAGCCATCATATGACCCCTTTAAACTATCCATTATTAAATTCCTTGAAGCTAATATGCCATTGTGGCTGTTATTAGATGAGTTCAGTCCAGTTCACGGCTGGCATCTCTGTCTGTCCTGCAGGGATTTCCCCATTCGTGGAATGCAGATTTATGACGGGCCAATCAACATCCAGAATTGCACTTTCCGCAAGTTCATAGCTCTCGACGGACGACACACCAGCGCTTTTGGTTTCCGGTTGAACAACTCGTGGCAAAGCTGCCCGAACAACAACGTCACAGACATCACCTTCGATGACGTGCCGGTAAGTGTCATCTCATCATTTAATAAAACTCTGTATTGTGATAGTTAAAGTCTGCATGAACTGGAACCGTTTTTTTATTTGTTTCTAGAGAAACTGAATATTAAATGAGAAAACAGTGGGTGTGGCTTGCTTTTTCTACTGCTAGCTGATTGAATAAAGTATTTCATTCAGAAAGATCAGGGAAAGGGTTTGGGGAGAGTTATCACAACCTAACAGACACCACCTTCTCACCATTGCTGTTTGTTGTCAAAACTGACAGCTGGAGGGGCGTGGTTAAGTATGTTAGCCACGCCCAATACTTCAGACAGACGTAATCTGAGAATTTAACTGAAAACAAACGGGAACAAACAACCAAAAAAACATTGCTGCAGCTCTGATACAAGTTTTACTTATGGAGTTTGGGTGCGCTGTGTTTGTCTGAGATAATTTGTCTATCGTTATTACCAGTGCTTAATTTGTGAATTGCAAGGTCCCGGAACAGTTCGGGGAAACGGATGCGGCATGTTACCCGAGGATGTAGAGGTGCTATGAGGCGCCAGAGTGGACAAAAGTCAAGCGAACGCAGAGAGACCGAATGTGCGCGCGAGAGAGACCGAATGTGCGTGCGAGAGAGACCGAGAGACTATTAAAGTTACTATTATTAATTACTATATATGTGTATATATGTATTAATGATTATATATGTGATTTGATATCTTCCTCCTTTTCCTCTCGTAATCTACGTTCTACTTCGGGGCTCACCTTGTTTCAGCCTCGTTGTAAACTTAGCACCATGGGAGGTTGGGCATTCTCTTATCGTGCACCTAAATTGTGGAATGCTCTCCCCACAAACATCAGGAATGCCAGTTCCCTGGACTGTTTTAAGAAACTCCTCAAAACTCATCTTTTTATTATTGCTTATAACTTATGAGGCTTTCTTAATTCTGTATTTTATTCTTATTTTTATTTTTTTTAACCTGTACTTTTTGTGTATTTCATGTTCTACTGCATTTGATGCTCTTGTTAGCGCTTTAAGTCTAAGAAAAGCGCAATATAAATAAAATTTATTATTATTATTATTATTACTATTACCAATACTACTATGTTTACTAATTTATTTCCATGGGTTCTATTTAATGTAAAGATGACACGTTTTTGTTAATACAATTGTAACATTTGTGAAGTTATAATTTGCACTTTATTTAAGATAATTTGAGCAGTTTTGCTGACTTTAAAATGCTATTCATTACTCGGGTGTGTCCTAAAAATACTGAAAGTGATCATGTAAATAAAAAAAAATGGAAAAAAATGTATTAATATCTTGAAAAATGTATTTATAGTGTATTAAACTTTGGGCAGATATGTTGAGCACCATTAAACAAAGGCCACTATTATATTTTAATATGTAATAATTTATTAGACCTGTAATATATCAAATTGAAATATTATCTTTTCTTTATATGGGATCAATCAAAGGCTATAGAATACTACAGTATAAAGGAACTTTGGTTTTATTTCGAGATTTAAAAAAAAAGTGTTCAATCATCCAATTACTAAACAATTGCAACAGAAGAGGAAATTCTGTGAACTCGCTGATGTGAAGACAGCTCCAGTCATTTTTATTGCAGCGCTTTAGCAGTAGGCTACTGCAGTGCAACAAAATAATGAAACTTAATATTAGATGTCCACTAAGCATGTTGGGAAATTAAAGCTTGAACAAGAGTTGGCTCTGTATGTTAAATCTCTCTCTCTCTCAATTCAAATTTGTATCACCAAAACCTTTGTAATTGGGTCATTCCTACTATTCAGTGCCATTTGTGTCCCCAAGACATATGGTACAGATTATTTAAAAATGCAATTAAAAACTCCTTAAAGCTTGTCTGATAGGATTATCCCATTTCCACAACAGGACACAATGATAAGTGCTCAAAATTAAATCAAATTTAAAAAAATTACTCTAGCTCCAAAATTCACAAGTCCAAAGACATGCGGTACAGGTGAATTGGTTAAGCTAAATTGTCCGTAGTGTATGAGTGTGAATGAGTGTGTATGGATGTTTCCCAGAGATGGGTTGCAGCTGGAAGAGCATCCGCTGCGTAAAACGTGCTGGATAAGTTGCATATGTTGTTTGGTTGTTTGTTCCTGTTCGTTTTCAGTTAAATTCTCAGATTACATCTGTCTGAAGTATTGGGCATGGCTAACATACTTAACCACATCCCTCCAGCTGTCAGTTTTGACAACAAACAGCAATGGTGAGGAGGATGTGTCTCATACTGCACACGAAAATTGATGGCGGAGGGGGTGGGGGGTGCATAGGGGTGTCGTGGACGAAAGTGAAGACTGGGGGGATCTGTCACGGATGAAAGTGAAGAGGGTTGGGGAGTCGCGGAAGAAAGTGAAAGTGAACAGCGGACGGCGGAGGAGGGGGGATCAGTAAAATGAGGTGCCGGATCAGATTTCAGAGGTGCCGGTTCCGGCACAAATTAAACCCTGGTTATTACTGTAATGTGTATATTCTATACAAATTAAGAAGCTGATTTGTTAGTTCTAGTCACTTGACTTGTGGTGCGCTTGCGGCATTCTGAAAAGTTGAGCCCATGGCTGCATTCAAAATCGACTACTGTTCAAGTAGGTACTACATTTGAATTTGAATTTACGACACGACCATTAGAAAAGCATGTTCTATATTGTTTGAATGCGAGTAGTATAAATGGAATTCGTGACCTACCCATGTCAGTTGACATCATGATTTTCCAGAAAGAGAAGTTGTAACCTTACTGGTAATTTGCCTGAATGCTGCTTTGTGTGAACGCAGAAGGAAAATTGCCGGAAAGAGTGCTGTTACGACTTCTTGATGTTAGACTAGGGACTGAAGTAAGTAACATTTATATTGTGACAATTTTGTTTAATATGGGACAAGAAGAAAACTTAAAAAACAAAAATCAAAGATAAACAGAAAATAGTAATAATAAAGAAGAATAAGATAGATAACAACAAAAAAATAAATATGCAATTTATACCAGCAAAATAATCCAAAACAATAAACCCCTCAGGGGAAGAGGACAAAAGTAGCGCTTAAAGAAAAGACAATAACAAAACCAAAAATCAAACTAACTCAGTATAATCCTTTTACCTACTGAAAACAAAATAATTCAAAGCAAGTATTCGGTGCTCACATGCCCTAACTTACTTACTCTAATCTTAACCAAACAGAAAAATACAAAGCCAGGGCTCACTCCTAAACCTGGTGTCTATACAAAGGTTCGCTAGGTGGTGTAAGGATGTAAGTCCTGTGACATCTCCCTCTCCAAATCCCCTGGGGAAAACAAAGAATATCAGCAAATGATCTCAAATGAAGAATACAAAAGAAAATGAATGAAAATAAACAAGAAGGCAATGACAACTTTGGCAAAGCAATATAAAGTACCAAAACAAAAGAAATAACGGGAGGCAGATTAAAACAAAGAACAAAACAGGAATGCAAAAGCCTCTCCCCGTCGTCCCACTCGTCGTCCTTTTAAAAACCTGGAGACCACTCACCGCCACATCACCGAAGATAATGAAGATTGATCGATTCTACAGCCAATAACGATCCAAAGGGGGTTGAACCTGTGAAACCAAAAGAGAGAGGAACGAGACAGAGAGAACAGGTGTGCATGTGCGCAAGAGAGAGGGAGAGAGAGAGCGAAAGAGAGAGACACACACACACACGCAGAATTCCCAGAGCGTAACAAGTGCGTTCACGTTTAGAACGCTGACGTGAGACGTCTACTCCAGCCAATCAGAACATTCAGACGCATTCACATTCGCACTGTTTATGAAAATAAAAGCCGTTGAATATTTTTCCAGACACATTTAGCTGCTAGATGTTAGTCAGATAATGTTTCTATGTTCCTTCTTAATGCCAACTGTTTAAAACAACATCAATAAAATGCTTATGATAAACCGCTGTTTGTTTATCTTCAAGCTCTGCTTCAGCTGTGTGACGCGTGTGCACGTAAAGAAGTGCTCCGGTGAGCACCAGCACACACACATATTTTCTCGACATGCCCGAAGATGTACTTATCCATCCACAGAATTTGTAATGTAGTCAAATGTTAAACATTTAGCTGCAGTTTGCGTTTCTGCCTTTGGATGTCTCTGGGACAAAGCAGCTGCATAAATGCTAAAGCTTTAAATAAAAGAGAAACCATCAAACAAACACCTGACTTTCATGTTTACAAATACATGCGCAGCCATTTAGAGCTTATTTCTGGTTAATGATGTCAGAGTTTACCGGTACTTTGGAATGGATGTGTGAATGGTCTTTTCCGCAAAAAATTCCAGTATGTTCTTGCCTGTGTGAACAGTGCTTTTTTTAATTTACCGGTAAAGTCGTTCCTGAAATTTTCTGGATATTTACCGGTATCACTGTACGAAAGGGGCTAATGTAGCATCCATTGGATGCGCACTTCAGAATCTCTGAAGTTGTAGGTCACCTGGCTACTTCTTGCTAGGGGTTGAATGACTTTAGAATTTTGGAAGTCGACTTTTATGTTATTAAAGTCGAGTCAACATCGACTAGTCGCTGGTGACGTCATCAATAAAACACAAAATTCCACAATTTGTGATTTATTTTCAAGACAAATATATGTACAATGCTGTTTGTACGTTGCAAAAACAATGCAACATTACCAATTACAATTTTAATGCAAAACAAATGCATTGTCAACACTTTCATTATGTTAATAATGCAACATTAGGACAGGCTAATTTTAGCACTAAGTAAATGCAGTCAACACATTAATCACTGCACGTTCTTTTAAGACTCGATCAATAACATATATTTTAGACAGACTGCAAAAGATATGGTGGCCAACCATCGACATTCTGTTTGTGCGTCATTGCAACGACCAGGGGTAACCAAACAAGGGCAAAGAGGCCTGCTAGCATTTTGCTTAGACGGGCTTTTCTTTGGGAGAAACGCTTAATACTTCATTACCTGCGACTGGTTTGTGTTCTGACCACATGTGCATGGTTGTACACTATATCAATAAAGTATTTAGTCTTTTAAAAACACTGTTGTAATACTTTGAGCCACTAAGCATTGTTCTTATGACGTTTTTCTACAGGAGGAAAACGCAAATTACTTCCAAACACTTCAAATATAGTCTGTGTTAGTAAATGCAAGGCTATTGATGAAATCCAGGCATAACACTGTATGACAACGTTTCAGATGACTGTTCTAGAGCCTACAGCTAATCAATCTGTCAGATTCTGGAGTGCATTACAGTTCTGAAGAAAATTATAAATGATAAATTACCTTAAATAAAACTAATACAATTATAGAGATGGTACAAGTATATAATTTCACTCACCTGGGAAATGGAGGCCACGTGAATGGTTTGTGAGCACAATTAAGTGCACACAGCATGCCATATCATCTGATAATTGTAAGAAATAATTACAAAAGGCAACTGACTGTGTAAAGCCACATAAAACAAAACAAAAATACGATGAAAATGCCGAGTTCAGCAGCTAATCAGCCGGAATCAGCTGAGATGAAATGACAGTGACCAGCAAGACCTAGCTGTCACTCAAGTGGCCACGCCCTTAATTATGCAGACTTAATAAAACTTAATATAAACGAAACAGATGAGTTATAAAAAAAACCCTCACAGTTGTCAAAGGGTAATATTAGCTGTATGAACCAAAATTGTTCTTTGTACCAGGCTGTAAACACCATTTTTTCTGCTGTAAAGCTGGCCATTTTAACAGTGGGGCCAATAGAAATGTGCTCTATTATGGATCCAGGACTAGTGGAATTTCGATGAATTGCAGTTTCAGTTACTTCAGTATTGGCTTTACGAGGGAGAGCGGGAGGTTACTGCTTGATTTTAGAGTAATGTTCAAAGACATGCGGTGTAGGTGAATTGGGTAAGCTAAATTGGCTGTAGTGAACGAGTGTGTGTGTGTGTGAATGCAGAGTTGTATGGGTGTTTCCCAGTACTGGGTTGCGGCTGGAAGGGCATCCGCTGCATGAAACATAAGCTAAAGTAATTGGTGGTTCATTCCACTGTGGCGACCCCATGATAAACCAGAAACTAAAGCCTAAGGATAGTGAGTATATGGCCCCTTATGTCAATACAATGATGTAGCAATATATCGTGATGAAAGCTTCACCAATTATCGTGACAAGAAAATTCGATAGCATCATATAGCCTCGTTCCTCATGCAGTGTCGGCTATCATCCAGATCTTTGTGGACCTCTGAGACCCCGGTGACAAAATATACGTGGTCTCTCTTTGAGCGGCTTAATAAAAGCGGACGGGGTCACTGTCTCCGCGCTATTCCAGGAACTCTGATTGATTTTGTGCAGGATGTCAGAGAGGATTATAACATTTCACAGCGTCTTCTAGCTGACAGAGTTCGTCCTTCCTCTGGTTATAATCACCTCTCGCTCTCGTCTTCCTGTCACTTCCAATACTCCCGTATGAGGCTTCATTTGCTGCAAGGTCTAAAGCGCAGATCTGATTAGGATTGTGAAGCGGTTACACACTGTACGGCAGCAGAATACACACCTTTTGTTTATGATCATCTCTTTCTGTGGAAAAGCAACTTAGAGACATGAAAAAATGCTAGGAATTACAAAAGGAGGGTTAGTTTGCAGTTGCCAAGCAACACTGCTTAGGAAAAAGAAACATCTGTTATTATGGTGGCTTGAGAAAGCCAACATACTGTTATCCTACATAAACTTATTATTCCTCTTCCGTCTTCTTCTTCTTCTTAGACTATTTTAAGAAGGCATCTCCTCCTAGACCGTTCATACTACAACCACCAAACTAACTCCAAACCTCCAAACTATACCAAATTAAGTTGCTATGTCTTTTCCAACTGATCCGATTTACGGTTTTCCAAAAACTGACCTGGAAAATTCGGAAAAGTCCTATTGACTTAACACTGGACCAAACTTTATGACCTCATAACTTTGCACTAGACTGTCATACAGACTTAAGGTTGGGCTCATTTACCTCAGACTACCAATCTGCCAATCACTGATGACCTTTCAACTTACTAGCCACACCCCATAGATATATACACTAGATGTCGCCTGGCCTATTGTTGTCTATTGGAAGGAATGCGTCAATGGAGCCGCCATCTTGGTACAGGGTATCGGTCGTTTGAAATGAATGCGAGACCAAGGTGAAGTGGAGGACTGTGGCCATCCAAAGCCAGAGAAATACACATATACACGTATATCTATGATCAGGAGTTTTCCCCGGTGGTCAGTATGCAAATATTTTTTTAAATTACGAAATATTATAATTTTACATCACTTTTCTACATTGATGGATGTGACTGCACGGGCATTACCGACAAAGAGTGAGTGTTTGTGTGCATGGAAATGCATTATCCTCCTTCCCTGTTTAATTTGATCTAATCCATGTCCTGAAACGCCCCCCCTCTCCTGCTTTCACTTCTCATTCTGACGGAGGAAGCGATTAGTTTGTGAATGAATCTCCGTTATGAACGTCTCGTTCACTTAGCTGACAATAATACAAGTTTCTAGCACCGCAGGGTCTTCTTGTCATATTTCATAACATTGTTTGCTTATTTTATTCAACAAAACTAGCATAAGCTTAGAATTTAGCGTGAGTTGGTGCTACTTTGCCTTATGGTCACTGCAGTAAGAGACTGTAGGCTATTATCATCAATAACATTACTTGTTGAGCACAAAAGTTCATAACATACAAAAACATAAAAAATGAAATCTTACCTATGAAATGTGATGACTTTGTGCTTTGTTTTCTTTGTTTGCTCGTTACTACACCCGTACACATCGCTAAAGTCCAGCATCTTCACATTGTCACACTGTCTTGACTAGTGCGGTTGAATGACGTTTGTCCTAGGAGCACTGTACCAATGTGGCGGTGCTATTGACGCATCTTCAGGGTCCCTATGCGATATCTAGTGTATATATCTATGGCCACACCCTAGCAACCACTTACGGCACGCAACTGTCCCATAGACTTTGATTATAAAAAACTGCTGTTAACTTTTCAATGGAAATACTAACAACATACCAATACATACTAGAAACATACTAACAAACATGCTAACACACTAGCGACATGCTAATTCATACTATAAACATACTAGCAACATGTTAATTCAGACTATAAATATACTAGCAGCATGCTAATCCATACTAGAAACATAATAACAAACCATGCTAAAAACATGCTAATTTATGCTAGAAACAGGCTAGCAAAATGCTAATTCATACTAGAACCATGCTAATTTATGTTAGCAACTGCCTAGTGTTGGAATATACAGTCAATTCCATGCGTGTTCAATAAAAAAGGTCAGGAGAGGTTTTTCTTCAATGTCAAAAATCGTAATTTATTGGATACAAAAAAGGATTAATTCGATTCACAGAATTCTGTTATCCTCAATGCAATCCAAAAGTTACATTAAAGATTTTCATTTCCTGTCTTCAACTTATAAGGGCAGCTGATATTACAGGTGGAGTTTAGTGAAATTCGTCACTTGTCAATCGTTCTCCAGTCCTCCATTGGCCACACATCAGACATACGTCCTCTTTTTCTACGAATGGGGGCGTGTGAGAGATCTGCAGAGTGGATGGCAACATCAACACCCTGAAGTATCAAGACATTTGTGCTGCCCATTACATTACAAACCACAGGAGAGGGCAAATTCTTCAGCAGGATAGTGCTCCTTCTCAAACTTCAGCCTCCACATCAAAGCTCTTGAAAGCAAAGAAGGCCAAGGTGGCCTCCAGGATTGGCCAGCCCAGTCACCAGACATGAACATTATTAAGCATGTCTGGGGTAAGATGGAGGAGGCATTAAAGATGAATCTAATAAAATAATAAAAAATTAAGCCATGATCATATTTTATTTTGGTAAAATAAGCGTAATCTAGAGGCCTTTGCCTTTCAAGCCACTTCTGATATCAAATGATCAGCTAGAAGTCAAGTTATTATTATTTGTTCCTAAAACTTGGATAGACGACAAGACTTTTGTCAGTCAGTAGGTAGGCACCGAGGTCCAGCATATTTCACCAAGGTCCACCCAATTTCTGGCCTCGTCCCTGCTTTAAACTATTAATAATGTCACTTTTTCAAACTTTTCAAGATTAAAAGTTGTTGGTAGACAGATCAAGGTCCCATAAAGCAACTCAAAAGCATAAATAAATAGAGGGAAAATTAAAATTCAAAATATGAATCACAAAATCCAGAAAACTGCTAATTCACAGAGATGTATGGCAGCAGAATACACACCTTTTGTTTATGATCATCTCTTTCTGTGAAAAAGCAGCAAAGAGACATGAAAACAAAAATGCTAGGAATTACAAAGTGAGGTTTAGTTTGCGGTTGCCAAGCAACACTGCTTAGGATGTAAAGTAACAGGTGTGAGTATAAATATTTGATCAGCATAATAAATATTTTTCGGTGGTTTTATGGTGATGTTAGTTTATTTCTGTGTTTTTTGCTTGAGTGTTTAATTAAACTAATCTGCAGCAGGATGGATTACCATATGGTTAATCTGGTTAATATACACTACACTAGCATATGGTTAATATACACTTATATATACTTATGTGATGATGAACTTTTAACAATGCATATATGTTGTTAAAAAGGTCTCTCAGCAGTTTTATACTGTAATTAAATAATAATACATTTTAAATAAGTATTACTTTTCTATGTTTACTCTTGTTTTGTAAAAAAAATAAAATAAATAACAATAATAATTAGTAGTTGTAATATGAGTGATATTTTATACTAAATAATTACAATAATATTATTGGGACAATAATAAATGTGTTATTATTATTATTATTATTATTGTTATCATTCATTCATTCGTTCATTTTCTTGTCGGCTTAGTCCCTTTATTAATCCGGGGTCACCAAAGCAGAATGACCCGCCAACTTATCCAGCACATGTTTTACGCAGCGGATGCCCTTCCAGCCGCAACCCATCTCTGGGAATCATCCATACACACTCATTCACACTCCAACACTACGGACAATTTAGGGCTTACTCACACTATGCCATCCGAACCGTGCCCAGGGCCGTTTCCCGAATCGTTTGAGAAGTGTGAGTGCTCTGAATCGGGCTCAGGCACGGTACACGGCCAGCCCTGGCCCGGTTGGAAGAGGTGGGCCAGAGCGCGGTTCACTTGGGCTCAGGCGCGGTACGCTTACAGTGTGAGTGCAAACGTGCTTGAGCCCGAAACTGAAAGCGAGACGTGACTTTTAAAAGGGACTGTATGATATGGATTAATTAATCATTCGTACTGTTCAATGAACGCAAACTGTCGTAGATTATAAAAGACGCAAACCCCTCACTGCACGACAGCTGCGCCTTCAGCAAACTTCCTAATTCCTGCAGCAGGAGAACTTTATGATTGTTTATGAGCGTCAAAAGTGGCTGATCTGTTCGGCGAAATATTACTGCGTGTCACCGCATATCAAACGACTTAAACGATATAACTAAAGAAATCTCTACTGTGCTGAGCGAGAGCGCTTACTGAGCAGCGCGTCATCGATGACGGAAGCGTGCCCAGGTCCGAATGTAATGTGAGTGCGGGCCGTCGGGGGAGACGGGAGGGGGGACAAGTGTGCTTTGGCCCGATTCAAGGCAACTGTACATAGTGCGAGTACGGCCTTAGCCTACCATTCACCTATAGCGCATGTGTTTGGACTTGTGGGGGAAACCGGAGCACCTGGAGGAAACCCACACCAGCACGGGGAGAACATGCAAACTCCACACAGAAATGCCAACTGACCCACTCGATAGTGCACAGGCAGCCAGTGCAGAGAGTGTAAAACTGGTGTAATGTGGTATTGTTTCTTGGTACCTGTTAAAAGCCTTGCAGCAGCATTTTGAACTAATTGTAACCGGGATAAGGTTTTCTGACTAAACCCAAAGTATAAATAGTCCAATCTAGTGGTAATAAAAGCGTGGATTATTTTTTCTATTCTAGATAAAACAGATTTGACTGTTTTTAAAAGTCGAAGCTGAAAGAAGCAGGATTTGACCACTGCATTTATCTGTTTGTCAAAGCTCAAGCCATCATCTAGAACAGTGGTGCTCAACCCTATTCCTGGCGATTGACCTTCCTGCAGTTTTCAGTTGCAGCCCTTATCAAACACACCTGCCTGTAATTATCAAGTGCTCCTCACGTTCTAAATAATTGGTTCAGGTGTGTTTGATCAGGGTTGGAGCTGAAATCAGCTGGAAGGTCGATCGCCAGGAACAGGGTTGAGCACCCCTGATCTAGAATAACACCCAGATTTTTTTTCCCAGTGCTTCATATAAAAACGTAATTTTTCAAGATGAACTATCGGTGCTCTGGAAGAGTTTCAGACATAAACATATCCTGGAATAGTTGGCGGTTCGTTGCGCTGTGGTGACCCCTGATAATCAGGGACTATAGCCGAAGGAAAATGAATGAATGATAACATTAATAAATGTTTCTTGACTATTAACATATTAATATGATTTCTGTGACACAGATGTCTACAGTAATGCTACTGAAAATCCAGCTTTGAATCACATGAATACTTGACCATTTAAATCACAATAATATTTCTTAATCTTAATATTTGTCCTGTGTTTTCGATAAGCATAAGAGACTTGTTTCAAAAGCATAAAAACCATACCGTAAACCAGACCTGTGCATTTTACGACCCCCGGGCCACATGCGGTCTGATGGACTTCTTTGATCGGCCCGCGTGAAGTATTTATATATAAATTCAACAGCAAACAGGGCCTTGCAGTGCGCAGTCTGATATTACGAGTCAACAAAAGGACATATAGCGTCTTTTGCACGCTCAGTTTCTTTATTTCAAATGGAGACGCGCCTTTTCAGCGCGTAAATAGGAAGGGATGCACAATAGGAAGGTATGTTACGCTCACGTTTTCCAGGCGTCGCGAGTTGAAAAAAATCGAAACATTTCAGAGTGCTGTGAGTGAACCACGAGTCATGTGACAGGAACCAATTAGGCAGCTTCACACTTGTATGGAATTACACAGTAATAAAGATAAACTAATTACCTCAGATTAACGATTTAACAAATGCAGATACAGATCCTCTCTCAGTGATGATCATTACATCACATATCCACTGAACATAAGTGAATGAATTAAGGTGAAGCATTCAAACAAACATCCCTGTGGCATTTATATGAAGATGATATTGTGATTATGAATGTTTATTGAACTGTTTCACAGAATGTTTTTTTTTTTCTGAAAACAGATTAACTGTATTGGTCAGGCCCTCTAAAACCGCCCCAGAGTCTAATGTGGCCCCTTAAAAAAATTGCCCACCTCTGCCATAAACCATTCGGTCGACATGATAAATGAGTATAATCCTAAACCATAATCTAAAACGGTGTCCTGATTTCCCATACTTTCTCTTTGTGTCTGTAGATCACCTCACGGGTGTTTTTTGGAGAGCCAGGCCCCTGGTTCAGCAAGATGGAGATGGATGGCGACAAGACCACCATTTTCCACGACATCGACGGCTCAGTGAGCGAATATCCTGGCGCTTTTATAGTCAAAGAAGATAACTGGCTCCTCAGACACCCCGACTGCATCGATATTCCCGACTGGAGAGCCGCAATCTGCAGTGGACACTACGGCCAAGTGAGAACTGACATTTTAATAATTTAATGGGAATTTTCTCTAAAGAAATTGTTACACCGCTCTGCTTAGAGCATCATTTAGGATGTTTTTCATTATGGGCCCTATCAAACCCCCGGTGCAATAAGGCCCAAGGCATGTTTGGCGTGATTTGTTGTTATTTTCAGACCAGTGCAACTGTCATTTTGCTCCACGTTGTTTAAATAGCAAATACATTTGCGGCACTTTGTGGATTCATGGGTGTGCTGGTCTGAAAAGGAGGTGTGTTAAGACGCATTGTTGGAGCATTGCTGTTTTGAGGAACTGAAATAGACCGCACCATTGACCAACTAAAAGCTGCTCTAAAGTCCAGCGCAGAGCGCGTTAGTTATGCGCCTATGTGGGTTCAAACGCTTACACATTGCTTAATACACATGTGACGTAGAGCAATAAACAAATATCTTTACATTTGAAAAAATTAAACGATTAAAATCTTACAAAAATTATTAAATTATGCCTTCTTTACCTCATCATACTTATCATATGCATATTTAAATTTGTTTTAATAAAAGCAAGTTTAGATTTGTCCACCTGTCAGGTTTTGGGGTCGTCTGAATCACCATATGGGGCATAAGAATAGGACGTGTGTTTAGATAAAACTAGTTATTAACGTTATTATTGTTAATTTATTTGTTTGCTGGAAATTAGAACTGAATTTAGAAATAGTTTTGAAACAAATCTTTGTGCTTAGCAAACGAAGTTAAACATGTAGGCTAATGGATGTCTTCAGTGGAGTGAGTACAACACCTTTCCTTATCCACAAAAGTAAAGGAGTAAAGAGTAAAAGTAAAGTAAAGAGAAAGTGGAGGAGGCTCATTCTTTATCCTCGTGCTGCAGATGCTCTGTTTTCTTCTCTGTAACTGTTTTCTTGCCAGTGAAGCGTTCCGTTATTTCATTAACAAAGTCCGTCATGTAAATAGCAAATGCGCCATGGCGCAACACAACTGACTCTTAAAGGTAATAAGAGATGAGACTCTTATTGGTTTAAAGCACGTTGTGCTCAAAACACACCCATAACTCATTAAGAGAATAAGCACAACCCTGTTAGACCATGCGCCGGGGCACAGAGTGTATTTTTCCATCCTTAAAATAGCAAAAGTGAATTCGGACAAGCCCTTAATGCTTTTCCGCCATGCGCTTAGACTTTGCGCATAGATCGTTAAAATAAAGCCATGTAGCTAACATGGTTGAAACGATGGATGTGCGACGGAGCAACTCTGGTTATGGAAAACACTCGTCACTACATCGTTCATGTCCCAAACGATGCATCATACTATAGTAGTTCAGCCGTGAGTTACATCGTTGTTTGGAAAATGCACTCCAGAGCTGCTGGACAATACAATCAAAATCTAGTCCATTAAAATCAAAGTCATCTCATATCCTGATGACGAAATACTATATCACAATGTAGTGCCTTTTCTGTAAATCCAATCAGTGAATATCTTTATATAGAGTTGAAGTCAGAATGGGCGACGCAGTGGCGTAGTAGTAGTAGTAGTGCTGTCGCCTCACAGCAAGAAGGTCGCTGGTTCGAGCCTCGGCTGGGTCAGTTGGCGGATCTGTGTGGAGTTTGCATGTTCTCCCTGTGTTCGCGTGGGTTTTCTCCGAGTGCTCCGGTTTCCCCCACAGTCCAAAGACAGATAAGTTGGCGGTTCATTCCGCTGTGGCGACCCCAAAATAATAAAGGGACTAAGCCGAAAATAAAATGAATGAATGAATGAAGTCAGAATTATTAGCTGTATAGCACCCACACATCCCTCGCAATCTTTTCAGCCCATGAACCCCAAAATAAAATAACAATATTCTTTGAGATGGTTATAAATCTACAAACCTTGCACACAGCGGCGCACACATACCAAAAGGCCCAAGTCTAATTATGGTTTAATTTTGGAGAACAGAACTCGTAGACCGTCCTCCATGTTCAGTTGTGGCCTGTATTTATTTTTAATGTACGCGAGTACGGTAAAGGTGTCAGAAAGTTTAACCTGCTGCCATAAAGTTAATGTGCTGAATCTGACACTATTGCTGTGTCTTTAATATAACGTAATCACCCCAGGAGTCTCGAAAAAGTCTACATTTATTTGCATGTTTTTTAATGTTTTATGTTTATTATTAACATGTTAACAATGTTACTATTAACTAATAGTTTAATTAAATGAATTTGATTTTTAGAAATTGCCAAGTGCTTTATTCTAGCCAAAATAAAACAAATAAGACTTTCCAGAAGAAAAAAATACTGTGAAAAATTCCTTGCTCTGTTAAACATTATTTGGAAAATATTTGAACAAGAAAAATTTTATTTTGACTTTAACTGTAAGCACTGACTATAGCCATTGACTTTTGTTTGACGAATCACCAAGGACCAGAGTTTTAGCTAAAAGTCTTCTTTAATGTTCAGTTGAAGTAAATGGTCTGAGAATGAGTCTTTTTTGTTTAATTTATTTTTAAATATCATGTGAAATATGGTCCTCCTCCAGATTTATGTCCAGACCCGGAACCCAGCAAGCCTGAACCTGAAGCTGGTGAAGGACGAGTATCCAGAGCGGCCGCTGGAGCTGGTCGGGGCTCTGGGAAAGAGGAACCACTATCAGCAGTTCCAACCGGTGGTCATGATGGGGAAGGGATACACCATGCACTGGGATCAAGCGGCTCCGGCAGAGGTCATCATCTGGATCATCAACTTCAACAGGTCAGTGCAGGCTGATCTCATGAGGAAACATAACTATTTTACGTTTTGTCAGAGTTTAGTTGTACAAAAATGTACGATTTTAAAAAGAGGCACCAAACTCCGCCCCTAAACCCAACCGTCATTGGGGGATGAGCAAATTGTACTAAACTGTACGGGTGAGCCACTAAACTAAAGTTACGAATTGCCATGAGATCGTGTTGGTCAGTGACGGAATATTTTCATAGTTGTATATATTGTAAAACAGAAAAATATATATTTTAATACTTGTTATTATTATTATTATTATTATTATTATTACTGCTAATAATAATGATAATATAATAATAATAATAATAATAATAATAATGTTTTTACATAACTATATTATTATTCTAATAGTAACATTTATTCACTGGTTCAGTTATATAATAATTTGAATAATTAATAAAACATTGTTTTGAGTAATATCTGAGTCTACAGTATTTTTTTTTGATGTTGTTATTAAATACTAATTGTAATTAGTACAACAATTTAGAGCAAAATTAATATTTCAATAGTAATATGTTTCTTTGTTGATGTTCATTCATTCATTCATTTTCTTCTCTGCTTAGTCCCTTTATTAATATGGGGTCGCCACAGCGGAATGAACTGCCAACTTATCACATTTTTAGCACGTTTTTTACACAGCGGATGTCCTTCCAGCCGTAACCCATCTCTGGGAAACATTCACACACACTCATTCACACTCATACACTACGGACAATTTAGCCTACCTAATTCACCTGTACTGCATGTCTTTGGACTGTGGGGGAAACCAGAGCACCGAGAGGAAACCCACACGAACGCAGGGAGAACATGCACACTCCACACAGAAACACCAACTGACCCAGCCAAGACTCAAACCAGCGACCTTCTTGTCTTTGTTGATGTGTATAATTTAAATAATTTCATTATTTTATTACGTGTTTTAATGTTATTGATAATAATAATTATAACTATAATTAATACTAATACTACGATTACTAATAATAATAATAATATTAATAATGAAATAAATTGTATTATAAAATACAAACTAATAATAATAACAATAATAATAATATTATTATTCTTGTTATTATAGTCATTAATAATAATATTAACTATAACATACTAACTATTTGATTTGTTTCATTTGATTAATTGTAATAATTATTAAAACATTGTTTTGAATAATATCAGAGTCTGCCAGTTACAAATTAGGAAGCTCTTTTAAATGCTTCTCCTTGATTGTTTAAAATTAAATTACATTGTATTTGTCCCAAATATCTGTAAATAACTTCACCCTGCACTGGACTAGAGTATTCAAGGTATACCACGGTTTGGAAAAGTCAAGGTTTTAAACATTTCTGCTATACCATTCCTACGATATATGCAAGATTTTTTTGTTTTGTTTTTTAAGACGGCAGTATCTCCAGTAGAAAAGAAGATACATTTGTTTTCTTTTAAATTGTAGAGAAAACAGTGTTTTTGAAACTAAAGAAAACAGCAGAAGTCAATGATTGATTTGAATTATTTAGCCTGACATGTTTACTGCTCCAAAATATTTTAAATGTTTCTCAAAATAAAATATATTGTGGTCAAAGTGGAAAAAGTTTTAGTTTTTTACCCAGACATTGAAAAAGAATATATCTTAGAGCAATAATCATAATACCGTGATATTTTTATGCAAGGTTATCATACCACCAGCATCTTATACCGGCACATGCACGGAAATATTGTTTATTATGAGTTTGATAATAATATAAATGAACCTTTGATTACTGTACATGTATACTGTTTTTGACAGAAACACTTAGTCATTTACTCTGTTTTGTTCATTTTTAAGGTGAAAACCTAATAAACCTTTTTGCAATGTCATTAATTATGATTAAGCAAAAAACAGAAATGTGCGCACATCTAAAAAATATCGAAGGCAGGTGCTCGATCAAAAATAAACACTGTAGCAAAAGATCAAAAGGTTTTTTAACTGATGAAGACCATGTCGGTCGAAACGTTGTATTAAAGATTTTTGAGAGCTAAAGTGGCAGTGTGCCGATTTTCTGTTGATCTCTTGCTACATGAATTATGATTAAACCACAATATTAGCAAAAAATAATAATAAAATGTATTTTGGCTGCACGGTGGCTCAGTGGTTAGCACTGTTGCCTCACAGCAAGAAGGCCGCTGGTTCGAGCCCCAGCTGGGTCAGTTGGTGTTTCTGTGTAGAGTTTGCATGTTCTCCCCGTGATGGCGTGGGTTTCCTCAGGGTGCTCCGGCTTCCCCCACAGTCCAAACACATGCGCTTATAGGTGAATTGAATAAACTAAATTGGCCGTAGTCTATGTGTGTGAAAGTGTAACCCAGTACTGGGTTGCGGCTGGACAGACATCCGCAGCATAAAACATATGCTGGAATAGTTGGTGGTTCATTCCACTGTGGTGACCCCTGATCAAAAAAATAAAGGCCGAAGCAAAATGAATGAATGAATGAAAATGACTGTTGCTGGAGAACTTAAGTAGCTTTGATGAACTTGCTAAAATCAAACGTTATCACACTTTTAGACCAGGAGAAAATAATTGTAAACCATACCACTGACTTTCTAGAATTATTTAACTTTCTATAATTACATTCAGTCAAACTCCAGCAGCTTCACTATTAATGTGTCATATTATTATAACTCTATGACAGTAATCAAAGTAACTAATCCTGAATGTGATTATTTCTTTATTAGTCTCATTTCTGAATGTTTGCTCTGATATTTCAAGCTCTGTTTACTTCATTTGTTTCTCATTTTCACTCACCATTCCTCCAGATTGTAATTTGTTTTTCCATTCATGTTTACTTGTCATAAAAAATTATTTGTAAAAAGATTGAGCATTTATTTCCTAATTATGTAAAAATTAATAGCATATGAAAATTTTAATAATAAAATAACACCATTTTATATAAATAAAAATAACTATAATAATAATAATAATAATGATAATAATAATAATAATGATAATAATAATAATAATGATAATAATAATAATGATAATAATGATAATAATAATAATAATAATAATAATAATAGTAATAGGAGGGATGTCCCGATCAGGTTTTTTTGCTCTCGAGTCCGAGTCATTTGATTTTGAGCATCTACCGATACCGAAACCCGATCCGAAACTTCTATAATACATAAAAAAGAATAAAGAAGAGCATATAAACAGATCCAGGATGTTCCTTATTTTTTATTTAATTCATCTTATTTTAACATTCAACAACTATGGTAACAAACAGAGCCCTTCTGTGAGGTAGCTTGAACAATCAAGTAATAAACAACATTAATTCTTCAATTTTGGACTTTAGTGCAACAGTAAATATAAAAAAATCTAATATAAAAACAAATAGCACCTCAACAAAAAAATAAAAGTGCCACAGTGTTTGCAAAGCTTTTTGGAACTGCGCTCCTAACTCTTACTGTCATCACAGTTGTAAGTTTTACAGAAGGAAATGTATGTTTTTCTTAATGAAAACTAACATCTCTACCTTGTCAGGTTTGACCCTGTTTCTGTTCTCATCATGGACGTTTGCAACAACACTAAATGGTCTCATCAACTTTATAATACCTCCAGACTGCAGACATTCTCGTGCTTTCCGCTTCAAGCTGCTTCCATGTTCTACTTTGCCAGCATTTAACCAATAGAGTCTCTGCAACAAAGTGATGTCATGGCGCACGCATTGCTGTTTCTGTGGGAAGGCAAGAGAGAGGCACAGTGTTAAAAAATAATGAGAATATATATATATGTTTGGAAATGTGTTAAAAAAATCTTCACTCTGTTAAAGAGAAATTGGGGGAAAAAATAAACAGGAGGGCTAATAATTCAGGGGGGCTAATAATTCTGACTTACACTGTATATACATATATACAGTGTAAGTCAGAATTATTAGCCCCCCTTTGAATTTTCTTTCTTTTTTAAATATTTCCCAAATTATATTTAACAGATTCAGGAAATTTTCACAGTATGTCTGATAATATTTTTTCTTCTGCAGAAAGTCTTGTTTTATTTCAGCTAGAATAAAAGAATTTCAGAATAAAAAAATTTAAACACCATTTTAAGGTTAATATTATTAGCCCCTTTAAGCTAATTTTTTTTCGATAGTCTACAGAACAAACCATCATTATACAATAACTTGCCTAATTACCCTAACCTGCCTAGTTAACCTAATTAACCTAGTTAAGCCTTTAAATGTCACTTTAAGCTGTATAGAAGTATCTTGAAAAATATCTAGTAAAATATTATTATGTCATCATGGCAAAGATAAAATAAATCAGTTATTAGAGATGAGTTATTAAACTATTATGATTAGAAATGTGTTGAAAAAAATCTGCTCCCCGTTAAATAGAAATTGTGGAAAAAAATAAACGGGTGCTAATAATTCTGACTTCAACTGTATATACTGTATATATATATATATTCGAGTCCTGATCGGGAGGTAATGTCCGGTTCCGATCGAGTCAGAAACCGCATGATTGGTCTTGATTTCCGATCACATGATTGGATCTGGACTAGAGCTGTAATCGGGCCAAAAAAGTTAGGACCAATAGGGCCCGGGCCCGACAGTATTTGGCCGAACCCAACAAGATTTTGATTGACAGCTTTTTAAAAGCCTGAACTCGTTTACAGCCAGACACACAGCTCTTTTGCCTTTTTTCAAGATTGAGTCGTTTCTACATGTTTTAACATAATTTATTCATGACAAACGTAGGCTATAGGCCACTTAGAAGTTGGAACAAAGAAATAAAATAAGTCCTCTGTAGCATCATAACATTTCAACACTCTAGGCCTTGGTACGTACACTTAGCCTTTAAATTGGCCAACACACTAATAAAAACTAAGTCTTTCCTAAAAAATTAAATTAAAATAAATACAAAATTCTGACGGGTATTTGGCAATAACGAAATTAAGTTTCAAAAATTAAGGCTCTGCAGGATTTGTTTTGCCACTTCTCTTCACACTTAAGGCAACGGTGAAGCTGAATATTAAAAGAATAATACCAACATTAGCCTGTATACTCTGTCTACATTATACATTTATGATTTATTTAATATTTTGTTATAATTTGAAAATTCTTTACTCACCAAGGTTAGGCTATGTGTTTATGTAGAGGAACATTATTGAATCCACTGTAGATGGCTTTAGCTCAGTTCTGCGCTCACTGATGGTGCGTCCAGCACCACTGAACACCCTTTCACTGGGATGCATGCAGTAGTACTACTGATCTGGCTAATTTTGCAAGTTTTGGGTAGGATTGTCTGTTCATCTTCCAACAGCCAAGAACATCCATTTAATTTTCCATGACAGCGGTTTCAATGTAGCGAGTGACCTCGTCATCTTCCCTGTCAGCTTGCTGTACATTTTCCCACTCCGTAAAATTCGCTCTTCTTGACTTCTCCGTCATCATTTGTTTCACATTTGCAGGGATGGGATTTAATGTTATCGCAAATGGTTTAATTACTTTCTTGCGCTAATCGAAGTGCATCACATGACTGTTCATTTACTGTGCAAGCCTAAGCCTAAGCGCAAGCCCAAGCCCGGCCCATCTCTGTCTAAAATGATAGAAATTAAGCCTGAAGCCGTTGGATCCCATTGGTTTTCTTCGGGTTCGGGCAAAGATCTTCAGCTCTAATCTGGACATCCCTAATTATAAGTTAGTATTTTACAGTACAGTAGTAATGCAGTAGTATCAGTAAAATTATAATTTATAATTAACATTATTATTATTATTATGTACTATTTTTGTATGTAAAACAATATTAAATATAATAAATGTTTACTTGAATATTTCGAGCACCGTCTCTTTATTTATATCCTTGTATCTTAATCAAATTTATCTTGCTTGCAATTTGTTCCTTGTTTTAAGTATATGTATATATATATATATATATATGTATATGTGTGTATATGTGTGTGTATATATATTTATATGTGTGTGTGTGTGTGTGTGTGTGTGTGTGTGTGTGTGTGTGTGTGTGTATATATATATATATATATATATATATATATATATATATATATTAGTGCTGGGCCGTTATCTGCGTTAACGGGAGACTCTTATCGCGCGATAAAAAAAAATATCGTCGTTAATCTATTCTCAAAGTGGGGTGGGAGCTGGGTCTATTTTATGCAAGCTATGACTTTCACCTTGATATATTTGCGCGGATGTATACCTGACCCGTGAACCGTCTGACAAAAAAGTGCACTTTTAAATCAAATCAGCAGGATGCCTGACTCTAACTGCAGTTCGGCAGTTTCACTACTCACGAACATTTCATTCATGCCATCGTGACAAACAGGGGTATTAGACGCAAATAAGGAGTAAGGACTGGTGAGAGTGTTATGGAATTTAATAATGCATGCCAAATGGTAAGAAAAAAACTTCCGCATTTCGCGATGTGTGTGTGTGTTTGTGTATGTGTGTGTGCGCGGTCCTTTACTGACAGCCGCGTGTGGATCTTGTCGGAAAACATGGCGAAAGGTCCTAAAGACCGCAGTGTTTACTTCTATAATGCCACTAATATCTGCATACTCCACATGTCCTAATTTTATTTCTGTTTAGTTCAGTTTTGACTTTAGTCAATTTAAAAATTGCTATTTAGAGCTTATGTAGGCCTACAGTTCAAAATTCACGTTTAACTGAATAAACAGTTAGTAAACACAAGTACATCTTATTGAACATCATTTATTTTCATCACCAATTAGAACATTTTCTCAAGCAGTTTGTGATGCATTTTGGAAACAGGAGATGAGCCCCTGGTTTAATGCGACACCCGGCTTGAGAAACCCGTTCTCAAAGACATATAATTTGGTATAGCACACATATTCTGAATGCCTTCGGCAGAATTCAAATGACCATTTTAATCTAGATTAATCTAGATAAAAAAAATGAATCTATGCCCACCTATAATATATATATATATATATATATATATATATATATATATATATATATATATATATATATATATATATATATATATATATATATATATATATATATATATATGTATATATATATATATATATATATATATATATATATATATATATATATATATATATGTATATAAACATAAATATATATAAAAACATAAATATATATTTATAAATATATAAATAATATATAAAAAAATATCTAGTTTTTATATATGTATTTTTTTATTATTATTATTTAAATAACATCTCTCACACATCCAGGTATTCACAAATGGTTGTCAGAGTAAAGCAAAAATAAAATCATTTCAGCGATCTGCACCCTTCTATTCCTATGTACGATTATAAATTATGATAATAAATGATCTCCAATAAGCATTTTGGTTTGAACCAGTGCTTTGGCGCCCCCTAGTGTCTAAAATACATATTCATAAACATTCCCACACGTCTATCAAACTCCAGTAACCATGCTTCTTCATTGCTTCTTTTGCAGAAACGACTGGATAAACGTGGGCATCTGCTACCCGAAAGGCACAACGTTCACCATAATCTCTGACATCCACAACCGGCTCACTAAAGAGACCAGGAAGACTGGAGTGTTTATGAGGACCACGCAGAAAGAGAAGATGAGCCACAATCACCAGATCAGAGGATACTATTACTGGGAGGAGGACACTGGGTGAGAGACCACAGCAGTGAATGCTGGCTCATTTAAAGGGATAGTTTACCCATCATTTTCACACTTTGATGTGTTTCTTTCTTCTATTGAACACAAAAAGAAGATATTTTGAAGAATGCTGGAAACCAGTAGTCATTGACAGCCATACTAGGAATAACAAAATAAGAACAAAAAACAAAATATGATGTTATACATCTATACATGGCTCTATATATCTTATAAAAGTGTAATATTTGCATTGTTGGCTGTTTTAATTAAAAATAAGTAAAAGCAAAGAGATATTTATATCAAATATTGTATTTTATTTTGTAGTATTTAGTGTCAATAATAAAAAGAAAAACCTTTACAAGTTTTTTGGCATAAAGCAATTATGCTTTCACAAATACTTTACGCAAGTCATGCTAGCAACATGATAGAAATGTGTTGAATCATACTGTCAACATGGTAAGTCATGTTAGTAACATACTAAAACATGTTAGACAGATTATAAATTATGTTAAAAACATCAGGCTAGCAACATGTTAGTTCACATTAAACATAAAATGTCAGTATCATGATAATTTATGCTATTAAACAAAAATAAAACGCTAAATTATGCTACCAACATGCAAAAATTTGAACAACATAATAAATTATGCTAGCAACACATCAAAACAACATGTCAAACCATTGTTAGTAACATGCTAGTCATGTTAACAACAAACTAAAACATGTTAGCAACGTTTCAATTATGCCTACAACATGCTAATGATGTTAGACATGTTCTAAATTATGTTAACAACATGTTAAATCAGGCTAGCACCATGTTACAATCTTAGCAACATGTTAAATCATGTTAGTAATATGCTAATCAAGTTAGCAACATGCTAAAACATGTTGAAACATTCTAAAACATGTTACCAACATTTTAAGCTTCATGTTAGTTCACGTAACAACGTCCTAATCATGTGAGCAAACATGTTATCATCACAATCAGGAAAAGCAACATGCTTGTTAACAACTTGTCAAATCATTGTTAGTAACATGCTAGTCATGTTAACAACAAACTAAATATGTTAGCAACATTTAAATTATGCTTGCAACATGCTCAAACTTGAACAACACGTTAAATAATGTGAACAACATGTTACATTATGCTATCAACACATCAAAACATGTTAACAACATTTCAAATCATTGTTAGTAACATGCTAGTCATGTTAGTAATGTTCTAATTTATGTGAAAAACATGTTAAATCAGGCTAGCAACATGTTAGACATTTTGCAACATGTTAAATCATGTTAGTAATATGCTAATCAAGTTAGCAACATGTTAGAAACATTCCAAATTCTTTAACAAAATGTTAAATCAGGCGAGCAGCATGCTTGTTAATAATATCCTAATCATGTGAGTAAAAGTAAAATATGTCAGCATTTTAGTAATTTATGTTGTCAAACAAAAATAAAATGCTAAATTATGCAACCAACATGCTAAACAACATTAAATCATGTGAACAACCTGTTAAATGATGCTATCAAAACATGTTGACAACACGTCAAATCATTGTTAGTAACATGCTAGTCATGTTAAAAACAAACTAAGCATGTTAGCAACATTTTTATAATTTCAAAATTATGCTTACAACATGCTAATCATGTTAGAAATGTTCTAAATTATGTTACTGACAGGTTAAATCAGGCTAGCAACATGTTAGAATTTTAACAACATGTTAAATCATGTTAGTAATATGCTAATCAAGTTAGCAACATGCTAAAACATGTTAAAACATTCTAAAACATGTTACCAACATTTTAAGCTTCATGTTAGTTCTCGTAACAACGTCCTAATCATGTGAGCAAACATGTTAGCATCACAATTCATTTTGTTAGAGACATTTTAGCAAAAAAAGTTAAATTATGCTTACAACATGCTAATTATGTTAGCAACATACTAAAACATGTTAGCAATGTTCTAAATTATGTTAACAACATAGGTTAGCAACATATTAGAATTTTAGCAGCATGTTAAATCATGATAGTAATATGCTAATCAAGTTAGCAACATGCTAAAACATGTTAGAAACATTCTAAATTATTTGACAAAATGATAAATCAGGAAAAGCAACACGCTTGTTAACAACTTGTCAAATCATTGTTAGTAACATGCTAGTCATGTTAACAACAAACTAAATATGTTAGCAACATTTAAATTATGCTTGCAACATGCTCAAACTTGAACAACACTAAATAATGTGAACAACATGTTACATTATGCTATCAACACATCAAAACATGTTAACATGTGAAATCATTGTTAGTAACATGCTGATAATGATAGCAATGTTCTAAATTATGTTAAAAACATGTTATATCAGGCTAGCAACATGTAAAATCATGTTAGTAATATGCTAATCAAGTTAACAACATGCTAAAACATGTTAGAAACATTCCAAATTTTTTAACAAAATGTTAAATCAGGCGAGCAGCATGCTTGTTAATAATATCCTAATCATGTGAGTAAAAGTAAAATATGTCAGCATTTTAATAATTTATGTTGTCAAACTAAAATAAAATGCTAAATTATGCAACCAACATGCTAAACAACATTAAAGCATGTAAACAACATGTTAAATGATGCTATCAAAACATGTTGACAGCATGTCAAATCATTGTTAGTAACATGCTAGTCATGTTAAAAACAAGCTAAGCATGTTAGCAACATTTTTATAATTTCTAAATTATGCTTACAACATGCTAATCATGTTAGAAATGTTCTAAATTATGTTACCGACAGGTTAAATCAGGCTAGCAACATGTTAGAATTTTAACAACATGTTAAATCATGTTAGTAATATGCTAATCAAGTTAGCAACATGCTAAAACATGTTGAAACATTCTAAAACATGTTACCAACATTTTAAGCTTCATGTTAGTTCTCGTAACGACATCCTAATCATGTGAGCAAACATGTTAGCATCACAATTCATTTTGTTAGAGACATTTTAGCAAAAAAAGTTAAATTATGCTTACAACATGCTAATTATGTTAGCAACATACTAAAACATGTTAGCAATGTTGTAAATTATGTTAACAACATAGGTTAGCAACATATTAGAATTTTAGCAGCATGTTAAATCATGATAGTAATATGCTAATCAAGTTAGCAACATGCTAAAACATGTTAGAAACATTCTAAATTATTTGACAAAATGATAAATCAGGAAAAGCAACATGCTTGTTAACAACTTGTCAAATCATTGTTAGTAACATGCTAGTCATGTTAACAACAAACTAAATATGTTAGCAACATTTAAATTATGCTTGCAACATGCTCAAATTTGAACAACACGTTAAATAATGTGAACAACATGTTACATTATGCTATCAACACATCAAAACATGTTAACATGTGAAATCATTGTTAGTAACATGCTGATAATGATAGCAATGTTCTAAATTATGTTAAAAACATGTTATATCAGGCTAGCAACATGTAAAATCATGTTAGTAATATGCTAATCAAGTTAACAACATGCTAAAACATGTTAGAAACATTCCAAATTTTTTAACAAAATGTTAAATCAGGCGAGCAGCATGCTTGTTAATAATATCCTAATCATGTGAGTAAAAGTAAAATATGTCAGCATTTTAATAATTTATGTTGTCAAACAAAAATAAAATGCTAAATTATGCAACCAACATGCTAAACAACATTAAATCATGTAAACAACATGTTAAATGATGCTATCAAAACATGTTGACAGCATGTCAAATCATTGTTAGTAACATGCTAGTTTATGTTTTATGTTTTATATGTTAACAACAAACTAAGCATGTTAGCAACATTTTTTTAATTTCTAAATTATGCTTACAACATGCTAATCATGTTAGAAATGTTCTAAATTATGTTACTGACAGGTTAAATCAGGCTAGCAACATGTTAGAATTTTAACAACATGTTAAATCATGTTAGTAATATGCTAATCAAGTTAGCAACATGCTAAAACATGTTGAAACATTCTAAAACATGTTACCAACATTTTAAGCTTCATGTTAGTTCTCGTAACGACATCCTAATCATGTGAGCAAACATGTTAGCATCACAATTCATTTTGTTAGAGACAAAAAGTTAAATTATGCTTACAACATGCTAATTATGTTAGCAACAGACTAAAACATGTCATCAATGTTCTAAATTATGTTAACAACATAAGTTAGCAACATATTAGAATTTTAGCAACATGTTAAATCATGATAGTAATATGCTAATCAAGTTAGCAACATGCTAAAACATGTTAGAAACATTCTAAATTACCAAAATGTTAAATCAGGCGAGAAACACGCTTGTTAACAACATCCTAATTATGTGAGCAAACATGTAAAACATGTTAGCATAATGATAAATCATGTTAGGAATGTTTTAGCTAATGTTAAATCATGCCGCTATCATACTAACATTTTAGCAACATGTTAAATCCTGTCAGAAACATGTTAAAACATGCTAGCCACAAGCTAAAACATGTTCATTACATATTTAACCATGCTAGGAACATGCTAAGACAGCATTGTGTTATATTATGCAAGAAATGTCAGTTAGCAACATGCTTGCAACATGTTAAAACATGCTAAAAATGTGATAAAACATAAGTGCTTTTCAGTGAGAAAAAATTATATAGAAAACTCCCAGACAAATCTGATATCTTTCATGTTTTGAAACTTGAAAACTCTTAAAGAATACTGACTTTTAAATAAATAAATAAATAAATAAATTCCCAGAGATGGGTTGCGGCTGGAAGGGCATCCACTGCGTAAAACATGTGCTGGATAAGTTGGCGGTTCATTACGCTGTGGCGACCCCAGATTAATAAAGGGACTAAGCCGAAAAGAAAATTAATAAATAAATAATTATTCTTAGTAGATCAGTACTCAAGTTGTAAAGCCAACATATTTATATGTGACCAATTTTGCTAAATGTAGGTTTGAGTTGCGAATTTATCTTCAACCAATCACTCCTAATCATTTTCAAAATCTCACAGAACTAAACGAATCCATTATAACGTCAAATTGAATAAACATTACCAGCATTACACCAAATGGACTTTAAACACATCCAATTAAACATGCTTTTCTATCGACAGGCCTAATAGAAAATCACACTGAAGCAAGTAGCAACAATTATAAGACACTCATGTTATGATAAGAGGATGAAAAAATAGATCAGTTCTTAATTTAACATCGTCAGTCTTCCTCCGCTAATGAAACATAATTGAATTGCAGAAATGAGTGATATCACTGGTTTGGAACTGTGCTGAAATTACCCAGGAGGCTAGATGCTAAACGCTACACTTTTGTCAATTATAAAAAGTTTTGGAAGTGTCTCAGCTCTCAGACGGTCTTTGTTTCTTTTTATTTTGCTGATCTCTGTGTTTCTCTCTGATGTCTGTCGTCCGTCAGAACATAGGGCTAGTAACATGTTAGTACGTGTAACAACATCCTAATCATGTGAGCAAACATGTTAGCATGATGATACATTTTGTTATGAATATTTTAACTAAACAAATTTTAATTATGCTTACAACATGCTAATCATTTTATCAATGTTCTAGATTATGTGAACAACTTGTTAAATTAGGCTAACAATGTGTTAGAGTATTAGCAACATGTTAAATCATGTCAACAACATGTTAAATCAGGCTACCAACACGTTTGTTAATAACATCCTAATCATATGGATGTTAACAAACATGTTAAACATGTTAGCCTAATGATAAAATGATGTTAGGAATTTGTTAGCAAATATAAAGTCAAGCCATTAGCATACTAACATTTTTGCAACATCTTAAATCATGTCAGAAACATGTTAAAAACATGTTAGCAACGTGTTAGAATATTAGCAACATGAACAACAATCACGTCAGCTTTCAGATATACAGCAAGCTAATCATGTTAGCAACATACTAAAACATGTTAGCAATGTTCCAAATTATGTTAACAACCTGTTAAAGCAGCCTAGCAACATGTTAGAATATTAGCAACATGTTAAATCATGATAGTAATATGCTAATCAAGTTAAAAACATGCAAAAACATGTTAGCAATGTTCTACATTATGTTAACAACATGTTTAATCAGGCTAGCAACATGTTAGAATATTAGCAACATGTTAAATCTCGTCAACAACATATTAAATCAGGCTAGCAACAGTTTTGTTAATAACATTCTAATCATGTAGATGTTAGCAAACATGTAAAACAAGTTAGCATAATTATAAATCATGTTAGGAATGTTGTAGCAAGTATGTTAAGTCATGCCACTAGCATACTAACATTTTTGCAACATGTTAATTCATGTCAGAAACATGTTAAAACATGCTAGCAAAATTCTAAAACATGTTAGCAACATGATATCACTGGTTTGTAACTGTGCTGAAATTACCCAGGAGGCTAGATGTTAAATGGGGCACTTTTGTCAATTATAAAGTTTAGAAAGCGTCTCAGCTTTCAGATATACAGCAAGCTAATCATGTTAGCAACATACTAAAACATGTTAGCAATGTTCTAAATTATGTTAATAACCTGTTAAAGCAGCCTAGCAACATGTTAGAATATTAGCAACATGTTAAATCATGATAGTAATATGCTAATCAAGTTAACAACATGCTAAAACATGTTAGCAATGTTCTACATTTGTTAACAACATGTTTATTCAGGCTAGCAACATGTTAGAATATTAGCAACATGTTAAATCTCGTCAACAACATGTTAAATCATGTTAGTAATTTGTTAAGCAAGTTAGCAACCTGCTAAAACATGTTAAAAACATTCTAAATTATGTTAACAAAATGTTAAAACAGGCTAGCAACATGTTTGTTAATAACATTCTAATCATGTGGATGTTAGCAAACATGTTAGCATAATGATAAATCATGTTAGGAATGCGTTAGCAAATATAAAGTCAAGCCATTAGCATACTAACATTTTTGCAACATCTTAAATCATGTCAGAAACATGTTAAAAACATGCTAGCAACGTGTTAGAATATTAGCAACATGAACAACAATCACGTCAACAACATTTTAAATCATATTAGCAACTTTAAATTCTCTTAGCAACATGTTAGATCATGTTAATAATATGCTAATAAAGGTAACATGTTAGAAACATTCTAAATTATGTTAACAAAATGTTAAATCAGGCTAGCAACAGTTTTGTTAATAACATTCTAATCATGTGGATGTTAGCAAACATGTAAAACAAGTTAGCATAATTATAAATCATGTTAGAAATATTGTAGCAAGTATGTTAAGTCATGCCACTAGCATACTAACATTTTTGCAACGTGTTCATGTCAGAAACATATTAAAACATGCTAGCAAAATGCTAAACATGCTCACTACGTATTAAACCATGCTAACAACATGCTAAAACATGTTAGCAACATGATATCACTGATCACTTATATCACTTGTCAATTATAAAGTTTAGGAAGTGTCTCAGCTTTCAGATAAACAAGCTAAGCAAGTTAGCAACCTGCTAAAACATGTTAGAAACATTCTAAATTATGTTAACAAAATGTTAAAACAGGCTAGCAACACGTTTGTTAATAACATTCTAATCATGTGGATGTTAGCAAACATGTTAGCATAATGACAAATCATGTTAGGAATGTTGTAGCAAATATGTTAACTCATGCCACTAGTATACAAACATTTGTTAAAACATGCTAGCAACAGGATAGCAACATGCTAAAACATGCTCATTGCATATTAAACCATGCTAACAACATGTTATCACTGGTTTGAACTGTGCTGAAATTACCCAGGAGGCTAGATGCTAAACACTGCACTTTTGTCAATTATAAAGTTTAGGAAGTGTCTCAGCTTTCAGACTCTCTCTGTCTTTTTTTGTGTTTTGCTGATCTCTGTGTTTCTCTCTGATGTCTGGCATACTGTCGTCCCGCAGGCTGCTCTTCCTCAAAATCAAAGCGCACAATGAGAAGGAGGACTTTGCGTTCTGCTCAGTGAAGGGATGTGAACGAGTGAAGATCAAAGCTGCCATTCCCCCCGGCAGCGGCCCGAGTGACTGCCAGGCTGAAGCCTATCCCAAACACGCAGAGATGCCCGTCGTAGACGTGCCCATGCCCAAAAAACTGCCCCGCTCCAGACTGGTGAGGAAACATTTCTGACTTCACAGAGCACTTCAAGTCTGGTAGTCGGATGTGGGACGTTCCTGCAGGATTGTGCTTGAAGTTTAGATGATGTTGTATAAAGGAGCAGGCTTTTGTTCATTTTGCAGGTGTTTGATTGTCTCCTGGCACTCAGGTTGAGCAGGATAGATGATATAATGCTGTGCTAGCGTTAGCGTTTGTTCTGCAGGTGTTGATCATCAGCATAATCGTTAGCTGTGTTTTTCACACCTGTGTCTGCGAACATTGTTGAACACTGAACAGATTTTTATTATATATGTACTGGAAGAACATTTTATTTAGAAGCATTAGTCCTATGCATTTTAGAGTGATTGTTTGATAATAATGTGTAACGCTAATGTCAGTGCATGTTTTTCATCAGGTATTTTTTTTAAGGTTTTTTATATTGCATTTATTTCTCATTTTTAAATCCAGATTTCTGTATGTTGGCAGTGGGAGAATTATTTATAGAAGCATTATTTATTTAAATTATTACTTCAATTATTTATAGAAGAATTAGACCTATGCATTTTAATTGGCTTGATAGTCAGCTAATATGCTAATATGTCATTATCTATGATTTTCTCTTTAAAAAAAACTTAATAGCGTAACTTTATAAACGTTAGCAGTGTGTTAAATGTGATATGTTAGCAAGCAAAATGGTAAACATGCTATAAGCAAGCTAGCAAAATGCATATTCCAATTAGCAACATCGTAAACATGCTACCAACATGTTTGTTAGCCATGTAAGAAACATTCTCTCATGTGATCATTTAAACTAACATGGTGTTAACTCAAACATGTACAAAAAATAATGGTAAAAACCTGCTAACTCATGCTAGGGACAGGCTTAAACATTTTAAAACATGGTATAAAAATGTTAAATATTTTTAGAAAGCATGGTAGCTACCTGTTAATTTGCTCTAGGAACATGTAAAACATTTAAAAAAAACATGGTAGTAACATGTTAAGTAGTATGATTTCATCTTTAAATGCATATTTCTATATGTTAGATGTGTGTAAATGTGGTAGCAACCTGTTAAATTTATGCTAGGCTAATGTTAAAACCTTAAAAAGGTAGCAAAATGTTAAATCATTTTATAAAGCATGGTAGCAAAACTGCTAATTCATATTAGAAACATGCATCATGTTAGCTAGCAAAATGTTAAACATGAAATAAGCTAGGTAGCAAAATGCATATTCAAATTAGCAGCATGTTAAACATGATACCAACATGTCAGGGGAGCAATGTGTTGGCCATGTTAGAAACATTTTCTCACATGCTAATTTAAACTAACATGGTGTTAGCATGATGTTAACATATAAAAATTTACCTGCTAATTCATGCTAAGAACATGCTAAAACATTTTTAAAAACATGGTAGAAACATGTTAAATAGTTTTTAAAAAGCTTGATAGCAACCTGTTCAATTATGCTAGGAACGTGCATCATGTTAGCTAGCAAAATGTTAAAGATGCTAAACATGCATATTCGAATTAGCAACATTAAACATGCTACCAACATGTCATGGTAACAATGTGTTAGCCATGTAAGACAGAATGTGCATCCCAAATCGCATATTTATGCACTATTCTACGCCATTTTGTAGTATAAATAGTGTAAGTAGTGCGTTCACACTGAAAACTCCGGTAAAATGAAGTGTGGAATGGTGGACACTTCATGGTGAAAGCAAAATTCTCCTACGAGAGTTGTTATAGCACCTCCCGATGGTGAATGCAGTTATACTCATGGCAGGTATTAGTTGATAGTTTGCTTATTTAATTATTAACGTCATCAGAGAAGTGGTTTAAATTTCTGCTTGGTAAAAAAACATGAGTGTTCCATTTGGGACGACACTACATACATATACTATGCTGTTGAGTGTGTAAGTGCATAAGTACATAGTGCATGAGTGCATAGTGTATAGTGTGCCATTTGGTACGCAGCTACATTTTTTCACATGCTAATTTAAAATAACATGGTGTTAATTTAGACATGTTAAAAAATGGTAACAACCTGCTAATTCATGCTAGGAATATGCTAAAACACATGGTAGAAACATGTTTAATAGTAGAATTTTATTTTTAAATGCATATTTATATTTGTTAGCAGCATGTTAAATGTGGTAGCAACCTGCTAAATTCATGCTAGGATAATGCTAAAACCTTAAAAAAAGGTAATGACATTATTTAATAAAGCATGGTAGCAACCTGCTAATTCACGTTAGAAACATGCATCATGTTAGCTAGCAAACTGTTAACATGCTATAACAAAATGCATATTCAAATTAGCAACATATTAAATGTGCTACCAACATATCATGTTAACAATGTGTTACCCATGTAAAAAACATGCTCTCATATGCTAATTTAAACTAACATGGTGTTAACACGTAAAAACAATTGTAACAATCTGCTAATTCATGATAGGAACATGTTAAAACATGTTTTAAAAACATTTTTAGAAACATGTTAAACAGTTTTTAAAAAGCATGGTAGCAACCTGTTAATTCATGAAATGTTTCATGTTTGCTAGCAAAATATTAAACATGATATAAGCAAGCTTGCAAAATGCATATTCAAATTAGCAACATGTTAAACATGCTAACAAACATGTCAGGTTAACAGTGTTTGCCATGTAAGAAACATTCTCTCACTTGCTAATTTAAAATAACATGGTGTTAACTTTGACATGCTAAAAATGGCAACAACCTGCTAATTCATGCTAGGAATGTGTTAAAACATTTTTGAAACATGGTAAAAACATATTAAATAGTAGTATTTTATTTTTAAATGCATATTTATATATGTTAGCAGTTTGTTAAATGTGGGAGCAACCTGCTAAATTCATGCTAGGATAATGCTTAAACCTTAAAAAAGGTAGTGACATGTCATTTTATAAAACATGGTAGCAACCTGCTAATTGACGTTAGAAATGTCATGTTAGCTAGCAAAATGGTAAACATGCTATAAGAAAAATGCTAATTCAGCTTAGCAACATGTTAAGCATGCTACCAACATAGCAAATTAACAATGTGTTAGCCATGTAAGAAACATTCTTACATGCTACATCATGTAAGAAACATTCAATATGCTAATTTATACTAACATGCTATTAAACTTGTTAAAAATTTGGTACTAACCAATGAATTATGCTAGGAACATGCTAAAACATTAGTTAAACGCATGTAGCAACATGTTTTTAAAAAGCATGGTAGCAACCTGCTAATTCACGCAAAATGCATATTTAAACTAGCAACATGTTAAACATGCTACCAATAATCTCATGGAACAGTTTGTTAGCCATGTAAGAAAAAAATTTTGCATGCTTATTCACATTCACGAAGATTGAACATGGCAATTGATAGAGATATGTATGATTAATCACGTTAGCTAATATTAGGGAAAGAAATGCTAGCATGATATCACAAAATGCTACCAATTAAGATGCTAAGATTTGCTATATTAGTAAAATGCTAGCCACATGTTATGCTTTCATTCGTTTGAATGTTTAGCTTTAAACTTACAAATTATCATTTACAAGGGTTAATCACATGTTTGATGGAATTATGTTATGCAGGATGTGAGTGAAAGCATATTGTAAGCAGGTATTATAAAGAATTTATAAATTCTATTATTGTAATCACACTGTTTCTCTCTCTCTCTCTCTCTCTCTCTCTCTCTAGCCTCACACACCACAGCACTTCCTTGAAGTCAAGCTGGAATCATACAACACTCGCTTCTTCCACATCAAAGAGGACTTTGCCTATACTGAGGTACTAATCACTGTACAGTCACTACTTAACTGAAGTGGATTCATTCATGACATTTTATTATGATTATTATTTTATTATTATTTGTTAAAGGATTTGTTATTTTAAATTATAGTGCTGGCACACAGCCTATATAATGTGACATCTAGTTTCCAGAAGTAAAGGATGGATGGATGGATGGATATAGGATATAGGATGGATGGATGGATATAGGATATAGGATGGATGGATGGATATAGGATGGAGGGATAGAATGGACGGATAAGATAGATGGATGGATTAATATGATGGATGGATGGATTAGATAGATGGATAAGATGGATGGATGTTAATAGGATGGATGTATGGATGGATGGATGGATGGATGTTAATAGGATAGGATGGATGGATGGATGTTGATGGATGGATGGATGAGTGGATGAATAAGATGGATAGGATGGATGGATGTTAATAGGATAGGATGGATAAGATGGATGGATAGATAAGATAGCCGAATAAATAAATAGAATGGATAGATGAATAGATAAGATAGATGAATAAATAGGATGGATGTATGGATGGATAAGATAGATGGATAATATGGATTGATGATGTTAATAGGATAGGATAAGATAGGATAGATGGATGGATGGACTGATGGATAGACGGATAAGATGGATGGATGTATAAGATAGATGGATGGATAAATAGGATGGATGAATGGGTGGATAAAATGGATGGATGGATAAGATAGGTCGATTGATTGATGGGTGGATGGATGGATGGGTGGATAGATAAGATGGATGGATGAATGGATAAACAGGATCGATGGATGAATGGATAAAATAGATTGATGGACGGATGAGAGATGGATGGATAGATAAGATGGATGAATAGAAGGATAGTTGATGAATGGATGGATGGATAAGGTAGATGGAAGGATAGACAGATAGGATGGATGGATGCATAGATGGATGCATGGATGGATGGATAAGATAGATTGATAAGATAGACAGATAAGATGGATGGATAAGATAGATCAATGGATGGATGAGATAGATGGATGATGGATGAATGGATGGATGATAAGGTAGATGGATAAGATGGATGGATGGATGGATGGATGGATGGATGGATAAGATAGATCAATGGTTGGATGAGATAGATGGATGATGGATGGATTGATGGATGGAGGATAAGGTGGATGGATGGATAGGATATATGGATAAGGTAGATGGATGGATTGATAAGGTAGATGGATGGTTGGTTGGATGGATGAATAAGGTAGATGAATGGATGCATTGATGGATAGGATAGATGGATAAGATGGATGGATGGATAAACAGGATGGATGGATGAATAGATAAGATAGACTGATGGACGGATGAGAGATGGATGGATAGATAAGATGGATAAATGGATGGATGGATGGATGGATGGACGGATGGACGGACGGATAAGATAGATGGAAGGATAGGATAGGTTAGGATCGGATAGGTTAGGATCGGATGGATGGATGAATAAGATAGATGGATAAGATAGACAAATAAGATGGATGGATGGATGGATGGATGGATGAAATAGATGGATGATGGATAGATGGATGAATAAGGTAGATGGATGGATGGATATGGTAGATGGATTGACAAAATGGACAAGATGGATGGATAGATAAGGTAGATGGATGGATGGATGGATGGATGGATGGATGGATGGATGGATGGATGGATGGATGGATGGATGGATGGATGGATGGATGAATAAGGTAGATGGATGGATGTATGGATAGAGAAATAAGGCAGGCAGGCAGGCAGGCAGGCAGGCAGGCAGGCAGGCAGGTTTAGAAAAACTTTTATGAAAATACTTACAGCACTTTCAAATCAAAACTATAAATAAAATCTGAATAAATATGCTAGCTTTTCCCATTCCCGTTTACAGTATATTATTTGACTCAAACTATATAAACTAATATTTTGTTATATAAACAAATATGTACGATATTAGCTTATTATGACAAAAAAAAAAAAACATAGGAGAAATTATTAAAGCAAAAGATAAAACAAAAAAAATTATTCTTTCTGTAGGTGAATGGCAAGAAGATCTACCAATCAGAGGACGGCATTCATGTGACTGTGATCGACGGTCACAGCGGTAAAATCCAGGAGACTAAAGGCTTCAGGAACTCAATACTGATGGGGATTCCAGCACAACTAGAAAACTACATCACAAACCTCAAAGACGAGTAAGTCGAATCCAAAAAATACAACTATGAAACTTGCAGGACATCCATACAAAATCAAAGGTCAAAATCATTAGCTTTCCTGTGGAATTATTATTATTATTTTAAATATTTCCAAATCGTTGCTTAACGGAGAGATTTTTTTTAATACATTTTCAAGCATAAATGTTTTAATAGCTATGTATAATAATAATTGTGTAAATACATTTGAAAGCAGAAGTTTACATACACTCTAAAAAAAAGGAACATAACCATTTTTTTTTTTAAATGTCTGATGGTAAATCATACTAAACGTTTACTATTTTAGGTCCGGTAGGATTACCTAAATCATTTACATTTGCTAAATGCCAGAATAATGAGAGAATTTTTTTTTTTTTAGAATTTTTTATTAATTTCTAGACAGTCAAAAGTTTACATACATTTCCTTGGTATTTTTTAAGCTTTGCTTTTAAACTGTATAACTTTGGTCAAATATTTTGGGTATCCTTCCACAAGCTTCTCACAATAGTTTGAAAGAATTTTGGCCCATTCCTCCTGACAGTATTGGTGTAACTGAGTCAGATTTGTAGGCTGTCTTGCTCGCACAAGCTTTTTCGACTCTGCCCACAAATTTTCTGTAGGATTGAGCTCAGGGCTTTGTGATGGCCATTCCAAAACATTCACTCTGTTGTCCTTAAAGCACATTTTAACTAATTTGGCAGTATGCTTAGGGTCATGGTCCCTTTGGAAGACCCATTTGTGGCCAAGTTTTAATTTCCTGGCTGATGTCTTGAGATGTTGCTTCAGTATTTCTACATAATGTTCTTTCTTCATGATGCCATCTATGCTGTGAAGTCGACCAGTCCCTCCTGCAGCAAAACAGCCCCACAACATGATGCTATCACCCCCATACTTCACAGTTGGGATGGTGTTTCTAAGCTTGTAAGCTTTCCCCTTTGACCTCCAAATGTAACACTGATCATTATGGCCAAACAGTTCAATCTTAGTTACATCAGACCACAGCACATGTCTCCAAAAATTTGACTTTTTCCCAGTGTAATTCAGCAAATTGTAATCTGGCTTTTTTGTTGATTCTGGCTTGTTGGTTTTCCCATGTTGTCACACAAGGAAGCAGTGTGTTTGAGGTCTTCCTTAAATACTATTCTACAGTTGTGTCTCCAATTAACTCAAATCTTGTCAATTAGCCAATCAGAAACTTCTAAAACCTTGACACCATCATCTGAGCTTTTTCAGAGGAATAATAATCTTATTGTATGTAAACTTGACTTTCAAGAAAAGTTATAACAATTTCTCAAAAATATCTCTCTCATTATTCTGCTATTAAGCATAACAGAAACAAATTTGATAATCTAACTTACCTAAAGAGAAAAAGTTTAGTCACATTAACATCTGACTTTTATTAAATGGTTATGTGCCTTTTTATACAGTGTATGTAAACTTCTGATTTCAACTGTACAATTATTATTGCTATGCTGTGTCATTAAACCCACCAAACCCTGATTTACTGAATCAACAATGCTCTTTTTTTTTGTTTCAATTTATGAATCCATCTGAGCAGATTCCCTTTCCTGTAGCACTTGAGTGTAGAGAATGACATGCTGAATTCAAGTGGATCACAGAGGCTTTGTGCGACACGCTGCGCTTTCCAAATTGCTCTGCGCTGTGAAGTAGGCTTTGCAGATGTTTTATCCGTTCTGCACGGTTAAGTCGGATAGCGCTGCTCTGACACTGCTGGAGTGTTTGGATCCTCATATAAAAGCACTGAACGGGGAATGATCACAGTCATATAGGAAGAAGCGGCGTGCTGCAAATGCTTTTACAGACTTGAAATTAAACCTGAAAAATGTTCAGCTGGAGTATGATCTTATGTAGGGCTGAACAATATACTGGATATCGCAATGTGTGTATCTGCAGTAGTCACATTGTAAGATTAGATTATTTAATAAAGATTAAAAGATGACCATACACTCACCGGCCACTTTAATAGGTACACCTCTACAACTGCTCGTTATTGCAAATTTCTAATCAGCCAATCACATGGCAGCAACTCTATGCATTTAGGCATGTAGACATGGTCAAGACGATCTGCTGCAGTTCAAACTGAGCATCAGAATGGGGAAGAAAGGGGATTTAAGTGACTTTGAACGTGGCATGGTTGTTGATGCCAGATGAGCTGATCTGAGTATTTCAGAAACTGCTGATCTACTGGGATTTTCATGCACAACCATCTCTAGGGTTTACAGAGAATGGTTCGAAACAGAGAAAATATCCAGTGAGCGGCAGTTCTGTGGGGGCAAATGCCTTGTTGATGTCAGAGGAGAATGGCCAGACTGGTTCCAGCTGATAGAAAGGCAACAGTAACTCAAGTAACCACTCGTTATAACCGAGGTCTGCAGAAGAGCATCTCTGAACGCACAACATGTCAAATCTTGAGGCGGATGGGCTACAGCAGCAGAAGACCACACCGGGTGCCACTCCTGTCTGCTAAGAACAGGAAACTGATGCTACAATTTGCACAGGCTCACTAAAATTGGACAATAGAAGTTTGGAAAAATGTTGCCTGATCTGATGAGTCTCAATTTCTGCTGAGACATTCAGGTAGGGTCAGAATTTGGCATCAACACCATGAAAGCATGGATCCATTCTCCTTTGTATCAACGGTTCATGCTGCTGGTGGTGGTGTAATGGTGTGGGGGATATTTTCTTGACACACTTTGGCCCCATTAGTACCAACTGAGCATCGTGTCAACACCACAGCCTACCTGAGTATTGTTGCTGACCATGTCCATCCCTTTATGACCACAGTGTACCCATCTTCTGATGGCTACTAGCAGGATAACGCACCATGTCATAAAGCATGAATCATCTCAGACTGGGTTCTTGAACATGACAATGAGTTCACTGTACTCAAATGGCCTCCACAGTAACCAGAACTCAATCCAATATTTCCAGTACCTTGTTGAATCTATGCCACGAAGGATTAAGACAGTTATGAAGGCAAAAAAGGGGCTCCAACCTGGTATTAGTAAGGTGTACCTAATAAAGTGGCCGTTGAATGTATTTTACATTTTATTTCTGTACTTGAATACTGTTAGACTCCCAGAAAAACCACAAAGCACTGTTTATCTATTAATTGTTGCTTGTAATATATTATAATTCATGCAGATGCACTTCATTGGCTTGATCGTCTCAGTCAATCTAAATTAATTAAATATTTTCAAATAGAGCTATGCAAATCATCTGATGATAATATATTCATATCGCAATATATAATGCAGCAAAACAAAATATCGCAATGTCATTTTGATTGACATTCTCCCTTTGTATGCGCCATTAGAGGGAAAGCCCCACCCATTAGTGACAATCTCTCCCTGAGTGAGAAGCAGCCGTCCATCATTATGTTGACACATAGGCATTTATAGCTCCGCCCTCTTTTGAAAAGAGCGCAATCTCATTTGAATTTAAAGCAACAGTCACCAAAACGACACAATTAGAATCAAAGTCTATAAGGGTCAGTTATAAAACAGTATTTGTGTGGTATTTTGAGCTTGTCTTACAGTAACTCATTTCTCACACTTGCAGGTCAGTGGTTTTGATCACGTCTAAAGGGAAACTGGTCAGCAGAGGGCCATGGACCAAACTTCTCGAGACCCTCGGAGCAGATCAGACGGTCAAGTTGAAAGGTAATACCATTCCCAAAATCTGTGAAATATAATGTCATTTACAATACATTTGCATAGTAGGAAAATGTATTTATTTATTAAATACACGATAGCACTTTAGTTTAGGTCACAATTAATACTACTGGCTTATTACCTGCCTATTATTAAGATACAATTGTTCATTAGTAGTTATAAAGTAGGATCTTATTCTTCATCCCTAATCCTACCCAGCACCTAAACCCAGCTTCTACCTTACTAACCATTAATAAACAGCTAATTAGTAGTTTAATACGCTAGTAGGGTTAGTTAATGGTTTGTTAAGTAACACAAAGTGTTACCAAATATACATTAAAATGGTTATAAGAGACATAATTAAAAACATATATATTATTACAAAAGATTTGTGTGCTACACATGCTACAGATGTGCCAGCAACATGCTAAATCATGCTAAAGCATATTAGACAAAACATACTAACAATGTGCTAAGACTAGCCTTAAATCACACCAGCAAACTGCTACATAAACAATAGCAACTTGGTAAAATATGTTAGCCCTTTGCTAAAGCGTGCTAACAGGTTCATGCTATTAAAATGCTAATACATGCGGAAACATTTTCACTGATTTACCTGGCAATTCCAAAGGGACTTAAAATAAGAAGAAAAGCAGTTTGACCAACATAACAGCAATAATTCATAAGTGCTATAGCCAGTTTCAGTTAATCTTACATAGTATATGTAGCACATTTTTTTAATAATAATATAAAAGAAAAAACATGCAAGTTCAAGTTAACAAAATGCATATGCTAACACCCTAAAACATAAGAAACATGGCTGAAAAAGTTAACAATGAGCTAATTCATGCTAGTAGCATATTAAAACATACTAGCAATGTACTAGAAACATGCTAGGTTCTTGTTAATACATGCTAGCCATGTGCTAAATCTTTCTTTAACCTTAAAAAGTTAACCGTGCTAATTTATGTCAGTAGCATGTTAAAACTTACTAGCAATATACTAGAAACATGCTAGCAACCTGTTAATACATGTTAGCCATGTGCTAAATCTTTCTTTAATCTTAAAAACTTAACCGTGCTAATTTATGTCAGTAGCATGTTAAAACTAACTAGCAATATACTAGAAACATGCTAGCTACCTGTTAATACGTGCTAGTCATGTGCTAAATCTTTCTTTAACCTTACAAACTTAACTTTGTGGTAATTTATATTAATAGCATATTAAAACCTGCTACCAATGTAATAGAAACATGCTAGGTTCTTGTTAAAACATGCTAGCCGTGTGCTAAATCTTTCTGTAACCTTAAAAAGCTAACATTTTGCTAATTTATGTTAGTTGCATGTTAAAAAAATTCTAGCCATGTACTAGAAACATGCTAGCATCAGCTTAAAACATATTAGCCATGTGTTAAATCTTTCTTTAAACTTCAGTTAACAATGTGTTATTTTTTGTTGGTAATATATTAAAACGTAATAGCAATATACTAGAAACATACTAGCACCATGTTAAAATATGTTAGCCATGTGCTAAATCTTTCTTTAAACTTAAAGTTAACGTGCTAATGCATGCTAGTAGCATATTAAAACATACTAGCAATCTTTAACCTTAAACAGTTAACATTGGTCTAATGTATGTTAATAGCATGTTAAAACCTACTAGCAGTGTACTAGAAACATGCTAGGCTCTTGTTAAAACATGTTAGCCACGTGCTAAATCTTTCTTTAAATTTAAAAAGTTAAAATCGTGTTAATTTATGTTAATAGCGTGTTAAAATTTTTAGCAATGTACTCGAAACGTGCTAGCATCAGCTTAAAAAAGTATTAGCCATGTGTAAATCTTTCTTCAAACTTAAGTTAACAATGTGTTAATTTATGTCAGTAGCATGTTAAAACATGCTAGCAATGTACTAGAAACATGTTAGGTTCTTGTTAAAACATGTTAGCCATGTGTTAAATCTTTCTTTAACTTTAAAAAGTTAAAATCGTGCTAATTTATGTTAAAAAAAACTTCTAACAATGTACTACAAACATGTTAGCATCATGTTAAAACATGTTAGCCATGTGTAAAATCTTTCTTCAAACTTACAAAGTTAACAACGTGCTAATTTATTTTAGTAGCATGTTAAAACATACTAGCAATGTACTAGAAACATGTTAGCATCATGCTAAAACATGTTAGCCATGTGTTAAATCTTTCATCAAACTTAAAAAGTTAACAACGTGCTAATTCATGCTAGTAGCATATTAAAACATACTAGCAATGTACTAGAAACATGCTAGGTTCTTCTTAATACATGTTAGCCATGTGCTAAATCCTTCTTTAAACTTAAACAGTTAACATTGTGCTCGTTTATGTTATTTGCGTGTTAAAACCTACAAGCAATGTACTAGAAACATGCTAGGTTCTTCTTAATACGTGTTAGCCACGTGCTAAATCTTTCTTTAACTTTAAAAAGTTAAAATCGTGTTAATTTATGTTAATAGCGTGCTAAAAAATTCTAGCAATGTACTCAAAACATGCTAGCACCATGTTAAAACATATTAGCCATGTGCTAAATCTTTCTTTGAACTTAAAAAGTTAATAATGTGTTCATTTATGTCAGTAGCATGTTAAAACGTAATGGCAATATACTAGAAACATGCTAGCACCATGTTAATACATGTTAGCCGTGTGCTAAATCTTTCCTTAAACTTAAAAAATTAACAACGTGCTAATTTTTGTTAGTAGCATATTAAAACATATCACCAATGTACTCGAAACATGCTAGCATCACGTTAAAACATGTTAACCATGTGCTAAATCTTTCTTTAACCTTACAAAGTTAATAATGTGATAATTTATGTTAGTAGCACATTAAAACATACTAACATTGTACTAGAAACATGCTAACATCAGCTTAAAACATATCAGCCATTTGTTAGATTTGGTAGTAGCATATTAAAAATTACTAGCAATGTACCAGAAACATGCTAGCACCTTGTTAAAACATGTTAGCCATGTGTTAAATCTTTCTTTAACTTTAAAATATTTAAATCGTTCTAATTTATGTTAGAAGCATGTTAAAAAAACAGCAATATACTAGAAACATGCTAGCATCACATTAAAACGTTAGCCATGTGCTAAATCTTTCTAAAACCTTAAAAAGTTAATGTGTTAATTTATGCCTGTAGCATGTTAAAACATATTAGCAATGCACTCGAAACATGCTAGCATCACATTAAAACGTTAGCCATGTGCTAAATCTTTCTAAAACCTTAAAAAGTTAATGTGTTAATTTATGCCTGTAGCATGTTAAAACATATTAGCAATGCACTCGAAACATGCTAGCATCACATTAAAACGTTAGCCATGTGCTAAATCTTTCTAAAACCTTAAAAAGTTAATGTGTTAATTTATGCCTGTAGCATGTTAAAACATATTAGCAATGCACTCGAAACATGCTACCATCACATTAAAATGTTAGCCATGTGCTAAATCTTTCTAAAACCTTAAAAAGTTAATAATGTGCTGATTTATGTCAGTAGCATGTCAAAACATACTAGCAATATACTAGAAACATGTTAGCATTATGTTAAAACATGTTAGTCATGTGCTAAATCTCTCTTTAAACTTGTATCGTTCAATTAAACAAACTTTTAAGCAAGGCTTAAGAAAAATTTAGATAAATGCACACACACTTCATGATTAGAGACATTTTCTAACAATAAAAACAGTAATGTATCTTTAATTCCAGCCTGATCTCATAAGGAAACATAACTTTTTTACGTTTTGTCAGTTTAGACTCCTATTCAGACTAATACATACTAGTTCAGTCATACAAAAATGTGTGATTTTTTTTTTTTTATTTATTTTTTTTTTTTTTAATAAGTGTGGCATCAAACCCCACCCCTAAACCCAACCATCATTGAGGGATGAGCAAATCATACTAAATTGCGTAAATGAGATCATACAAATTCATATGAACTGGCCACTAAATCAAACAGCTACAAATTGCTGTGAGATAGCATTCGTAATTCAGTATTATTTGGGAATCTGGGAGGGAAGCCCCCAGATAATCAAATACAAACCAATGGACATGTGTGAAGAGTATTTTTTTTTTTTTTTTTGGGTGGGCTGAACACACACGCACACACATACCAGAGCAGCAGGGTCCTTCCTCTCGACACTCCCTTCACATCTTACATTTATCATCTACAATTGTCATTCCAGCAGGCAAAGCTCTCTGAGTTTACATTCCAAGTACTTTCCATCAGCCGTTTTCATGAACGACACCAAATATCGCACAGATCATGTGGCAGGCACAATCTGTGTTAAGTTTATGGACTAAATAAGTATATAACATCTGTGGGTGAACTGTCACTTTAAATCTGCCCTATTAAATGTTTATAAAATATATAATTAAAATAATAATAATAAATCCACTGAACATTCTGGGGTGCGTTTCTAAAAACCATTGTTAGCCAGCTAAGGTCGCAAGTTCTGTCGTTACATAGTTTGTTGATTTGGCGCTTCCCAAATCCATCATTCCAACGAACATTCGCAAACTGCATCGCAAACTTGTACACTTGTCTCTAGAGCTGTAGTTAGAAACATAGTTACTGGCTTTGTTCTATTTCAACTTATCCTCACTATGCTCTATTCCTTCCTAACGTTCCAACATTTCAAATTGGAATGATTAAAAAAGCAATTAAGTCATCTCTCTTAGGTGTAATTAGCTTTCAAAGTATTTTTACAGTTCAGTTTTAGCGATCTTCATGTTTACAATTGCGCTCCCTTTGTAGTGCACTTTGAAAACATTGATGTCATTTTGAACACAGCCGTGGCTCATGACGAAAGCTATAGGTGACCTATTATTATTTAAAAGCAGAATTTACGTTACGTCTCCAAAGCTTGTGAAAACAAAAAACACAGCATACGTTAATGTTTTTAATTTATAGTAGGTTATTTATTAAGTATCTGTACTGTATATGGCATATGCCTGTTGGTTAGAACATTTCTGCAGTGGTTTGCATGTGTCAAAGGTGTAAAAGTAGACTTTCAAAATAGAATAAAGTAATAAAGTAATATAAAAAAATAAATAAACAACACTACTAATAGTAATAATAAATGAAGAATACAAAAAACAATATTAATAATAATTATTATTATGGATCAGCAAGAGCAACTACAGTTCATCACTACATCGTTCTTTTCCCAACCAATGCATCATACTATGGTAGGTCAGTTGCAAGTTACGTCGTTGTTTGGCAAACGCACTCCAGAGCGGTTAATGCTGACTACAAATCCATTGAATATTATAATCTATTTTTAAATTTGGAGTCAGGTTTGAGCCAACAAAAAATATAACAATTCATTCATTGGAGTCGCACTTCAGATACTCTCTGGAAGTAGTTGGTCATCAGTGTAATACACTGTAAAAATCCAACTTACAAATTGTTAACTCAGTTTAAAATTGTAAGTTAGGTGGACAAATTTTTGAGCTCAGAGTTGAATTTACTCATAAAAATGATTTAACTGCATGTTTGAAACTGTTTGTTCAATAAAAGTAAAATATTCAGTTGAGAAGACTTAACATTTTTATTTCTCCATATCTTCAAAAAATAAAAAGTTGAGTTAACTTAAAATATTAAAGCAACCGGCTGCAAAGAAATTTTGAGTTTATTAAGCTTCAGTGTTTGAAGTTGTGCCAAATTATTCCATAAAGTATACTTGACTGTTTCGGTCAACTTAAAAAAATAATTTTGCACAACTTCAAACTTCACTGAAGTTTAATAAACTCAAAATTTCTTTGAAGCTGATTGCTTTAAAGTTTTAAGTTAACTCAACTTATATTTTTTTTTACAGTGTACTTCCCTGCTGTTTTTCGAATACTATGAATCCGGACATACTACTCGACTCGTATACTGTTTTTCCCATACTATATATTAGGGAAGCATGCTAGTTCGGATACAGCCTGATGCTGTATTTATTGTTTTGAATCATATATTAGCAGACTTGGCGGATTCATGACTTCTTTGAGAAACTAAAAGAAAAAAAAAACAGAACATTCAGAAGTAAAAAAAAAAAAAAAGATAATATATATAATATATATCAGGGCTATTCAATTAGTTTGTCATGGGGGCCAGTTCATGAAAAGCATCCCAAATGAGGGGCTGGAGATAGATGACTTGCAATATGAGTGATGACACAACAGCATATAAGAGCCCATACTGTATGTTGTATTTTCACTCCTTGAGACACCCACGTTGTATTTTTCTACATTAAAATGTTAATATATTGTATTTTCAAAACGACATAACATCACTGCATTGTACAATGTGCCTTTTTTTGTTCAAACATTCAAATGTTGTATTTCTAAGCACAACAAAAGCAGTGCATTGCTTTAAGTAGGCTTCTTCTACATTCAGACACATTCATATGTGATGTTTTGAACTGCATAATAATTATGGATGCAACAAATATAGATTTTGGTTGTACAACTATATAGTCTGAAAAATAACCATGGTTTCACGGTTATCATGTCTAATGTAAATGTAAGCTTTATATTGGGTTAGTATTTAAATGAACTGTTGTTATCATCTGCATTCATACATACATAATCATTTTTATAACTTGTAATAATTTGTCTATTGTTTACATTGCACCCGCTACGGCATGAGAGGTTTTCTACTTGGTGCATCTGGAAGGCGCGAGCGCTTCGCTCTGCTTGTGCGCACATATTGTCATATATTCTAATAATGGAAATAACAAACTTGCACGCAGAAAAAAGACGCGATATGTGAATGGCCGACTGCTAAAGTCAATCCAGTGTGTGTGTGCGTATTAGCCTTAGTGTATAAGCTCTGAAATTTAAACTAGTGCACAGGTGGCATAACTATGTTTAGTTGCAGCAGTTTCGATCCATGCAACAGAAATGCGGCATTGAGAAACCTTTACGATTAAGTATCCAAATGTTTTTGTTTGCTCGCACCACTAGCTTAATGTGACTCACGCTCTGCGCAGCCTTCAACTGCAGCTCGTGTTGTATTGAACAGATGCACGTCACTTCATAACTTTAGCGGCCGTTTTACGACTGAACTAAATTTATTTTTGATGTCTTGGTCACATTAATTTAAAGGGGCAGAACAAATTGCGCCCGCGTGCCGCCGATTGAATTGCCCTCTTATATATCATCAAAATAGGATATATACAGTTTAGCCCCCCTTTTGATTTTTTTTTTCTTTTTTAAATATTTCCCAAATTATGTTTAACAGAGCAAGGAAATTTTCACAGTATGTCTGATAATATTTTTTTCTTCTGAAGAAAGTCTTATTTGTTTTATTTCGGCTAGAATAGAAGCCGTTTTTAATTTTTTAAAAGGCATTTTAAGGACAAAATTATTAGCCCCTTTAAGCTATTTTTTTTTCCGATAGTCTACAGAACAAACCATCGTTATACAATAACTTGCCTAATTACCCTAACCTCTCTAGTTAACCTAATTAACCTAGTTAAGCCTTTAAATGTCACTTTAAGATGTATAGAAATGCTTGAAAAATATCTAGTAAAATATTATTTACTGTCATCATGACAAAGATAAAATAAATTAGTTATTAGAAATTAGTTATTAAAACTATTATGATTAGAAATGCGTTGAGAAAATCTTCTCTCTGTTAAACAGGAATGGGGGAAAAAAATAAATAGGGGTGCTAATAATTCAGGGGGGCTAATAATTCTGACTTCAACTTAGGGATGGGCGATATGGCCTAAAATCCATATTGCGATATACATTGCAGCCTCTTGCGATAACGATATATATTGCGATATATAAATTATAATAGAACCATTTCAGAACAGGTTACAGAGACCCTTAGGAAAGCCAAACTGCTATTTTTTTTCAGAAATAAAGAAACGTTGCATGTCATTTTGAGAACATTTATTGTGCAAAACCAAACTGTAATTAAACAACACAATGTTGCAGATAAATAAACTAAATGTAGTGCCTTTTAGAAAGAACGACTTTTCTTTTAAGTCCTTGGTTCCTAAATGCCAAGTTGCAGAGAACAAAAAAACTGGTGTCTTTATAGTTAAGGAACTTACACTGTACTGAAATTACTTCCAGTATTAAATTAGTCAAATAAAATTGTGTATTGCAGATACTTTAAATAAAAACATATTTCTAACCTGCAGCCTAAGGTAACACATTTGATTTTGAACATTTTGTTCTCCTAATGAAATTAAAACTGGTGTCTTGATCTGCTCTTTCTCTCTCTCTCCCTCACTCTCTCTCTCTCTCTGTCTGCGTGCTGCTGAGAGATTGAGACGCACCAGACAAAGTTTGCTTATAAAGTAATGCAAAAATGAATACAATTAATATCGAAAGCGAAAGCAGATTCTCGGACATGTCCGGGGAAAATGTATTGTCACTCCAAATAATGAGCTGGATCAGTCTATTTAGTCTTCGCTCTCTTCTGTATCCAGCGCGTCTCTGTGGGTCTGCATGCAGAGCATGCGAGTCTGTGGCAGAGTGTTCTCAGTTTCTCGCAAACACAGAACCGGGCTGCCCCAATAATATATCGGCCGCAACCAAATGGTCGCACTGTTGTTTATTCAAGATGATGCGTTGCAGCCGGCTGCAGCTCGTTGCTCTTAATTTCGCGGGTAGATTGCGTCATCAAACATGCATTATCGCGATAGTGCAATAGAATTAGAATCTCTATCGTAGGCCAATTTTGTATCGTTTATATCGCATATCGTTTATATCGCCCATTACTACTTCAACTGTATATATTCAAGTGAAATTGACTTTTAAAAACAACTATCAAACTTAATAACTACTAAATACAACATTTTAACCAAAGATCATACTCAAAAAAATGCTGGGTTCCACACAATTTCTCCATGTAGTCCCAAAACAAATTGATTAAGTTACCTTAATTGTTTTTGTCAATTTAAGTGGATTGAACACAAAACAATGAAGTTTAATTAATTCAATTAAGTGCCAAAAACAGAACCTCAAAATTGTGTTGATTTAGCTCATTTTAAATAAGTAGCAAAAATCTTTATTGAGTGAACATCACAATTGTCCAATCAGAACCAAGTATTCCAGAAAGTCATTAACCATCACACCACACAACATACAGTTGAATCAGAATTATTGCTTATTATTGTATTGAAAAATTTAAATATAGCTTAAGGGGGGCTAATAATATTGAACGTGAAATGGTTTTCTAAAAATTAAAAACTGCTTTTATTTTAGCCAAAATTAAACAATTAAGACTTTCTCCAGAAGAAAAAAATATTGTAGGAAATACTGTGAAAAATTCTTTCCTCTGTTAAACATCATTTGGGAAATATTTGAAAAAGAAAGAAAAACAAATCACAGGAGGACTAATAATGTTGACTTCAACTGTATAATGAACTAATCAGCATATAATCTTTGAGGTCTGATTTTGTGGTTTTATTTCCCTCCCGCCTCAGATAAACTGGCGTTTGTGGGCTTCAAGGGCTCGTTCCAGCCAGACTGGCTGAAGATGAGTGTTGATGACGAGCGAGTCAAACTCCACCAAGTGCTGCCGATTCCTGTGGTGAAGATGATGAAGCTCTGAAGACCGACTGACTACTGAAACCCACATCTCAGCCCAGCATGTGTTTCTGTTTCCCGGCCCATTCCACTGTATGTGACAACGTGGACGTCAAGTGCTTTTTTGGATCGTGTCGTCAATTGAATATACTTGAGTTTCAATGGGCGAAAGAAAAACAAACAAAAAAACGAATGAACTGAAAACAAACGCAACATTCCTTGTTTTCGTCCCTCTGGGTGATGTTTGCCTTCATGTTTTCGTTTTGTTTTTTATAAATATGTAGAAAAAGAGATTTCAGATTGTAAACGTCGTGAGGTTTTCTCATTTTTCTGTGTCGCGCACAAGAGTTGGTTTCGTTTGCGTTGAACAAGAGAGCCAGCAAAAAATAATAATAAATAGTCGCACTTAAAGGTACAGTTCACCTAAAAATAAATAAATTCCTTGTTATTTACTCATACTTAAGTGATTTTAAACTTTTATTAATTTCTATGTGTTAAACACAAAAGAAGATATTTTGAAGAATGTTAGAAAAACGCAAACATTTGCTGCGTCTGAAATTGCCTACTACTAGTTAGTTCTGCATTTGAATTTAAACGTATCACTCGACCGTACTAGAAAGTATGTTCTATACAGTAAGAATGTCAGTAGTATGAATGGAATTCAGATGTACTACATCCGCCATTTTGTCATGATCACATGACCTACCCGCGTCACTTCACTCGCCTTCATGAATTCTCTCGCGGGATGCCATGGGATAGCGTAGAATTCGTCGGATGTGCACTTCAAAATCTTGCCTGAAATAGTAGATCATCCGGGTACTTCTCGCATACTGTTTTTCAAATTCTATGAATTCGGACATACTACTCGGCTCACATGATGTTTTTAACGTACTATATAGTAGTGGTGGGCAAAGCGAGGCTTTATGAAACACTGAAACTAAGCAAATGTGTCGAAGCTTCAAAATGTTTCAAAACCCGTCTCTACAGTGACACCTAGTGGTCATTTTTATGTATTGCTCTGGAATATCTTTAGCGATTAGCTTGAGCTTTAGTGATTTGGTGAAGTGGTAAGAGTTCCTGACTAGCATGCAGAGATAATAGGTTTGAATCCAGGGTGATGCAGCTTCCGATGTTAGTTTTTAAGTGCTCGGTTCTTGTAACATGTTTTGTTTTAATGTTGGTCTGACATATGAATGAACACTTTGTGAATAAATGTCCTATTTTGGTCACAAAAAAGTAACATTATTAAAATACATCGTCATAATTTTTGAGTATTTAAAAGTCGGGATTTGAACTCAGGCTATTTGCTGCACACTTACTTACAGTTACTTGAAATCATCGACGCTTCGAATCGCTTCAGTCACTTGGCATGGGTGTTACAAATCACTTTAGTCACATGACCTGGGTGTTTCGAATCGCTTTAGTCACGTGATCTGTGTGTTTCGAAACCCTTAATTCACGTGACCTGGGTGTTTCGAATCGCTTTAGTCACATGACCTGTGTGTTTCGAAACCCTTAATTCACGTGACCTGGGTGTTACAAATCACTTTAGTCACTTGACCTGGGTGTTTCAAATCACTTTAGTCACGTGACCTGGGTGTTTCAAATCACTTTAGTCACGTGACCTGGGTGTTTCAAATCACTTTAGTCACGTGACCTGGGTGTTTCAAATCACTTTAGTCACATGACCTGGGTGTTTCAAATCACTTTAGTCACGTGACCTGGGTGTTTCAAATCACTTTAGTCACGTGACCTGGGTGTTTCAAATCACTTTAGTCACGTGACCTGGGTGTTTCAAATCACTTTAGTCACATGACCTGGGTGTTTCAAATCACTTTAGTCACGTGACCTGGGTGTTTCAAATCACTTTAGTCACGTGACCTGGGTGTTTCAAATCACTTTAGTCACGTGACCTGGGTGTTTCAAATCACTTTAGTCACTTGACCTGGGTGTTTCGAATCACTTTAGTCACGTGACCTGGGTGTTTCAAATCACTTTAGTCACTTGACCTGGGTGTTTCGAATCGCTTTAGTCACATGACCTGGGTGTTTCGAATCACTTTAGTCACGTGACGTGGGTGTTTCGAATCGCTTTAGTCACATGACCTGGGTGTTTCGAATCACTTTAGTCACGTGACCTGGGTGTTTCAAATCACTTTAGTCACGTGACGTGGGTGTTTCGAATCACTTTAGTCACGTGACCTGGGTGTTTCAAATCACTTTAGTCACGTGACCTGGGTGTTTGGAACCCCTAATTCACATGACCTGTGTGTTTCGAAACCCTTTAGTCACATGACCTGTGTGTTTCGAAACCCTTAATTCACGTGCCTGGGTGTTTCGAATCGCTTTAGTCACTTGACCTGTGTGTTTCGAATCACTTTAGTCACATGACCTGTGTGTTTCGAAACCCTTAATTCACATGACCTGGGTGTTTCGAATCGCTTTAGTCACATGACCTGTGTGTTTCGAAACCCTTAATTCACGTGCCTGGGTGTTTCAAAACACTTTAGTCACTTGACCTGGGTGTTTCGAATCACTTTAGTCACGTGACCTGGGTGTTTCAAATCACTTAAATCACGTGACCTGGGTGTTACAAATCACTTTAGTCACGTGACCTGGGTGTTTCGAATCACTTTAGTCACATGACCTGGGTGTTTCAAATCACTTTAATCACGTGACCTAGGTGTTCTGAATCACTTTAGTTATGTGACCTGGGTGTTTCTGATCATGTGTCGCTGCAGTGTTTCGAAACGCTTTTGCTTTAGGATCGGTGTCGAAACGTCGGTTTCACGTCAGCCATCTCTACTATATAGTAGGGAAGTATGCGATTTCGGATGCAGCAATTGACTTTAATAGTAGAAATAAATAAAAAAAATACCATAGAAGACAATAGCAGGTTTTTTCAACAGTCTTCAAAATATCTTTCTACATGTTCAACAGAAGAAATAACAAAGAAATGGAGTAAATGATGACAATTTAACCTATTAAGGAACTATTATACAAAAATCAACATTATAAGTGGTTTAAACACAGTTGTGTGGCAGCAGTGTGTCAATATAACCAGCTTCTGATGGTAAACATGTATTCATTTTATTTTTTTATTATCACACTTTATGAAAACAGTCTGCAGAAACACTTTGATTGACATTCTCCCTTTGTACGTGTCATCAGAGGGGGGGAAGTCCCGCCCACTAGGTGACATCTCTCCCTCATTATCATAAAACGTTAGTCTTGTGTTTTTGAATCTGCCATTATGCTGGCACACAGGCACTTGTAGCTCCACCCTCTTTTGAAAAGAGCACAATCTCATTTGAATTAAAGCGACACTCACCAAAACGGCACATTTAGGATCAAAGCCTAAAAGGGTCAGTTTCAAAGAGTTATAAAACAGTATCTGTGTGGTATTTTAAGCTGAATCTTCACACACACACACACACACACACACACACACACACACTCTAGGGACATCAGACTTATTTGACATCTTGTAAAAAAGAGCATAATAGGTCCCTTTTAAATCTTTTTTAGGTGTACTGCCCCTTCAAAGGAACAGGTCACCAGAAGATTGAAAATTCCTTGTAATTTCATGGAACAAAATCAATGCAAAAATATTATTTAATTGTTAAGTATATGAGCAAAAGCACTATAAAAGTACTTATAAAATGATGCATATTTACGCAGATATTATATGTAAATAAACAAAAATGGGCACCATGCAGTTTTATCTTTTAAAACAACAGCACTGATTTTCTGGTGAACTGTTCCTTTAAATAGATTAATGGAGAATGCATTTGAATCGGAGCATTAGTAGATGTCAGCCAATCACAAAACAATCAGATCAGCGATGAGGAATCAGCTTTTCTTTCCTTTGGCAAGCAGAACGACCGTGTCCATTTGCCGAAATAGCTGGTCTTTTTTCGGGGATTGTAATTTGTTAGTGTTTTTGTATGTTTTGTGTGTTTCTTAAAAAAAAAAGCAACAACTAAAAAATCCTGATTGATAACAGAGATATATTTTATACTTATTTATTGTACAGGCACTATTACACAAATCCAGAAAAGGGACATCTAATAAGGGACTTTTAAGTTGTAATGTAATTCTGTCCTATCTGTAAAAATAAAACAACCACCAAAAAAAAAAAAACCTAAAACTTTAAGTACAATTTTCACTTCAGTGTATAATTCAAATATACATGACATTTACTTTAAGTTGTATATGGATGTGATGTAAATGTGAATGATTTACAGGTAATAAAAATGTATTACTTTAGATAAAAATGTAAAGACTTTTGTACAGAAATAAATCTTTTTTTTTCCTCAGCTTTGAGTGATGCTGTGCTTTTTTGTACATTAAATGTATTTTTCTGAGCAAAAAAAAAAAAAAAAAAAAACATTTTTTATCCTTATTTAGAGAATAAAATATCCATTGAAATATAAAATTGGCAAATGTGGAACAAAATTCATTTGATGACTTATTTAAAAAAAAATTTTAATCCTTAAACTCATTATTCTTTAAAACTCTTGGTTTTACCTAGATATAATAAAAAAAATCTAACTAATCTATAATCAAATTTAATGTCATTATTTTATGTATAAAATACCTATACATATTGAATACATATTTTAATATGTACAGGTCAAAATAACGGTTTCATTTTTACATAAAAAAAAATCTTAAATATGCCAAAATGACAGTGGAATATTACTTTTGCAAACATCATTTAAACCATTAATACACTTTAATTATTATGCCATTCTATATACAAAATCATTTTTTTATGTTACATTAAATTTGACCATTTGATGCATACACCAGACTAGTGTGTTGATTTTATGTTTGTATTTCTATATATGCTTATGAAAAGGCTAATTGATAGTCAAATATAAACCCATTGGGTTATTTACAAACTGTTTATGACAAGAGAGAGAGTTTATATATATATATATATATATATATATATATATATATATACAGGCAGTGCAGAATTATTAGGCAAATGAGTATTTTGACCACATCATCCTCTTTATGCATGTTGTCTTACTCCAAGCTGTATAGGCTCGAAAGCCTACTACCAATTAAGCATATTAGGTGATGTGCGTCTCTGTAATGAGAAGGGGTGTGGTCTAATGACATCAACACCCTATATCAGGTGTGCATAATTATTAGGCAACTTCCTTTCCTTTGGCAAAATGGGTCAAAAGAAGGACTTGACAGGCTCCGAAAAGTCAAAAATATTGAGATATCTTGCAGAGGGATGCAGCACTCTTAAAATTGCCAAGCTTCTGAAGCGTGATCATCGAACAATCAAGCGTTTCATTCAAAATAGTCAACAGGGTCGCAAGAAGCATGTGGAAAAACCAAGGCGCAAAATAAACTGAGAACGGAAACATGAACTGAGAAAAGTCAAGCGTGCAGCTGCCAAGATGCCACTTGCCACCAGTTTTGCCATATTTCAGAGCTGCAACATCACTGGAGTGCCCAAAAGCACAAGGTGGGCAATACTCAGAGACATGGCCATGGTAAGAAAGGCTAAAAAAAAACGACCACCACTGAACAAGACACACAAGCTGAAACGTCAAGACTGGGCCAAGAAATATCTCAAGACTGATTTTTCTAAGGTTTTATGGACTGATGAAATGAGAGTGTGTCTTGATGGGCCCGTGGCTGGATCGGTAAAGGGCAGAGAGCTCCAGTCCGACTCAGACGCCAGCAAGGTGGAGTACTGGTTTGGGCTGGTATCATCAAAGATGAGCTTGTGGGGCCTTTTTGGGTTGAGGATGGAGTCAAGCTCAACTCCCAGTCCTACTGCCAGTTTCTGGAAGACACCTTCAAGCAGTGGTACAGGAAGAAGTCTGCATCCTTCAAGAAAAACATGATTTTCATGCAGGACAATGCTCCATCACACGCGTCCAAGTACTCCACAGCGTGGCTGGCAAGAAAGGGTCTAAAGAAGAAAAACTAATGACATGGCCTCCTTGTTCACCTGAGCTGAACCCCATAGAGAACCTGTGGTCCATCATCAAATGTGAGATTACAAGGAGGGAAAACAGTACACCTCTCTGAACAGTGTCTGGGAGGCTGTGGTTGCTGCTGCACGCAATGTTGATGGTGAACAGATCAAAACACTGACAGAATCCATGGATGGCAGGCTTTTGAGTGTCCTTGCAAAGAAAGGTGGCTATATTGGTCACTGATTTGTTTTTGTTTGTTTTTGAATGTCAGAAATGTATATTTGTGAATGTTGAGATGTTATATTGGTTTCACTGGTGAAAATAAATAATTGAAATGGGTATATATTTGTTTTTTGTTAAGTTGCCTAATAATTATGCACAGTAATAGTCACCTGCACACACAGATATCCTCCTAAAATAGCTAAAGTGAAAAACAAACTAAAAACTACTTCCAAAAATATTCAGCTTTGATATTAATGAGTTTTTTGGGTTCATTGAGAACATGGTTGTTGTTCAATAATAAAATTAATCCTCAAAAATACAACTTGCCTAATAATTCTGCACTCCCTGTATGTATGTATGTATATATATATATGTATATATATATATATATATATATATATATATATATATATATATATATATATATATATATATATATATATATATATATATATATATATAAGATCTTATACATGTATCACTTGTCACTGAATGACATTCAGTGCTCAGCCGTCAGAAAGATCGTGATCTGATGTCACTTGCGTGATGATGAACAACACAGACACGCTGCCAGCGCTCAGCACAGCAGTTGGTTAAGCTGCGCCGCAGAAAGTTCTAGCTACAAAATGAGTGCTCTGAATACAGATGTGAATGAACAAGCTTCCACAAGTAAGAATGCAGACGAAATAGTTGATAAGAAAGGAAAGACTAATGCAGTGGTGTGGAAGTAGTCCGGCTTAAGTTTCGATAAACTTAGTTTCGGTGCTTTGCAAAGTGTGCCAGAGAGTATAGCTGACTAGCGGCGGCAACACATCAAATCTGTTTCACCATTTGAAGCAGTTCCACCCGATAAAACATACTGAGAGTCAGAAGATGAGGCAACATAAAAGTAAGCCAACCTGTGGCCTCACTTCGCTTATCAACACGTGCATATACACCTATAAATCACTCCCATATACACCTATACTATTGAATGTTCAAAACATGTATGAAATTTGCGCATATACATATAAACTTGATGCATGCATACACCCACATATGCATATACTCCCACATTAACACACGCACAAACAAACTCGATCCTTGCATAAACACCAAAATTAACACTCACATACACAAACTCGCTGCATGCTGGCATATAGCACTCGCGCACTTACAAAATAAAACTCACAAACATATTTATCAGGAATCAGGTTATTGCAAAGCTGATGAAGTAGAAAGAATGTGATCAATAGAGCTATTAAATCTGTTAAATAATGAAAACGTGTTATATAAAATATTAGTCTATATAAAGACTATATAAAATATATAAGAGATATTTATGTTAAACCTTTTAATTTAATTAGGTAATTACATACACAAAGATAAATAGACAGATAAAACCCTTAAAGGACGTTCAAGATGAAAAGCAAATAGAATTATGAATATACTCAAACAACTCTTCTATTGCAAATATTAATGTAGCCATTACTCTTTATGATTTTTTATTATTATAATTATTATTCTTTTTCTACGATGTGGATGTCATAATTGTAAGATTTTGGTATTATTTTGATTGTTAAATATTCAGCATATACAAAAAAAAAAAAAAAAACACTGATAAAAGTTTCTGTTCATCACGTTGGTCAAGCTAACCCCCACAAACTGTCTATATATTATAAGCTGAGTCTGAGAGTTTTATTTATTTGATAGTTTATTTCACATTTCTTGTTTGTATAGGCTAAATACAAATAAAAAGTGAACAAATTTTTTTTGTACTGTTTTTATTTAAAAAAAAAAAAAAAGGTTATATGAGTCTGGAGGTATTATCAACTTTGCAAATTCACTTTGCAGACAATTGTAGGTACAGACATCCATTTTGTGCTTTCTTGGCAGTTTTTCCTTTTTTTTTTATATTGTCCATATCGATATCGGAATTATATCGTATCGACCGAAATAAAAAAATATATCGTGATATAAATTTTTGCCATATCGTCCAGCCCTACGTATATATATATATTATATAAAAATATTATCAGACATACTGTGAAAATTTCCTTCCTCTGTTAAACATAATTTGGGAAATATTTAAAAAAGAATAAAAAATTAAAAGGGGACTAATAATTCTGACTTCAACGGTATATATATATATATATATATAAATATACCGTTGAAGTCAGAATTATAATAATATTTTACATTAGGCTATTATTTGTGCATAAACAAATACATATAGTAATAAACAGTTTGTTTGAAAACATTTTTTGTCATCCTTACTGCAAACTTATATTAGGGATAATATCATTAAATGTTGAGGGGGGCCTTACAATATTTTCCAGAGGCAAAATGGGTCTCAGGCAAAAAAAGGTTGGGAACCACTGCTGTAGACTATCGAAAAAAAATATAGCTTAAAGGGGCTAATAGTTTTCACCTTAAAATGGTTTTTAAAAAAAAATTTAAAACTGCTTTTATTCTAGCCAAAATAACAAACAATATTTTCTCCCGAAAAAAAAACACATTATCAGATATTATCAGACCAAATTTCCTTGCTCTGTTAAGTATCATTTAGGAAATATTTTCAAAATATCAAAGGGGGCTTAATAATTCTGACTTCAACTATATATCACACTGCAAACCTGCTGTCGTGGACTAGAGGTGTGTGTGTGTGTACATAACGTGTGTGTTGATGTTGGTGTAGCAGCATGAGGTTTTCCTCCAGCAGATGGTGTGGGAATGTGAACAGGGTGGATCTGCATTCTGGACATACAGTACATGCATGTGTGCTGATGATCTGGACACGTTTGCTCAGTAAAGAACGCTGGAGAGCTTCAGACGTGAAAAAAAGCAGTGGTTTTCTTGAACGTCATTATGGGTTTCTGGAATTATTTGAAATCATTTAAAGGAGTAAATCAGTTGTGGACGACGTATTGAAGAGTGTGGTTTTGACGCTCATTTCTCACATGAGCAATAAACGATGATGATGATGATGACAAAATCTCTGTTAGATGCGATTGAGGAGCAGTGATAAAATCAAGGAAGCTTCAGTGTGTTTATTTCTGTTCTAACAAAATTTAGTCAATAGGACTTTTATTATAAATTCAGCATGGACTTCATATGAGTGAAATCACATGACTTCATTTGGGGAGTTTCACAGAGGGGGGGCAGGGCACTTGTCAATCAAGAAGCTCTCATGAAAATTGGGTGACAAGGTCAGTGACAGGAATCTGACCAGGTTAATGTTAAGGACTTAAACCTGTCACAAATAAGACAACAATCCCAATTATTGTCAAATTCTGTTTGGGATATATTCAAATGACAACATATGTATTAATGTATTATGTATGTATTATGTACTATGTATTAGTGTTGAAAATGTTGTTTTTTTTTTTCTTTCGAACATTTTTTGTTGTCCCACATTATCAAATATGATTGATAATGTGGGACAACATGGTTTGGGTAGACAGTCTTCGAATGGGAGAAATATGCATTTTTATAAGTTGAATGACAAGGGGTAATACATGCCATAATGAGAAATGGATGTTATTGTGGACTACTGGAGGTAATTAGGAATGTCCCGATCAGATTTTTTTGCCCTCGAGTCTGAGTCATTTGATTTTGAGTATCTACCGATACCGAAAACCCGATCCGATACTTGTATACAGAGATGTATAAAATACTAGAGGTCCAGACTTAAGTAAAAGTACAAGTGCTCTATCAAAAAAAGTGACTTGAGTAGAAGTTGAAGTGCTCTTTAAGCACCACACTTAAGTGGAAGTATTAAAGTATTCAACATTTTTTGTACTTAAGTATTGTAAGTAGTTTATTTTAAAATTTACTACTCAAAAACTTAAAGTACAAGTATTGGGTTATGTAGTTATTAAAGAAAGCAATCAAAAGACATCATATTGTTTTGTTTATTTTAAATCTCTTTTTTTGGGGCGTGTGATTAAGCAGAATGAAAAAAAACATGGTTTACGATTTATAATATATACAGTTGAAGTCAGAAATATTAGCCCCCATTTAATTTTTTTTTTTATTCTTTTTTTAAATATTTCCCAAATGATGTTTAACAGATCAAGAACATTTTCACAGTATGTCATAATATTTTTTCTTCTGGAGAAAGTTTTATTTGTTTTATTTTGGCTAGAATAAAAGCAGTTTTTATTTTTAAAAAAACATTTTAGGGACAAAATTATTAGCCTCTTTAAGCAATTTTTTTTCTGATAGTCTACAGAACAAACCATCGTTATACAATAACTTGCCTAATTACCCTAACCTGCCTAGTTAACCTAATTAACCTAGTTAAGCCTTTAAATGTCACTTTAAGCTGTTTAGAAGTGTCTTGAAAAATATCTAGTCAAATATTATTTACTGTCATCATGGCAAAGATCAAATAAATCAGTTATTAGAAATGAGTTATTAAAACTATTATGTTTAGAAATGTGTTGAAAAAATCTTCTCTCTGTTAAACTGAAATCGGGGAAAACAATAAACTGGGGGGCTAATAATTCAGACTTCAACTGTGTGTGTGTGTGTGTGTATATATATATATACATATATATATATATATATACATATATATATATATATATATATACATATATATATATATATATACATATATATATATATATATATACATATATATATATATATATATATACATATATATATATATATATACATATATATATATATATATATATACTATATATATATATATATACATATATATACATATATATATATATATATATATATATATATATATATATATATATATATATACATATATATACATATATATATATATATATATATATATATATATATATACATATATATACATATATATATATATATATATATATATATATATATATATATATATGTATATGTATATATGTATATGTGTATATATATATGTATATGTGTGTATATATATATATATATATATATATATATATATATATATATATATATATATATATATATATATATATATATATATATATATGTGTGTATATGTATATATATATGTATGCAAATTACCAACCTACGACACATGTCGTGTTGTGCGGTAGGATGCCAAATTCGAAAATGGAAAACGTAACTTTTAACATACACCACACTGCTTTAATCCCAACTGCAGACGTTTTTGGCTAAAAGGGAGCTGAATGAAGTGACGACCTAATTAGAAATGCTCGACTCTATGCTGAATCATATACATTACTCATTTTTGATTGCAGCAATGATTTCAGCAAAAAGTTAAATATGGTGAAATTAACTGCGGACACTGAATGCTATGAATGAAACCTGAAAGTGTAAGTTATTAAAGTTGGCTTTATATTTACACATTCATTCAGTGACAACTTGTGACACACTCCCTATATCGTTTACCACGGCACTTTAAATATTCGGTCTGAAATAACCTGCAAGTGTGACTTGAAAACAACATTAACACTGTTTATTTGACTGTGAACAATGTTGTACTTTGACAGTCATTGGCTGCTAATATGATTTCGCTATTTAGAATTTGCAAATAATACTTTTATGAAATTATATTATTAAGGAGAATGTCTGAATGTGCGAATATAAAACCAACTTTACCTCTATGTGTAAGTTCACATACCCTGCCGTACAGGTGTAGTTTGCTGTCAGAATGCAGTTGTTTTGCTTGTTAATGATTACCCAGGCCTTGTATAACATTAGCTCCATCTTTTTTTCCTTGTCTTTGGCTAGGCAGAACCTCAGTTTTTAGCACCACATAGTTTTGAATCTGGTAATCATGGAACATTTTTTCTTGCACATGACCACACAGAACAAAATTGTAGCCATCCAAAGACTTGTAGGCCTTTAACTTCTCTCTTGTAAAATCCCTTGGAGCTTCAATGAGATTGTATATTTGGGGCTGGATGCTTGGTCATTTCGTCTTATCCAATATCCACTGGGAGGGTGCTATCGCAAATGGACCTGTCAGACGAACGCCGCTCACTTTAACGTTAATTTTGCCAAATTATAATACGCTGAAAGCATTATGTCAATAATATATATAATATGTAATCAATATAATGTATTTTAAGTTTTCTTATGTGGTTAGAAAGCATCTTAGGGATTTCAGTAAAGTCTGATATGTTGTTCTAATTAGTTCAATAAAATAGAGAGATGAAGTCAACACTGCAAAAAGTGAAGCTTTACGGATTACCTGAAGTCACCCTAAATGTCAAAACGGCTTGCCATATGATTCAACTTGTGTTACAGTACACACAAACAAACGGCTTGCCATATGATTCAACTTGTTACAGTACACACACACACACACACACACACACACAGGTTCCTTTTCAAAAAGTGTTCTTACGAATAAGTGTTGATGTGAAACACGGAGAAACATTTTACCTCAGCTTACAGGCTCCACAGTCAGTCATAAAAACACATCAGCTCTTTGACGAATGTGTCAATGTAGAATGATGAAACACAACTGCTCGCAAAAAAAAAAGAATAAAATAATCATTTTAGTTCAATTAGAGCACATTTATCATTCGGTAAAAGTGTCGAAAAGCGCACAGTATACTCGCGTTTTTGTCTGGTATGTTGGCATCGGGTGTTTTTCGGCGGGAAAGGATGATCGATTACTCCATTAGCGGCTAATGCTGCTCTCTCTCAAACTGGGGCAATGACTGCATTCATTTCGCAGTGCCAGAGGCTGTTTGACTGATTCCAGATCAGTTCGTTTCTGACAGATTTGTTACAAACGCACTTCTGCATCCTTCTGCAAGCTGTTTATGTAAACCTTCAGTTCAGATAAATCCGATTGTTTTGGAGTAGAGTCGGCTCGTGTTGTACTAGCTGTTGCACAAAGAAAATGTCAACAGAAATAACAATGAATGATGAACAAGAAATGTTTTGTCTAGACTGAGGGCTGTAAACTGGAAGCTAGCCTAATATAGTGTTTTAAAGACACTATGGTATCCGAAATAAAAACAACAATAATTAGAATACTACTATAATAATATCTGGATTATAGCCTACTCTATAAAAATTTACCATGGCTTTACTTTTGTATGGACTACCATTTCCTAAAATTACAGTTTTACAAATTCAAAAAGGAAATTAAAGGATTTGAAGTGAAATATTTTGGATTTGACTGAATTATTAATAGAATATATGGTAAATTAATACACAAACACAGTGTATGTTGGCTTTTTTATATTGCTATAGCACAATACAAACGAATGAGAAAAATAATACTGCATATTAAAAAGAAAACAAATATGATTTATTCATTCATTAATTTTCTTTTCAGCTAAGTCTCTTTATTAATCTGGGGTTGCCACAGTGGAATGATCCACCAACTTATCCAGCATATGTTGCAGCGGATGCCCTTCCAGCTGCAACCCATCACTGGGAAACACTTTCACTCTCACACACACACACGACAGTTTAGCTTACCCAATTCACCTATAGCACGTCAGAGGCCTGAAGGAAACCCACGCGAACACGGGCAGTACATGCGAACTCCACACAGAAATGCCAACTGACCCAGCCGAGGCCGATGATAGTTCACCCAAAACTGAAAATTCTGTCAACATTTAAATCCTTTATGAGTTTATTTATTTATATTTTTACACAAAAGAAGATATTTTGAAAAAATGCTGTAACCAATGACTTCCATAATATTGTTTTTTTCCTATACTGAAATTAATGGTTACAGGTTTTCAGCTTTCTTCAAAATATATTTTTTTAGTGTTCGGCAGAAGAAAGAAACTCATAAAGGTTTGCAACTACTTGAGGGAGAGAGTACATTTAAATTTGTGGGTGAATTATCCCTTAAATGAGATAAAACTTGGGATTAAAAAAAACTAAAAATTAAGAGACCTCTTGAAAATACTCTGAATGCACTGGATTTATTAGGTATGGGTTTGAGTAAAACCAATGGTTTTGTTTTATAAAGACAAAAAAAGTAAAAAGTAAAAAAGAAAAACTATTATTAGTAAAACTCAAACTTCACATCAACTAAAATTTATAACAAATGTTGCAAAAACAATGGGTCTCATTCACATATTTGTACGCACAAACGTGTGCATTCGATGTGCGTACAGTTGTTTTCATGAATAAATCATGATTCATTAAAAACTTTCATACTAAAAATTATTCTGCAATGCGTAAGTGCGCTCGTTATTGCACTTTTTTAAAACTTTCGATTTAGTTGTCTATGGGAGAAATGACCAGGAATAATAAAGGACAGAAAACAGTCAAACTACTTGTGGTCTACAAACAAATGTGTTATTGACTATACATAAAAAGTAGAATATTATAAAAAAAGAAAATAACCCTTTGCAATATCAAGCCGCATAACGAGCTTTTAACATCTAAAAATCAATGGAAGTGAATGAACCTGAAGTCTCAAATTCCCTAACAGAAGAATGAGTTTAAGAACAGCTCATGTGTAGTGTTGTAATAGATCACAAATGTCACGGTTCAGATCACACTACGGTTTTTGAGTAACGGATCAAACCATTTTTCAGATCAGCAAAAAATGGAGGAGACAAATGTCATTTGCTTTTCATTTATACAAAAATATTACTGCAAAAAGCATTGGGTTAAACAAACAGAACTTAGAAACTGTCATTTAAAAAAAAAAAATCAAGAAAGAACCTGCTGAAAAAAGTAAAATATTCAATACGAAAAATGATCTTTGCTACTGTTGCTGATAATGCTAAATATAGAAATCTAACATCTCGTACATCAGAACATATTTATTTTCAATGAATGATTCAACAATTTACACATAAAACTTCATGTTTCATTAAAGGTGTATCATTTTTGAAAACCTATTCAGTGACATAATTTCTGTGGTCGTTTGTCACCACTCATTGGTTAAACAATGTAATTGCTACAACATTCACCAGCGTCACATTCCATAAAACCACAAGCTCCATAAACATCAGTGTTTACATCTGAACTATAAACTGTTCTCCCAGTACTTCTGTGTTATTAAATTGTTTGTAACAAACTGAAATGTAAAAACTGAATCTCTTTCGATCAAACGCAGATTTGAACGCATAGGTTGAATGCATTATCATTTATCACTCATGTTGCACGGGTTTGAACTGAGATCACAATCTTTTAATGTTTAATTGTGCAGCTTTACACTCAATGCATTAATGCAGGCTAAACAAGCAGTGACATAAAACACCTTAAATTAATAACTTAAGAAAGCATTTAGGTCCCATCACAACCTTTTTCCGTCATCATTATATTTTACAGGGAGTCTAAAATGCTTTCATACACGTGATTTAACCCTCAGGGGTCTGAGGTGATTTTGGGGCCCCTGAGATGTCTTGACATGCCCTGACATTTGTGCTAATTCCAGCTACTTATTACATGGTATTGGCCAACATGCATTTTATTTGTATTCAGCACAAACTGTGCTACAATAATATGTGACAAATATTAATGTACATGCTTGTGTTTTTTAGATAAAAAAATATGATGCGTGGTTAGTAGGATTTAGAGAAAAAAATGTAGCTGAAATAAGGTCCAAAAACACACTAAATGTGCCTGAACAAGACTTTTGAGTAACCACTCTGGTAGGCTAGAATATTTACTTCACAATTATGTAAAAACTATTTTATTCTCTCATTCAAAGAAAACATTACAAAGATTTACATTTTGTTAAGTTTGTTTGGCTCATCTCAGGTCTATGCGTGAGTGACAATGGTCATGAATAATTCACACCTGGAGAGACAAAAGACACTCCCCCACTCACCCATCAAGAGCATTGTAAAGCAATGTCCATCTGCAAAAGCTAGCCCAAAATAAATGCTTATTACATTTAGTTTAAATTTTGTAGGTTGTATTTTTTTTTTCAATATTATGCTTGAATTTTATTGTATTATCTTTCAATTTCTGAATGTTTGGTGACTAAAATATTATTTTAATAAATAAATGTTTAATAAATCTGTTTTGTTTAAATGCATCAAAATACATTGCCTATATTCACTGAGAAATGGAGTGAAATATTTGAAATGGTATAAAACGTGTTTGCAAAACTGTAATAATAAAAACTTTCTTGTGCATTAATCCAGCATTTAATAATAATCTCTGAATGACTCTGGCATAATGACAAAACACAAGAATAATCAAAATAATATTTGAAGACCTTCTATATATATTTTGCCCAAATAGTTGCAGCCTTAGTTAACTTTTTCCAAACTTTAACAGGTTCAACTACGGTAAAATAAATAAAAATGAAATTAATAACACGTATAACATGCGTCACATTCTAGCCAGCGCGCTGTGGGCGTGTGGGCAGCTCACGTCATTGTTTGTATTAATGGCGGAAGTGGGAAGAGCCGGCGTGATGTGCACTCTGCCGGGAGAATTGTATGGATTACCTAGCGAGACAACATTTGCTTTCAAAATGAGTTGGAAAGTTCACCCTCCAAGCTTTATGCAGGTATGTCTGTCATGTATTCGTGGAGATTCCGCTGTTTTTTCTGACCACAGTTTACAAGGAGCCCGTCTCACGTGGACGATTGTAATAACAAAGCCTCGTGGGCGTGGTCGCATTAAAAATAATGAGCTCAGATAGAGAAACTAGACATAGCTTTGGTCTCATACTGATTACTTTATCAAGCAATATTTGTTTTCAACATGCACTTGCTGCATTTAAAAGTAGACACTTCAAGCTTTCTATAGATATATGTCTCATGTCTGTGTGTTTAGTTTTCGCGGAGTTTCAGAGCATTTTACTGACGCGTTTCTAAAAACAGTTCACGGAGAGAGAAAAGAGAAAGTGCCTACACTGTTTATTGTCCTTATTTTGCAAAAGCACACACTTTTGTTGTTATTGTGAGTGTACACAAAAAAAACTAGACACCTAACAGATTCGATTGATGTATTGCTCATATCTGTACGATCAAAACTGAAAGTGTCATTTAAGTTTTTTTCAGAGTTATCATGTGAAGACGCTTCAAAACGCGTATACCCGGTCTTCGACCACTGGGGGTTAAATGATGTGGGAAGCGATTTCTCTGCGATTGTTTTAAATGTTGGATTAACCTACAAGTTCAAAAAAAGTTATTAATCCACGGTTCACGTACGTTCCGAACCGTGGGTTGTGATCCATGCGGATCAACGGTGATCCGTTACACCCCTACTCATGTGTGTTTGCATGTGTTGTGAATTAGGTTGAAAGTTTTCGTGAGAAGTACAAATGTGCATATAAATTCGAAAAGCATATGCAATTATTAGTGAATGAGACCCAATGTTTATCATTCATTCATGTTAACTTATTGTATACAAAACAATCAATACAATGCATGACGTAATTATAAAAGTGATTTATTCTTTGATACAGACTGTGGAAAACATAATAAAGTTAGCTACAGTAACTGAAAAAACGGCTGATTTGCTTTCGTAACCTGTGCATCAAAGTACGCTGTTAACACCTGCTGGAGAAACGCTCCTTCAGTCCAATTAACACCACCAGTGTATCAAAGCTCCTGCTTGCCTTTGTTTGCTCGGTTGGCTGCTTTCTTGTCACCTTTTCTCTTGGTCTCGTTTTGCTCTTTCCCCTTGGCATCTTTCTTGGCGTTTTTGCCAGGGAACACCTGTCCTTCCACGGTCACGTCCTCACAGCGGTCCTGGGACACCAGAAAGTCCTTAATCTCCCAGGCGTAGCTGCCGTCACGAAGCATGAAGATCACACGATTAGAGCCCACCACAAACCTAATGAGAAGAACACAAATGGTAGATATAGTGACAGAACATCATTTCATAAGATCCTTTCGTATTAAAACACTTGTAGAAACACTTTGATTGACATTCTCCCTTTGTACGTGTCATCAGAGGTGGAAAGCCCCGCCCATTATTCATGATCTCTCCCTCCTTAGCATATAGAAAGTCCTCAGTGAGAAGCAGCCATCCGCCATTAGAGTTTGAATCTTCTGCTATGCTGACACATTTATAGAGTTTATAGCTCCACTCTCTTTTAAAAAGTGGGCTGGGAGGACAATCTCATTTAAATTTAAAGCGACAGTCACCAAAAGTCTACGCATAATACCCCATAATGACAATGTGAAAAATAAGTTTTGAAATGGTTGCAAATTAATAAAAAATAAAAAAGCTGAAAAATCACATATACATAAGTATGCACAGCCTCTGGTTTTGGTAAATTGTTGCGAACCTTTAAAAAAAAAAAAAAAAAAAAAAACTTTTTGATCCACATTTGTTGTGATGCTGCTGAAGTAAAATATTGTTTTGGTAAAAATGTCAGTTGAATAAAATAACTGAAATGCAAAGCATCATGTGTGTTTTTATTGTTGTCAACAATATAGAAAAAGGTAAGTTATAGTTTTAAAAACGGATCCAAAATATTTATAGAAATAATAAGACATATATTGAAGGGGATAATACTGTAAAGTAACTTTGGTTTCTTTTTTTTCTGCGGGGCTTCAGTTGCCGTTGTTTTAAAGTGCCCTGTAATGGGAGAACCGCATCCACTACTTTCTGGTTGGCATGTAGTTCAAGCTCACATGCATTTTGTGTAGATAAACACATTTTGTAATATAACATTTTTATATTGTGTCTTTAGGCTGTATGATTAATTTTATTTACAATGGGAGTCACGTGGGACAGCCGAGGACTATGGCAGCTAGGGTTACCACTTTTAATACAAAAAAATAAGGGACGCATACTGCAGCGGGGGCCACATCCCCAATCACAGGCCCAATAGCATGCCAGTGGTGGTGAATCGCAACTTAAAATATGTTTTCAGGAAAGTATGAACACTAGGACTTCAAAATAAACTGTCTTTTATTGAAATCTGTGTAAACAGATCAGATGCAGTCAGTCTTTCTCTTTTACAACTCTGCAGCACTGTTATAGCTGGAGTTATGTTTAATAATGTGGTACACCTGTGTTAACGCAGCTGCGTTAACCTAGAGGAGAGGAGAAAATACTAATAAACCTATTTTTAAAGGGTGGTATTTATAACAGATTTTGGCTAAAATATTTGTCATTATTTGCAGTAACACCTATCCAAACATGAAAATAGCACATACATAAACTAGCTACAAACATTAGCTAGTAAAGTTTTCAAATAGCCTATTTCTAATTTTAAAATATGGAAAGCTGCAATTTACTAGTTAATTTTCTTTACATGGGCATTTTGTTGTTTATTAATGTAATAAATGTAATGTTTCATGTAATAAATTAATGCTTATGTGCCTGGCTAAATCTTAACAAGCAAATCATAATATTACATTGGAACGTGATCCACTTACATTGTATTTACAGAATTTTTTAAAATTAAAATTTGTGACCCAGTGTGTGAAAACCAGGCCAAATCCAATTCTGAGAGAAAGTTTGATTGTAGCCGTTCATTTCACTGTGACTTCAGTTGTTGATATGGTTTTACTCAGTTAATATTAAATACATATATTTTTATTATTTTCACAGACTGTTCTTTATTTCATGTAGAACAGTAACCACTGGCAATAACAAACTTGCACACGCAAAATACGCCAAATGTGAATGGCCTTTATTCTGGGATTACTATTTTAAATTAATACACTTGCATAAAGTAAATCGTAACTCAAAGCTTTTACTGGGGATCGTTTTTTTTTTTTTTTCGCACCGTCTCCCTGTGCCTCCCCCCAGCAAGATGCCGCCCTGGGCATCGACCATATTGCCCATGCCTAAATACGCCACTGCTCACACTTCTTTAAATGTTTACTGCGTTAACCAATATTGATGGTGATTTTTAATAACCCAACAGCGTTGATTTAATTGTTTTCTGAATCCTGTCATAGTTTTATCAACATTTTTAACAGGGCTTTAAATAAAAAAATGTTATTTCATTGTCGCTATGACGCACACACGCCCCGCCTCTTGTTTAAGCCACACCCCCTACTAATCGAGTACTCGTTTGTCAAACCTGTGGATTAATCGAAATGAAGAATGGTCAGAAATGCCAATCCCTAATTTATATCCAAAGAAAAGAAAGGTATCCAAAGATGCTTTTTCAAGTTGGAATGAAATCAGTATTTTTGAAACTAATGAAGATAGTTGAAGTCAATGATTTAATTATTTTGCCTGATGTTTAATGTTCAAAAACATTTTAAATGAAATATACTGTGTTAAATGGGGGAAAAGTTGTTGTTTTTTAACCAAATATTTAAAAAAAAAACATATATTAGAGCAGTAATAACAATACCTGCATATTTTTATCCAAAGTTATCATACCGTCACAATCTTAAACCGAACTATGCCTCAACTTCATTGTCATTCAGTCTAATATTATGATTGCGGAGATCTTGCAGTGTAACATAGGAGCCATGCTCGTGCGATCTGACATGCAACAATCGTTTATGATTATTGGAAAAACAAATAAAAATTGCACAGTGTGAGTCTGGCTTAGGGTGGTATGGTGGCGCAGTGGGTAACGCTGTCGCCTCACAGCAAGAAGGTCTCTGGTTTGAGTCCTGGCTGGGTCAGTTGGCACTTCTGTGTGGAGTTTGCATGTTTCCCCTGTGTTGGCGTGGGTTTCCCCTGGGTGCTCCGGTTTCTCCCACAATCCAAAGACATGGGCTGTAGGTGAATTTGGAAAGCTAAATTGTCCGTAGTGTCAGTGTGTAAATGGGAGTGTATGGATGTTTCCCAGTGATGGGTTGCAGCTGGAAGGGCATCCGCTGTGTAAAACCTATGCTGGATAAGTTGGTGGTTTATTCCGCTATGGTGACCCCGGATTAATAAAGGGACTAAGCCGAAAAGAAAATGAATGAATGAATGAGTCTGGCTTAAGAATGCCGCAAACATGCACATATCCCTGCTATCTAGACCAGGCTTGACATAGCAGCACTTTCTTATGCTGGATCAGCTAATATAAAAAATACTAAGCCAGCATGTGCTGATTAAACAAGGTCACACTTTTTCCTATTATTCTGGCTTCCTTAACTTTATATTTGTGCAATACCCCACTGCTTTATGTGTTTTTTTTTACCTTTGAACATCATAGTTGGCGTTGAAGAGGCTTCCCTGCCACAGACCCGTGATCTCCTCAGTCTCCTTCTCTGTAGGGTTTCCTGACACCGAGGCAAACACCATCAGGGTCTTTCCTTTCTTGGACATCTTTAAGAGCTCTTCTGGTTTGGAGGCATCAATTTTCGAGAAGTCGATTGGTGGAGGAGACCTTTTGTGCTCGGGCAAGTCTCCCTCCTCGATGTCGTCATCTTTCTGTAATAAATGAGAAGATGCTGATGAGAAACGCTTATGTTGCATTGACGTCACTGCTAGAAAAAAAACATCTGAGGCCTGTTGCAGTTGAACAAATTCCGGCTTGCAGAGTAAGTTTACTTACAGAGTAAATGATTGTGATTGGCTGTGAAGATCATCAGTTCACCACTGTTCACCGAGTGCAAACGCAGATACAGGGACACTGTAGTGTTTTAAAGCCACGAAGATCAGTCGATTCATCAGCGGATCGCTCGTTTGTCAGCTTATTAACAGACCAGCTGATCTTTGAGGCTTTAAAACACTCCAGTGTTCCTGTATCTGTGTTTGCACTCGATGAACTGATGCCCTTCACGGCCAATTACATTTCTGTTAAGCATGTGAACACAATGGCAAATCAGCAGTGTTTAAAAATGCACTCAACAGCGCTCAAATGTTAGCGGGAAATGGACGTCTATAAAATTCCAGTACCGATTGGTAACAAAATTACACTATCATGACAGACTAATCCTCGCTATCTATACTGTACCAGGCTTGACAAAGCAGCACTTTCTTATCCTGGATCAGCTAATATGCAACAGACTAAGCCAGCATGTGCTGATTAAACTAGGTCAAGCCACAGTTTTTCTGCTATCTGGCTTTTTAAACTCTATATTAGTGCAATACCCCTCTGCTTTCTGTGTGTTTTTAACTCTTACCTCTGAACATCATAGTTGGCGTTGAAGAGGCTTCCCTGCCACCCAGGAAACCCTTTCGGGTTGACAAAAACCAAAGAAACCCTTGTGGGTTAAGATCAGTTTAAGTGGTTTCACACATTTACATTGCATGAACTTTCTCTGTTAACTCGGGGTCTACAAATTCAAAGTTTGTGATTAACTTTGGACTGCATGGAGCTAAAAGTGTGACGTGTGCACCAAACAGCCAATCAAACGACACATGAGTGCAGTAAACAGCCAATCACATGGCACACAAGTGCACCAAACAACCAATCGAACAACAAGAGTTCAGCAAACAGCCAATCACATGACACATGAGTGCAGTAAAAAACTAATTAAGTGGTTTTACAACGCTTAATATGGACTTTTGCATGAACTGGGGCTGCACGATATTGGAAAAATCTGATATTGCGATATTTTACTTTTCTACAATATGAATACAACTTCACAAGACTCGGTTTTCTGGGGAGTCGAACTGGGGAGTTCTGTACATTCAGGTACAGAAATTAAATGAATCACAATGCAAAAAAATATTGCTTTGTTTAGTTTCTTGTCTAAATATCAAAAAATTCTTGCAGATCAAGTAAAAATATTGTTTTGTTTTTGCTTTAGAAGAAATAAGTCAAAATTAAGGGTTTTTTCCCTAAAACAAGCTAAATTATTTGCCAATGGTGTAATTCAATAATCTTATTTTCACTTTGAAATGTAGATATTTAGACTAGAAACAAGACTACAAATTTTGCATTCAAATAATTAAAAACAATTAATCTTTGTTACACCTCCAAACATGCTTTTCTTGTACCCAAAACGCTCTTGAAATGCTCAATAAAAGGCCTTAAAACACATGCAAATGATCAACTTTCACTCTATTAGCAGTGACTCTATAAATCGCATCTGTTTTGTAGCTCCTGGTCAACTGTAATTCAGACTCAATATTGCAGATCTTGCATTGTGACTATTGTCAATGCGCACATTGCGATGCTGAAACGATATATAATGCAGCCCTAAACTCAGTGTTTGATTGAAAAGAATTGTGTGAGTACACAGTAAGCAATTGTAAAGCACTTTGGTCAAGTAAATAAATTATCTAAATTTAAATATTTATAATTTTTTTAATTATATGTTTATACTAAGAATTCAAATCGAAGTAATATTTGAACTTCACCTTTAATCATCCTTTTACAATTAAACACTTTATAAATGCATGTGACACTGGTTTATTTCTTCTGTAAAGCATGTTTGAAAGCAACCTTTGACTCAAGGAGTGTCCCTATAAAATTGGTAAATCTGCAAAACTTTTTAAAGATTTCCTGCTACAACATTGTTTGGCTGTTTCCATCTAAATATCTATGAAATACTATTTATTTATTGAATAAAATTTGTTTATTCAGTATATTTACAAAAAAAAAACCCAAACAAAGTTAGATGGCTGAGATGTTTTTTTAAAAATGTGTACATTTAAATAATTTTAAATCTAAATAAATGTCACTGTGATATATGTTAGAGCGGCACAGTGGCTCAGTGGTTAGCACTGTCGCCTCACAGCAAGAAGGTCACTGGTTTGAGTCCCGGCTGGACCAGTTAGCATTTCTGTGTGGAGTTTGCATGTTCTCTCCGTGTTGGTGTGGGTTTCCTCCGGGTGCTCCGGTTTCCCCCACAGTCCAAAGACATGCGCTATAGGTGAATTGGATAAACTAAATAGTCCGTAGTGTATGGGTGTTTCCCAGTACTGTGTTGTGGTTGGAAGGGCATCCGCAATGTAAAACTGGATATATGCTGAAATATGCTGGAGTAGTTGGCAGTTCATTCCGCTGTGGCGACACCTTATCAATAAGGGACTAAGCCGAAGGAAAATCAATTAATTAAATATGTTATTTCTTTGTCAAAACAGTGAATATCACGAATTGAGTAATTGAGTTGGTTTTATATTCACACATTCGAACTTTATTCTTAATATTTCAGAAACATATTATTTGCAAATTGTAAACAGCAAAATCATATTAGCAGCCAATGACTATCAAATGGTTATCATAGTTTAGTATCCTTAGTTTAGTGACTATCATAGTTTAGTTAATCTTGACTGACATGACATAAGCAAATGATAATGTTATAAAACAGTGTAGAGTTGTATGAAAGCAATTGATGCATGTCCAAAAGCATTTGCAATTTGTTGGAAGGAATGAGAAACTGCTACTATGTGCACAAATGACTAATTGTTTTGAGAAATGCACTGAGAAAAAACTGTAACATCATACAGCAACAGAAATAAAGTACACTCTAACAGTGAGTAAACTCTAAACAGTGCAATCATATTAGCAGCCAATGACTATCAAATAACAGCATTGTTCACTGAAATAAATAGGGCTAATGTTGTTTTAAGTTACTTAAATCCGATTTCAGACCAAATATTTAAAGTACCATGGTAAACAATATACATTAAAGAGCATGTCACGAAGTTATCACTCAACGAACGTGCAAATAAAGCCAACTTTACCTAAATTTATTATTATTATTACTACAAATAGAGTGTCAAGTTTTATTATTATTACTACAACAAATTAATACTTCATTTTGTATTATTATTACTACAAACGAAGGGTCAGAAATGAACCAGTAACCTTTTTCAAAGCTAGTCTGAAGGATATTCATATAACAATACTGTGGTTTTGCAGTAGCAGTCATGATATTTCAGCAGTTACTGATTGAGGCAAAGTTGGTTTATATTCGCACGTTCAGACCTTCTCCTTAATAAAATAATATCAAGAAAATATTATTTGCAAACTCTAAATACTAAAATTATATTAGCAGCCAATGACTATCAAAGTACAACATTGTCCACAGACAAATAACTAGGCATGGGTCGGTATAAGATTGTGATGGTATGATAACCTTACATAAAAATGTCACGGTTTCACAGTATTGTACTACTCTAAATATATCCTTTTTAAATGTCTAGGTAAAAAAAACTTGTACAAGTATGTTTTATTTTAAGAAACATTTAACATATTTTGCTACAGTAGCTTTTGATGTGGAGGGTCCTTTTCTGCTGGAGATACTGTTGCTCTAAAAAAACTAAATAAAATGGCCGCAAACACATGTAAAACAAAAAAAAAACTGTACATATATCGTAGGAACAGTATGTGAAAAAATTCTGGCGGTTTTAAAACCTTGACTTTTCCAAACTTCTGTAAACCTTGAGACAGGTTATCGTCCCATACCTACAAATAAATAGTGCTAACGTTGTTTTAAAGTCATTCTTACATGTGATTTCAGAACGAATATTAAAAGTACAGCGGTAAACAATATAGGGAGCGTGTCACAAGTTGCCACTGAATGAATGTGCAAATATAAAACCAACTTTACCTCAATTTATTCTTATGACTACAAATAAAGTGTGGGGTTGACATCAACATCATACAGCAATAGAAATAATGTAGAAAACTAAATGTTTCTGAAAGCTAGTCTAGGGATATTCATTTACTGTGGTTTTGCAGTAGCAGTGATGGTATTTCAGCAGTTACTGATTGAGGTAAAGTTGGTATTCACACATTCAGACTTTCTCCTTAATATCATTTCAGGAAAATATTATTTGCAAACTCTAAATAGTGAAATCATATTAGCAGCCAATGACTATAAAAGTACAACGTTGTTCACTGAAATAAATAGTGCTAATGTCATATTTACATGTGATTTCAGACCGAATATTCAAATTACTATGGTAAACAATACAGAGAGCCTGTCACTAATTGTCACCCAACGAATGTGCGAATATAAAACCAACTTTAGCTAAATTTATTATAATTATTATTACTACAACTAAAGTGTCGGGTTGACTAACACCATATAGCAACAGAAATAAAGTAGAAAACTAAATGTTTTTCAAAGCTAGTCTGAAGGACTTTTATTTAACTGTTACTGTTGTTTTGCAGTAGCAGTTATGGTATTTTAGCAGTACTGATTGAGGTAAAGTTGATTTTATATTCGCACATTCTCCTTAACAATAATGTTATAATTTCTGAAAAATGTTATTTGCAAATTGTAAGCAATGTAGGGACCGTTAAAATGAACGAATGTGCGAATGTAAAACCAACTTTACCTCAATCAGTTACCGTGGTACATTTGAGGCACATGACCGAATGACTGCAGCTGTGAAGGTAAATTCGCGCTTACCTCCCACTCCTCCAGCAGTCTGGCCATATCCGCGTCATTATAATCCCGTATATCCTTCTTCTTCTTGGGTTTAGTGTCTGTGCAATGAACCGTTATGAATAATACAAGTAAAAACAATACTGACAGAGTCCTGCAGCCGACGGGAGACGCCATCTTTAAACCTGGAGCTCGGTGATTGGATGAAATCCGTCAGCTCGTCTCAGGAAAAGGGCGTGTCGGTTTGATCACATGGTTTCTAGTTGCCTTTTTTCTTTCACTTATTTGTTGCGAGATAACGTATTAATAGGATAAACACTGAGTATTAAAATGATTTAAGAAACTGTAATATCTGTGCGTGTCCTCTAAAATCTTTATTAACACTATCCTGAGAACATATATGGGGAAACCATGGGGAAAGTTACTGAGAACATTCATTCATTTTCTTTTCGGCTTAGTCCCTTTATTAATCTGGGGACTGGGGTCGCCACAGCGGAATGAACCGCCAACTTATCCACCATATGTTTTATGCAGCAGATGCCCTTCCAGCTGCAACCCATCTCTAGGAAACATCCATACACACTCATTTACACTCATACACTACTGACAATTTTAGCCTACCCAATTCATCCGGAGGACACCCACGCGAACGCCGGGAGAACATGCAATCTCCACAGAAACACCAACTAACCCAGCTGAACCAGCGACCTACTTGCTGTGAGGCGACAGCACTACCTACTGCCCCACCGCGTCACCAAGTGCTTTATATTATATATATATATATATATATATATATATATATATATATATATATATATATATATATATATATATATATATATATATATATATATATATATATATATATATATATATATATTATACTCAACAACACCCTTATTTTGAAGGGGTTTTTGCAAAAAAAGCACTTGTGAATTTAGCTGGTTTTGACGCAGAAGAAAATCTACCTTGTTAAAAACAAAAGAATTGTCTAAAGGAACATTTAAAAAAAAAAAAGCTATTTTATTTACTAGCTAATAACCTTTTCATTATCTATAAAATGAAACTTTTGAACCTAATCAGAGAAAACTCATAGAAAATGCTCATTTAAAAAAAAAGAGGTCTGATGCATATAGAGGGTTTTGCATCTGAACTCTTCATATATATATATATATATACAGTATATCTTTTTTTTTTTTCAAATGAATTAATACAAAAAGATTTAAAAATATTTTAATGAATAAGACATTTGTAACCTTTCAAAATGCTTTATTTGATATTTTAAACAACAAAATATCAACAAAACATCTATTTTTGAATGGTGCATTTAATAATTGATTGTGGTATATATTTTCCTATTTTATTTATGTCTGTACATGAAAGCTGCATGCATAATGTTTGCACAACACTGTTACACCAGTTTTTTTATGCATAATTCAATTATATTTGCATTTAACAAAAGTGCATGTAGTATGCTCATATATTTATTTAATAATAAACACAACTAAACGCTCTGCATACCAAATTAACAGGTAACAAAACATTAGTTTTATGTTTCATTTTTTGCTATATTTTTATCTGAATGTATTTAAAAGCTGTGATCTATTTATAAAAAAAATATGAAATAAAAAACACCATAATTTTGCTACTGAAGTATGGCTTTACATAACTTTGCAACCTTCGAAAGGCTTTATTTGATATTTTATTTAGGATGCCTGTACATGAAAAGGGGCGTCACAGTGGCTCAGTGGTTAGCACTATCGCCTTACAGCAAGAAGGTCGCTAGTTCGAGTCCCAACTGGGCCAGTTGGCATTTCTGTGTGGAGTTTGCATGTTCTCACTGTGTTCACATGGGTTTCCTCCGGGTGCTCCGGTTTCCCCCCATAGTCCAAAGACATGCGCTATAGGTCAATTAAATAAACTAAATTGGCCATAGTGTATGTGTGTGAATGAGTGTGGGTTTCCCAGTACTGGGTTGCAGCTGGAAGGGCATCAACTGCGTAAAACATATGCTGGATAAGTTGGCGGTTCATTCCGCTGTAGCGACCCCTGATGAATAAAGGGACTAAACTGAATGAAAATGAATAAATGAATGTACATGAAAGGATCATGCATAACGTTTACACACCATTTTTTATGCATAAATCAATTATATTTGCATTTAAACAAAAGTGCATATAGTATGTTCATATATTTATTCAATAAAACAAACTGTCACAGCTAAACGCTCTGGATAACAAACTAAAAGGTATCAAAATCTAACTAGTATGTTTTATTTTGGGATTTTTTTTTTACTGCAGTTTTTGTGCATGGGCCGCATATGAAGTGTGAGGCTCATTCAACAGAATCGGAGCAGCTTCCTCTCAGGACACCCCACCCAATGGCACAGTGCCCTGCGCAGCTGTACAACTGACACACAGTGTTTTCACACACACTCACACACAGCTCTCGGCCCCTAGTTCACATCCAACACACTACACACAAACACTCTGTGTAATACAGTAGCTTTACTCTGCTGGAATTTCATGAGGCATCAGACCAAACAAAGTGAATATGAGGAACATGTGTTGTTGTTGTGAAGTGAGTTTAGCAATACACTGTTGTAGAGTTTAATATCAGACGACATATCATGTCCATATGGTATGTTTGTACGTGATTTATATTTAAATACTAATCATATATGTATGTGTGTGCATATATATATATAACATGACTCTTAGTTTTATAACTCCACGAAAGCCCTTCCCATACAAAAGGGGAGGGTCTTCAGAACTGCAGCCCCACCCTGCTGTTTCTGATTGGCTCTCAGAACTCCCAACGCCTCTTGCTGTCCAATGAAAAGTACTCTAGTGCATTTACGTCATAGCTTTTGCAGCGGTGAATCCGATTTCCCTTCACAAGATGAATCAGCTGTTTTGTGGTCAGATTGTTGTTTTTATGAGTGCGGTAGGGCGATTTTATTATTATCATTATTATTTGAATTGGCGTTATAAATGTCACAAATGCGTATACTTACACAATAAACGGTTAAACGTAGTGTAACACAAAAGAAAATTAAAAGGCTAATGAAATAAACATTTATTAACAAACTGTTTTATTGTTCAAATGCCTATTGAGGACCAAACCTACTGAAATTAAAGATAAATACAAAAAAAAACATGTTGTAAATTGTAAATATTGTAAAAAAAAAACAATATTACATAGAGATATATTATATATTTATGTAGCTAGCTGACTAGCTTCATGCTAGATAAACTAACTAAACATTCATTCATTCATTATCCTTCGGCTTAGTCCCTTTATTTTTCAGGGGTCGCCACAGTGGAATGAACCGCCACTAACTAAACATCAAAATAAATAATAATATTTATAGGTTATTCTAAATATTGAGTAAAATATTTTAATATTATAATATTTTTCTCACAATTGTTGTGGGTGCATTTATATTATTATCATCAGTAGTTGTAGTAAATGTAAATGTTTATATTATCATCATTGTAATAATACCTAAATAGCGCAAATTAAAATGAATAAATAGAAAATAAAATTAATTTGAATTAAAATCACTTTTAACTATTATTATTATTATCATTATTCATTTATTTTCTTTCGCCTTAGCCCCTTATTTATCAGGGGTCTCCACAGCGGAATGAACCGCCTATTATTATTATTCATTCATTTTCTTGTCGGCTTAGTCCCTTTGTTAATCTGGGGTCGCCACAGCGGAATGAACCGCCAACTTATCCAGGATATGTTTTACGCAGCGCATGCCCTTCCAGCTGCAACCCATCACTGGGAAACATCCATACACACTCATTCACACACATACACTACGGACAATTTAGCTTACCCAATTCACCTATACCACATGTTTTTGGACTTGTGGGGGAAACCGGAGCACCCGGAGAAAACCCACGCCAACACGGGGAGAACATGCAAACTCCACACAGAAATTCCAACTGACCCAGCCGAGGCTCGAACCAGCGACCTTCTTGTTGTGAGGCGACAATGCTAACCACTAAGCCACCGTGCTGCCCGTTATTATTTATAGGCTCTCCTAAATATTGAGCATAATATTTCAAATTTTAAATATTCTTCTCACAATTTATGTGGGTGTATTTATATGTATTTATATTATCATCATCAGTAGTAGTTGTAAATGTATTTATATTATTATCATCATTGTATTAATACAATAATAATGCAAATTAATAAAATTTACTTAAATTAAAATTACTTTTAACTATTATTATTATTCATTCATTTTCCTTCAGCTTAGTCCCTTATTTATCAGGGGTCGCCACAGCGGAATAAACCACCTATTATTGTATTATTATTATATTTTATTATGATATTAAACATTTTACCTAATTTCTATAGGCGCAGCAGTGTTATTTTAGTGTTACTTATATGGAATTTAAGGAATTTTAGTGTTACTTTAGTGTTAAATATTTAGATGTCTGATATGTAGTTTTTTTTTACCTTTAGTTATTGTATTACGAGCTATATATAATATATAATATATATAACGTTTTATATAACTCGTAACACAATATATATATATATATATATATATATATATATATATATATATATATATATATATATATATATATATATATATATATATATATATACAGTAATAAATGAGTACACCCCATGTTGAAAATGTATTTTTATGCATTTCTCAGTGAATATAGGCAATGGTTACATTTTATTAAATTGGTACACTTAAAAAAACAGATTTATTAAACAGATATATTTATTAAAATAATATTTTAGTCATCAAACATATTTAGAAATTTAAAGATAATACAATTAAATTCAAGCAAAAAATTGCACAAATAAATCTTTTTCCATTTTTTTTTTTTTTTTTTTTGCTTCTCTTGATTTTTCCCTTTTTTTAAAATTTGTATTTAATATTTTTTCCTAACATAAATTTGGCTGTACTAGTTTTTGGAGCGTTATCGTAAGTTATTTTGTTAGATAAGCTCCAGATTTGGCTTTTAGATTAGATTTAGATTAGTACTCACTAATCTGATGTATATGCAAAAATATAATATTGTATAGCTTCCTATTAAAAATATGCTTGAATTGTGAGGGGTGTACTCATATATGCTGAGCACTTTATAAAATGTAAGGGATAATAACATTGCAAAATATTGTGGCCGGCGTTTCCGTCAAACAAAGAATTACTCGCTCTATGCCGCTCTGAATGCGAACATTGTGAAAGTAGTAAATACCCACACGCGAGAGTACCTGTTGGACTTACAGGAAAGCGCAAACTGGAGACAAAACAGCAGAAACAAGGATAACAAAACGAACTCAAAGGGAAACACAAGGGACGTCTCTGGAATTCCTCTTTGGGTGTAACTTTCTGCCCTCAGACCGGTAGTTGAGTCTCACATCGGGGCCTCGGGAAATGATGACTGGGTGAGAAATGAACGCGCCGTTACCGCAGAAAAATAAGCGAATCTGCTAAGCGGCTGGCGAACACCAAAACAATGAGTGTTTTAGTCTTTGTGGACAGAAATGATGATTGCGGAGGGTGTAAAAGTAGCTGAGTTTGAGGGAAGCTAACAGGCTACTCAGCCACACCCTCCCGCCGCTTCCTGATACGCAAGATGTAGCGGGAGACTCACAACCGACGCGCGACTCTTTCAACGGTAAACCAAGTTCGTTACCGATTTCGGAAACTGTATTAAAACTTCCATTAACGGAATGGCAGGCGAAAGCGAAACTATCTGCCTCTTGATGTCCGTCGCTTTTCTGCTGGAGAGGGCGTGTGGACAATAGATATGCATAAGGAACTGAGTTTTCCCACGGAACTTGGATTGTGTTCGAAAAAGGAACGGCTGGAAGTCGTTCTAGAACGTCTGACGAGTTTTGGATTTGTCGCGGGATGATGGTGCCGTTGGCGGCGGGGCGCGCGCGCGTCTCGCTTCGGTCGGAGGGTCAGCAAGACGGTCAATACATCATCATTATTATCAGCAGCAGCAGCAGAATCACATTGTTGGACGTGGATCTAAATGAAAGTCATTTACATGGCACGAAGAACACCTGAAATGAAACGTAGCGATTCTGGAAGTCAACCTGCACTTTGCCTTTATCTGGGCATCTTCTCGTACATGGCACTGCAAAATAGCCCTTTTCCCTAGTTTTCTTTTTTAAAGAGAGAGAGAGTGTGTTTCTGGTTTCTTTGCATTGTTGGAGCAACATTGACAACCTGTGAAGCTGAACAGACTGTAGCCTACCTTGACAGAGGTAGTTGTGAATTTTTTGAGGGGGGTATTATGCACAGCTATATCAGATTATTTAAACATTGGTCAATTCATTTTTTTTTGATTGATTGATTGATTGTTTGATTGAAGAGATATTTAATTAGAACTTTCATCATCAGCCTGAATTTTGTTAAACAAAAAAAAAATATATATATTTCTGAAGTACTTCCCTTATTCCGAGTGCACCGAGTGAAGTTTCGTGTTTTCGAAAACAAGCTGAATGGACTTTATTTTTCTTCTGAAGGACATTATAGGCCAGTTTCACTCCGTGAGAAGCTGTGGAAGTCTTTTTATTTACTGAAGAAAATGACATGAGGCACATGTTACCACACAAGAACGTGTGTTGCCATCTTTATTTTGAACATTAGAGCGACCACACTACTATGGCTAGTAGTGGCTCGGGAAAATCAGATAGCGAGGTTCCTACCAACATCCTTAGCGGCAGCTTGCAACAAAGAAAAAGACTTTTATCCATCTGCGACGTATGCAAGAGCAAAATGCAGCTGGTGGCCGACCTGCTCCTGCTGTCCAGCGAAACCAGGCCGGTGGTGAACACTGAAGGCCAGCCTGTCGCTGAGACCTTCGAGAAATGCCGCGACACAGTGATCGCCAGAACTAAGGAGCTGTCTATTATCGTTCATGACATTCAGAGCCAACTCAACATGGGGAAGTTCCTGGAGGTTGGTGACCGGCTGGTGGAGATGGGGGATCTGGTGGTTTCACTGACTGAGTATTCAGCGCATGCTGCTTATTTAGCAGCTGTGGAGATCCCGGGGTCTCAAGCTGCAGTTTCGGGCCTGGTGGATCGGTATAAAGTCACTCGATGCCGGCATGAAGTGGAGCAAACATGCAACATTCTGCGCCTCACAGCAGTGGGGGATCTAACACCTCCACTTCTTCTGGAGGTCTCGCAGAACATCCTGAAGAACCTCACCATGCTCACGGACGCCTCTTCTCTGGCCAGTGATAAATCTAAGGATAAGTTTGCTAAGGAGCAGTTTAAAGCTAGCGTCAAGTGCATGAGCACAAGTGCTACGGCTCTGTTAGCATGTGTCCGCGAGCTCAAAGCCTGTCCCAGCGAGCTGACCCGGAACCGATGCGTCCTCTTTAGTGGGCCGCTCATCCAGGCTGTGCATGCTTTGGTGGGATTCGCCACAGAGCCGCAATTCCTGGGCAAAGCTGCCAGCATCACCCCTGATGGCAAAGGGGTGCAGACTGCGGTTCTGGGTGGCGCCATGAGCGTGGTTTCAGCCTGCGTGCTCCTAACTCAAGGCCTCAGGGATATTTCCCAGCATCCCGAAAGCAGCTCGCAGATGCCCGTCTATCGGGAGCGGCTACGAAACTCTGCATGTGCCGTCTCTGATGGATGCACACTCCTGTCCCAGGCACTAAGGGAACGATCCTCACCTAGAACTTTACCGCCAGTTAACTCTCATTCTGTGAATTAAACAAATCCTCCCTGGCACCCTGTTCATTTGTTATGTTTTAGTTTATTTTATTATTTTTTGTTTGAAGTACCAAAGAATCTAATCAGGTTTAACCCCACATGGTATGAGTTAGGGCTGGGCGATGCGTTGAATATTGGATTTGTTTTGGTTTTATTGATTATTTAACATTGGGGGTTAAAGTCAGGCATTTTGATAAAGTCATAAGCTAACAATAGACATATTATATATATATATATATATATATATATATATATATATATATATATATATATATATATACATACACACACAGTTGAAGTCAGAATTATTAGCCCCCCTGTTTGTTTTTTCCCCAATTTCTGTTTAACGGAGAGAAGATTTTCTTCACCACATTTCTAAACATAATAGTTTTAATAACTCATTTCTAATAACTGATTTATTTTATCTTTGCCATGATGACAGTAAATAATATTTTACTAGATATTTTTCAAGACACTTCTATACAGCTTAAAGTGACATTTAAAGGCTTTACTTGGTTACTTAGGTTAACTAGGCAGGTTAGGGTAATTAGGCAAGTTATTGTATGTTTTTTTTTTTTCTGTAGACAGTCGAAAAAAATTAGCTTAAAGGGGCTAATAATTTGGTCCTCAAAATGGTTCATAAAAAAATTAAAACTGCTTTTATTCTAGTCGAAATAATACAAATAAGACTTTCTCTAGAAGAAAAAATATTATCAGACATACTGTGAAAACTTCCCTTCTCTGTTAATCATCATTTGGGAAATATTATAAAAAGAAAAGAAAATTCAAAGGGGGGCTAATAATTCTGACTTCAACTTTATATATTAGGGCTGCACAGTATACCGTTTCAGCATCGATCTGCAATATTGAGACTGAATTATAGTTGACCAGGAGCCACAGAACACATCTGATTTGTAAAGTCATGCTAAGTTTAGCCATAATAGAGTGAAAGTTGATCATTTGTATGTGTTTTAAGGCCTTTGATTGAGCATTTCAAGAGCGTTTGGGCACAATAAAGTAGGATGTTTGGAGATTAACTATATTTAATTATTTATACAATTTATGCAAAAAATGTTTTTCTTTCTTAGAATTTTTGTCTTGTTTCTAGTCCAAATATCTACATTTCAAAGAGAAAATAAGACTATTTTAATTACCCGATTGGCAGATAATTAAGCATGTTTAAGGAAAAACTCCTAATTCTGACTTATTTCTTCGTAAAGTGAAAACAAAACAATATTTGTACTTGATCCACAAGAATTATTTATATTATAAATTTGGAAAAGAAACCAGACAAAGTATGAAGCGTATATATTTTGCATTGTTATTATTTAATTTCTGTACCTGAATACTGTTTGACTCCCCAGAAAATTGTCAAATAATGCAATTCAAACGATCTTGTGAAACAATATTTATCACATATTTATATTCATTGTGATATCAGATCGTGCAGCCCTAACATATATATATATATATATATATATATATATATATATATATATATATATATATATATATATATATATATATATATATATATAATGTATGTATGTATGTATGTATGCATGCATATATATATATATATATATATATATATATATATATATATATATATATATATATATATATAGTTGAAGTTAAAATTATTAGCCCCCTGTTTATTTTGTTCCCTAATTTCTGTTTAACAGAGAAGATTTTTTCAACACATTTTTAAACATAATAGTTTTAATAACTCATCTCTAATTAATTCTTTGTTTTATCTTTGCCATTTAATAATTCTGCCTTCAACCGTATATATATATATATATATATATATATATATATATATATATATATATATATATATATATATATATATATATATATATATATACACACACACACACACATACATATACATATACAGTGCTCAGCATAAAAAAGTACACCCCCACAAATCTATCTTTTAAGTTCATATTTTTAATAGGAAGCTATACAATATTATATTTGTGAATATACATTAGTTTAGTCAGTACTGAAGCCAAATATGGAGCTTATCTAACAAAATAACTTACGATAACGGTCCAAAAACTAGTACACCCAAATGTTATAGAAAAATATTAAATACAAATTTTAAAAAGAGGAAAAATCAAGAGAAGCAAAACAATTAAAAAAAACTTAGACATTTTTTAGGTTGTAATTTTTTTTTTTTTTGCTTAAATTTAATTGTTTTATCTTTCAATTTTCTATATATGTTTGATGACTAAAATATTATGTTAATAAATATATTTGTTTAATAAATCTGTGTTGTTTAAATGCACCAAAATACATTGCCTATATTCACTGAGAGATGGATAAAAATATACATTTTCAAAATGGGGTGTACTCAGGTATGCTGAGCACTGTATGTATATATATATATATAGTAAAGTAAAATCAGTTGGATATTTAACAAGTTTCGGTAACACTTTAGTTTAAGTACCAATTCTCACTATTGGCTCATTACCTATTATTAAGGTTTTGGCTGTTTATTAGTACTTTTAAAGTCTGCATGGTCTACATACCTAATCCTACCAATACCTAAACACAACTACTACCATAATTAGTATTAATAAGCAGCAAATTAGGAATTTATTGAGCTAAAAGTCATAGTTAATGGTTTGTTAATACAGAGAATTGTATCTTAAAATAATATGTGATCTACATTTTAGTTAAAGTTTACTTGACTAAATGCAAAAACACATTTCTTTTAATGTCAGAATTAATTTAATACCACTTAAAATCCTGGAGTTATTTGCAATGTTTAACTACCAATATGCAAACAGGACATACATTGATATAAATATAAGTAATGTTTTGCATGTACATCAACGTTGTCCGTTTTAAAACAAATGGAAAAACACCAACAAAACTTGTACGAATATTGTGATATGAATGTTTAGCTCTATCGCCCGGCCCTAGTATGAATAAATGTAGTGTTTATGCATCTGAATTAACATTTCATGGCAGTCAACTTCACTCAAGGTCACATTTGTAGGTTTTTCTCATACTGGATGTGACTGGGAGGAGAAAAAGAAAAAGAAAAAAAAAGTAGCTTTTACTAAAACTGACACCTTTTGCAAATCCTCTTGTCGGTTTGAGAAAATGGCCAAAAGCGGTCGATACAACAGAAGCCTTAAAATGAAACTGAAAGTCTTTACCTCAGTGTTGAGCTGAATGGATGTCATTAAGATCTGTAGGAATCATCAGCGTCATATTGTGTGTATTCCGTGTGTGAATTTGTACTGAGTAAAAGCTGCTGTGAGTGTGTGCCATAGGTTTTACACTATTTACAAGACTTACAATTATATTTTAATGTGCTGTGTTTGTTTTTGTTTTTTCCCCTTCGCCCACACCTTCATTTTTATTTTATTTTTATCATGCATGTACTGGAGTATTTATTTCAAGTCATTAAAATGTTGTTTCTCAGAATTTATTGTGTGACATCTCAGTTGAAATATTAAAATGCTTGATTATTTGAAATCTATAAAAGAGGACAAACTTTTTCACTTAAAGCGCAAAGCATCAAACTATGAGCTCAAAGCAAATGAAAGCTGTAGGTTTATCATGAACGATGTATTTGAACACTTTATACAAGAGCATAGAATTGGCATGGACGGAGGGTACATGTCCCCACCAATATCCACCAATTACTGAAATGTCCCTACCAATAATTGAATCGACTTCAAAATAAAATAATGCTTTGTCAACCCTTAGTAACCTACACGTGCACAAAATTAAGTTTGCTAGGAGTTCACTATAATACTATTAACCAAGGCTATGCAATTAATCGAAATTCAATTTTCGATTTTGGTCTCCATGATAATGAAAAACAATAATCGGGATAAAACAGTTAAATTGCATACACACACCTCTCTAAATCTCTACATTCATACCTCCTTAAAGCCCAACTGTAGTAAAATCATTTAAATTTACTTTTGCAGCATGGAACGTGATTGTTATTTGTATTATTAAGTGTTTATTTTGTATTATTAAGTACTTTATTCATGTTTTTAAAAGTGCGAAACAGAATTTGTGCTGTTCAATGCATGCGCTCTAGGGATGTATGTCCCCAGCAACATCAAGAGCAAAGCTACGCCCTTGACTTTATATATATACATACAGTGCTCAGCATATATAAGTACACCCCTCACAATGCTAGCATATTTTTAATAGGAAGCTATACAATATTATACTTGTGCATATACATTAGTTTAGTCAGTACTGAAGCCAGATCTGGAGCTTATCTAACAAAATAACTTACGATAACGGTCCAAAAACAAGTACAGCCAAATTTATGTTATAGAAAAATATGAAAAACAAGAGAAACAAAGAATTTAAAAACTTGTAATTTGTTTTTTTTTGCAATATTATGCTTGAATTTAATTGTTTTATCTTTCAATTTCTAAACATGTTTGATTACTAAAATATTATTTAAATAAATATATCTGTTTAATAAATCTGTTTTGTTCAAATGCACCAAAATACATTGCCTATATTCACTGAGAAATGCATAAAAATATTCATTTTCAAAATGGGCTGCACTCAATTATGCTGAGCACTGTATATTGTCTATAGCATAAGAAAAAAGGCCATTTCACAATACACAGAATGACGGACACAACATAATACAATATCATCAAGAAAGCTTAAGAAAAAAAAAAGATTAAATATAATAAATAAATAATTTACAGAGAAGTGTGTATGCTCCACAACTCGACGTATGCCAAACCAGTCCAGCATATAAAGAGTTACAAGTCAGCGTCACTAATTTAAAGCCTATTTGGATTCCAGATTTTGAAAAATATGTCAACTCCAATTCTTCCATGGGAAACACATAACTTAAAACAGTTTTTTTATTTGTTAAAGAAGCCAGTATTTACTGAAGCATTTTATTTTGGCAGAGAATTTCAGTTTTAGTTGTTCTATACATGTAAATTGGTTGGATCTAAGAATATGTACAAAGAAAAATGAGCATTTTTGAAAATCTTCATGTAAAAAAAAATTTAAAAAGAGTGCCTTGTGATTAGTTATTCACGTGTAACATGATTTTAGGTTAACAACAGAGTCTATCAAGGTCATCTTGAAATTTGTTTGCTGTGTATCCTAATAAAAAAAAAAAAAAAAACATAGTTCATGTACACACTTCAATATCTTCAAAAACATAAATTAAACTTTTTCAAAACTCATTTTAGGCCCTAAAAAAAGAAAAAAAAATTATATATATATATACAGTTAAAGTCAGAATTATTAGCCCCCCTGTTTATTTTTTTCCCCAATTTCTGTTTAACAGAAAGGAGATTTTCTCAACACATTTCTAAACATAATAGTTTTAATAACTCATCTCTAATAACTGATTTATTTTATCTTTGCCATGATGACAGTAAATAATATTTTACTAGATATTTTTCAAGACACTTCTATACAGCTTAAAGTGACATTTAAAGGCTTAACTAGGTTAATTAGGCAGGTTAGGGTAATTAGGCAAGTTATTGTATAATGATGGTTTGTTCTGTAGACTATTGCAAAAAAATAGCTTAAAGGGGCTAATAATATTGACCTTAAAATGGTTCTTAAAAAATTTAAAACTGCTTTTATTCTAGCAGAAATAAAACAAATAAGACCTTTTTAGAAAGAAAAAATATCAGACATACTGTGAACATTTCCTTGCTATGTTAAACATCATTGGGAAATATTTAAAAAAGAAAAGAAAATTCAAAGGGAGGCTAATAATTCTGACTTTAACTGTATATGATATATATATATATATATACACACACACACACACACATACAGTGCTAAGCATATATGAGTACACCGCTCACATATGATCTATCTTTTAAATTCATATTTTTAATAGGAAGTTATACAATATTATATTTGTGCATATACATTAGATTAGTCAGTACTGAAGCCAAATCTGGAGCTTATCTAACAAAATAACTTATGATCACGGTCCAAAAACTAGTACACCCAAATGTATATGCTGTAGAAAAATATTAAATACAAATTTTAAAAAGAGGAAAAATCAAGAGGAGCGGGAAAACGAGAAAAATTTTGTTGATAATTTGTAGGTTGTAATTAGTTTTTTTGCAATATTTTGTTTGAATTTAATTGTTTTATATTTCAATTTCTATGAAAAACTGTACAAAAGCACGCACATCCCTCTTAACTGGGTGCTCAGCCAAAAAACGCAACAAGTGCTAAATTATAAATTCAACCAAGGCGGCAACACCAAAGCTCCAAAAATACAAATTTATTAAATTAAAAAGGCTGACACAAAGCGTGTTACGTTTCGAGCCACACGGCTCTTCATCAGACAGTCTGATGTCTGATGAAGAGCCGTGTGGCTCGAAACGTAACACACCTTGTGTCAGCCTTTTTAATTTAATAAATTTGTATTTTTGGAGCTTTGGTGTTGCCGCCTTGGTTGAATTTATATTTCAATTTCTAAACATGTTTGATGACTAAAATATTATTTAAATAAATATATCTGTTTAATAAATCTGTTTTGTTTAAATGGACCAAAACACATTGCCTATATTCACTGAGAAATGGACTACTCATTTTCAAAATGGGCTGTACTCAATTATTCTGAGCACTGTATGTAAACAAATAACAAGTAGGCAAAATGCAAAAAAAGTTTTCTGTATTAGTTGCATGTACTGCAGTATTTATTTAAAATTATTAAAAACATTAGTTGTGTCTCATTTCAGAGGCTGCATCTTTTGAAGGATGTATTCGAAGGGCGCTGCGTCATCGTCTCATTTCCAAAACAATCAAAATGTGAGTTGGCAAACATCTCCATGGATTTCCATTATGCCTTTGGTGTTGTGCAGGGGGCGTCATGGTGGCGCAGTGGGTAGCATGATCGCCTCACAGCAAGAAGGTCGCTGGTTCGAGCCTTGGCTGGGTCTGTTGTCATTTCTGTGTGGCGTTTGAATGTTCTCCCTGTGTTGACAAGGGTTTCTACCGGGTGCTCCGGTTTCCTCCACAGTCCAAACACATGCACCATAGGTGAATCGGGTAAGCTAAATTGACCGTAGTGTATGAGTGTGTGTGAATGAGTGTGTATGGATGTTTCCCAGTGATGGGTTGCAGCTGGAAGGGCATCCGCTGCGTAAAACATATGCTGAATAAATTGGTGGTTCATTCCGCTGTGGCGACCCCAGATTAATAAAGGGACTAAGCAGAAAAGAAATTGAACGAATGAACGAATGTTGTGCAGAACTTAAGACTAGGTTGGCAGCAGAGAGGTTTTCTCACAAACGCAGGTGAGACTGAAGGAAGAGCCCTTGCTGACCAGGCAGCTGCGGTTGCCGCAGCATGAACTGCAGAAATCTTCAACTGCTCAGTCATGTCAGTTGTGCACCGAAACATACTCACAGATCACAGATATTTAGCTGAAAGCCTACATACTGTATGTGAATTTAAATTGGATCAAAATGATCTTTTAAGTAACCTCCGATACTTGCTTTCTCATTTGTTTGCTCAGATTCACAGTGTGTGTCGGACTCTTAGGCGTTTTTAAAATAAGGATAAAGGATTTTTTTAGGATAGGTAGAAGTTGTTAAATGAATGTGCTACGTCAAATTACATGAATCTTTATAAAAGATTTAAAAAGTACAGACGCAGTTTACTAAAAGCACTGTATTGTTAATGCCAGGCGATTTTTTGCTTACTTTATTTTACTGTAGTGAAGTTTGTTTTCAGTACCTTACAATGATATCTGTTTCAATAACCAATTTTCAAATGTTTGCATTTTCAGGTTCCATTGTCAATTAGAGCGTTTGTTTATTTATTTTTGCTGCCTTACACTTTTTATGGTGAAACAAATTAACTTTAGGGGGAGCACGGCGGCACAGTGGATAGCACAATCGCCTCACAGCAAGAAGGCTGCTGGTTCGAGCCCCGGCTGGGTCAGTTGGCATTTCTGTGTGGAGTTTGTATGTTCTCTCCGTGTTCATGTGGGAAAATGAATGAATGAATGTATTTATTTTTGCTGCCTTACACTTTTTTTATGGTGAAACAAATTAACTTTATAAGTCATTTCAACATGCATCAATTAAATGATTAAAGGGATAGTTTACCCAAAGATGAAAACTTAACATTTACTCTCCCTCAAGTGGTTTCAAACATTTGTGAGTTTCTTTCTTCTATTGAACGCAAAAGAAGACGTTTTGAAGAAAACCTGTAACCATTGACCTCTATAAAAGGAAAAACAAATACTATGGAAGTCAATGGTTACAGGTTTCCAGCATTTTTTTAAATATCTTCTTTTGTCCTTAGCAGAAGAAAGTCAAACAGGTTTGAAACAAGTAAAGGGTGAATAAAAAGGGTGAAACGTAAAAACAGGGTTGAAAACTTGTTAAAATAACAAAAAATGAAGTTGTCCAGGGTTCATACACATTTTTACTACTAAAATTCCACGACGTTTCCAAACTTTCAAGGAAATTTTCATGACCTAATAATTCATGTAATGTCTGCGTATACATAATAAACAATGCATGTTTAAATTTATTACAGCATATCATAAAACACTGAACAATCATCCATTCATTCATTTATTTACCTTCGGCTTAGTCCCTGATTTATGAGGGGTCGCTACAGCGGAATGAACCACCAACTATTTTACATTTATTTTTATATCTATGTAAAATGTATTTAAATAATGCTTACACGGGTGACATGGTGGCTCAGTGGTTAGGTCGCTGGTTCGAGGCCAGGCTGGGTCAGTTGGCGTTTCTGTTTGGAGTTTGCATGTTCTCCCCATGTTGGCCTGGGTTTCCTCCGGGTGCTCCGGTTTCCCCCACAGTCCAAACACATGCGCTATCGGTGAATTGAATAAGTTAAATTTTATGTATGTGTATGAGTGCGTGCGTGTGTGTGTGTGTGTGTGTGTGTGTGTGCGTGTGTGTGTGTGTGTGTGTGTGTGTGTGTGTGTGTGTGTGTGTGTGTGTGTGTGTGTGTGTGTGTGTGTGTGTGTGTGTGTGTGTGTGTCTGTGTGTGTGTGTGTGTGTGTGTGAGAGAGAATGAGATTGTATGGGTGTTTCCCAGTACTGGGTTGCAGCTGGAAGGGCATTCGCTGTGTAAAACATATGCTAGATAAAGGGAATAAAGGGACTAAGCTGAAGGAAAATGAATGAATGAATGAATGAATGAATCAATGAATGAAAAATGCTTACACAGCACTAATAATGTGAGAGTTGTGATTGGTCAAGGACAGAAAAGAAGACAACTAACCTATATTCAAGTATACAGATATTTGTAAAACACATTTCCATGACTTTTCCCAAACTTTTGTTTTTTTTTTTTCCAAAACTTTTCCAGACCTAAAAATGTCACGTCAAAATACCATGACTTTTCCAGGTTTTCCATGACCGTATGAACCCAGGTTGCCATGATCATATATTTTTTACAGTGTGAATGTCCAAATCGCATCAAAGTTTTGGGTTTTGAGCTAAAAGGCGGTGGTGTGCAAACGCTCCTTTATTAATGTTAGTGTTGTGTTTGAAGGGCTCTTGTGCGCAAACACACCTTGAGCAGCTCCTGATGTGCTCCAGTAACTTATCAGTCCTCCAGAAGCTCTTCATCTGTGCGTTTGAAGTCTGGAATGTTTATCTCTGCTGCTGCACATCTTTATCCCACACATTTCCTGGACATGGAGGACCATTGATTAGACTATTCATGCAGGACACGCTTTTTAACAAGTACTTTTTATCTCAGGTATACGCTTTAGTTTTAACCCTTTATAATGCTTACTTACTTATTTACTTACTTATACACTTACTGGGGCACAGGCAGCGAACAATGCACCTCCAAAACTCTGTGCTCTCTTCTCAAAGTTGGTTCCAAGTCATATTCATGCTCTTAAAGGGGACCTATTATGGAAAAATCACATTTATAAGGGGTTTAAACACAGTTGTGTGGCAGCAATGTGTGAATTTAACCAGCTTCTAATGGTAATAATGGTGTCATATTTATTTTTTATAATCACACTTGATATAAACAGTCTGCAAAAACACTTTGATTGATATTCTCCCTTTGTGTGTCATCAGACGGGGAAGCCCCGCCCACTAGTGACCATCTCTACCTCATTAGCATAGGACGTTAGTCTTGTTTTTGAATCTGCCATTATGCTGATGCAGTCATTTGTAGCTCCGCCCTCTTCAAAAAAGATCTCATTTGAATTTAAAGCGACAGTTACCAAAATGGCATGATTGGGATCAAAGTTTCAGAGGGGGTAGTTTCAAAGAGTTAAACATTATTTGTGGGGTATTTTGAGCTGAAACGTCACATACACACTCTAGGGACATCAGAGACTTATTTTAAATCTTGCAAAAAGGGGCGTAATAGGTCTTCTTTAATATCTGCCTCTATGTCTCAATGCCATGAGATTCTTGGTCTGTCTTTTCCCTTTGCTTCACACTTTGAATGGAGTGCTCTTAAACAGCGCTGATTTGCCATAGTATTCACCAGTGCTCAACAGAAATGAGTGTGATTGGCTGTGAAGGTCATCAGTATACTGCTCTTCACAGATTGCAAACACAGATAGACGGACATTGGAGTGTTTTAAAGCCGTGAAGATCAGTCGATTCATCAGCAGATCACAAGTCTGTGTTTGCACTCGGTAAACATCGGTGAAGTGCAGTGAACTGATGACCTTCACAGCCAATCACAGTCATTTCTGTTGAGCCCGTGAACACAATGGCAAATCAGCGCTGTTTAGGAAGCCATGAACACTGCTTAAATGTTAACGGGAAATGGACATTTTTTTTAACATTTCAGTACCGAAATTTTGTATTGTGACAAGTCTAATATAGTGAAAGAATCAGTTCATTAACTTGAGTTTGATAAATGGCATCTAAAACATGTGTTTGGGAAAGAAAACGTATTTTTTTATAATCACACTTGATATAAACACTCTGCAAAAACACTTTGATTGATATTCTCCCTTTGTATGTGTCATCAGAGGGGGAAGCCCCGCCCACTAGTGACCATCTCTACCTCATTAGCATAAGACGTTAGTCTTGTTTTTGAATCTGCCATTATGCTGATGCATAGTCATTTGTAGCTCCGCCCTCTTCAAAAAAGATCTAATTTGAATTTAAAGCGACAGTTACCAAAATGGCATGATTGGGATCTAAGTTTTAGAGGGGGTAGTTTCAAAGAGTTAAACATTATTTGTGGGGTATTTTGAGCTGAAACGTCACATACACACTCTAGGGACATCAGAGACTTATTTTAAATCTTGCAAAAGGGGGCGTAATAGGTCTCAACGCCATGAGATTCTTGGTCTGTCTTTCCCATTGCTTCACACTTTGAATGGAGTGACGTCAATCGTTGTTGAACTGAATCACGAGTGAGCTTTGTTTGTGGCAGAAGTTGAAAAATGTTCAACTTTTCAAGCACCAGTGAAGGCATCAGCCAATCAGATTGCTTTATGCAAATACTAGTGCAGAGGGTAGCCAATCAGGTTCGTGCAACACCATTGAATAGCAGCAGTATGTCAAAATGAAGGAAAAGCTTATTATCACAGTTGATAATCACGCAGAAAATTATGATCCACTACTTCATCTGTGCCTTTTTTGTATCACGGTCCAAGCTGGATGTGATTGGCTGTCGTCACTATGACGATCGCGTCAATGTGAAGCTTCGAACACGCCTTCTGTCAAAAGTTAACGTCGATAGGGGTTATTACAAAACTCTTTAACCTTAATGACTGATTAAAAAAAGAATTGTTTCCATCACCCTGTGTTTATGCACACTTTAAAGTATAAAATGAGAAACGAGTGTTGGAAATAGGGTTGGGCTGATAGACGATGCCATCGTCCATCGCGATGGCCGATAAACTTCACGATGCTGAGCCGGCATCGGACCCATCGCCCCGCCCCACATTTATATTGATGTATAACTTATTATTTGCATGTCATCTTCATAGCAATAACGGTCTTTTCATGAGCTGTGTTAACTTTTACATATAGCTGCGGCTTGCACGGCTGACAGCATGGTGAGGATTAAATGAAGGATTATACAGTATACAGGATTATAAAGTCCCATGAACTTTACAGTGAATGGCTTTAGTTATTTTCATAGCGGACTTGAAGCCACTGGAAGTCTTTTATCCACTCTTGGAAAAGTGTAAATGGTGGATTAACATTCAGCACATGATCACTAATAAGATGTGCCATTATTAGTAACTTTAGGTGCTTTCTAAAACTAAACCTGTCAGTGTTATTTCATTCCCTAATCTTCAGCGCTTCACATTTTCACGGTTGTAGCTCCTGTCATCTGAAGGCAGAAGGCATTGACTGAGTGATTGACAGCTGATATTAACCAATCTGTTCGCGTTCAGTTCTAGAGCAGTGGGCCAATAAGAAGAGCACAAAGGCAGGGTAAACATTGCGGGCTTTTTTTTTTACTTCACCAAGTTCACATAACAACTGTTTTAATCTGTTCCTGAGCGCTGAGTTTGGCGTTTTTAGGTGCAAAGATGCATTCTGCATAAATGTCTCCTAAAACCACGCACGTGGTGAGGATTTTGCAGTGAAAACAGGTCGTACGGCAACAATTTATGCACTTACACAAATGCTTCCAAATATATTTTTAGGTCGCATAACATTTCAGGCGCATATGCGACCAAAACGGTCGAGCCCTAGCGTCTTTACTTGGTATTATTTCCTCATAATAATAATGAAATAAGGAAGTTATCATTAATCACAATACAAATTACAGTGAACTCCAAACGAACTCTCGTCTCGTCTCCTCCACCAGTTGTGGGAAAAAGCCATTATATCGACATAGATCACTCCGCCTATTCATCCCAGAGTCCCGCGGAAAAAAGTGATTGGCAGGTGGTTTTTTGTGTGTAACTTTATTCATTTATGGTTTGGTTATGGGTAAAGCAAAGACCATGTGGGTCAGGTAGTGAAAACGGTAGGCTATAATTAATTAATTCGTTATGAATTAATTGATATTTAACAACAACCACCCCCACCCCCGCCTACGACGACGATGCCATCGTCCATCGCGATGTCTCACATTAAACATCATACGATGCCAAATTGGTCAACATCGTCCAACCCTATGTGGAAATGCCAAATTTTAAATAAAAATATCTGCAAAACAAAATTTACGCTCACTTGAGGTGGTTTTGAAGTCTTGTGGAAAAAGGTTTAATGCAAATAATGGGAGATGGAAACATATTTGCCAAATAAGTCTGACGTAGCAAACATTACACTCATGCGACACCATTATGCATGTCTTGTTTACTGTTGGTTGCTAGGTTACAAATACTACAGTCAGCCACTCTAACAACTGGATGGAAACACACCTAAAGCCTGGTTTATACTTCTGCGTCAAGTGATCAGCGTGACCCACGGTGCATGCAACGCGCGTAGCTGCAATAACACTTCCGAAACACTAGAGGTGTTTATGTTCCTCTGTGTCGAGTTTCTTCTTTGGTGTTTTGAAAGCTTCCTTAATGTAAGTGGTTCAAACTAGCTCATTTTGAGGCAGGAACCGGCGGACGTGCAACAACTTTAACCATAAGGTAAACACAAAACAAAACTTTCCATCCGGAGCTCCTTCACGGGACTCCACACTTGTAAACAATCGCTCCATCAGGCTCGCACGGCTCTCGGTCCCGCCCACACTCATTAGCGCTACCAAGCTGACCAATCACAGAGCTTACGCTATGTGTCGTTGCGACATGTAGTTACATTTTTTGAGAGGTGCGCGTCAGCGACGCCGATGGCCACAGCGAGGCCTATGCGTCCATGTGTAGGCTGCGCCGTAGCATGCGCTTGACGCAGAAGTATAAATCAGCCTTTAGTCGCTAAACTTTGAAAAGATTTGAAGATTAAACTTTATATAACTAAAAAACTGTTCAAACCTGACTAACTTACTAAATTAAGTGAAAGTAAAATAAAGAAACTTTTGTTGTCGTGACGTTTGTCATATTTTACACTCCACTCGATAAAGGTTTATGTAAGAGCATGTTCAACAATTTGTAACTTGAATGTTATGTTAAAATAACATTGATTTAGATGTTCATTTTTTTATATTGATAATGCAAAATGATATTTGCTATTGTCATCATTTTAATATATTAGTGTAACACTAACACACTGATTTGTACACTTCAAAAAAATACTGTTTATTAAAACCCAAATTAATATATGGACAAATCCAACCATAGAGTTCAATTTAGAAATGTAATTTAGTTTGTCAGTTCTTATGTATCACACCTCAAGATAAATGTTATTAATTATTATTTATCTACTGTGTCTGATAAATCAGATGTCTCACACATTCAGCAAAAACAGCTTATTTACATTTGACAAAATGACATGATATTTGAATTGTTCTTCACAATCGTGCTCATTTTCACATTTTTAATAATATTTTAAATGTACATGTCAGAATTTGGCTATTTAAGTCATACGAGCATACACTCAAAAATGACTTTTGCTGCTTGTTTAAGCTACTAATTTAAGTTGAGTTGAAACAACACAATTCTTAAAGGTTTTTTAAACAACTTATTTGTTTTATGTTCAATCCACTTACATTTGTGAAAACAATTCATTTAAATTAATTGATTTGCGTTGGGACAACATGAAGGAATTAGGTGGAACCCAGCATTTTTACAGCGTGTGTCATGTAACTTAAAATGTAAAATGCTTATGAAAAATATAACAAATAATATATATTAAAATAATAATAAAATATTTGCTTTTGTAATATTTTTCTTTATTTGCAGTAGCGTCCCACTTTAACCTGATTAATACAATTTATATTTATTAAATAATCTTTGTCTTAAGCTTAACTTTAACCTGGTTTAGTTGTTTTAAGTGAAAAAAAAGACAAAGAAAAACAGCCCAATACTCTAAAACTTATTTCAGAAATTGCTAATAAAATTTACAAGTATTAAAAAAACCCGCATGTAACCTGTTGAATAGGAAAACTGTTTAAATGAATCATTAATGAAGTTTTTAAACTTATGCTGCGTTCACACTAGAGTTTGTGTGTGCGAAATTCTGTTGTACGGCGCTGCGAAAAGGGGCGGGTTTAACAAGATGATTAGACATTAAAGAAAGTGAGTGATTGGTCCATGTTTTTAATTCTTGTACAGAGAGGTCATGTTTTGATCTTCGATTGGTCTCACGCAATCATGTGATGCGATTTCGCAGGACAAAGTTCAACAAGCTTGAACAAATCTGAAAAAGTGGTAAAAATGAGGCTGCTGCGAGGGCTTTTATTTTTCTGGATCGCTTTTGAAAACACTCAGTTGGGTTCAAGCGGCAACCTCCCGCTCTCCCTCGTGAAGCAAATACAGAAGTAACTGAAACTGCAATTCATCGAAATTCCACTAGTCCTGGCTCCATAATAGAGCACCTTGTAGGCCAATCGGCTGCTAGCATAAAACTGGTTCCCTCGATAAAATCCCTATAGGATTTTCCCATAGGCTTTTCGAAGATTGCAAATAATAAGCTCTGTGTTCAAACACTGTTCATAACACTTACAGGTTTTGTCCAGCCGGATAATCCTCACACAACTTTAAAATACAACTTTTAGCACTTTTGGATCTTGAATGCAAACGCAAGATCTGAAAAACTAACAGGCTATAAACGGACTACAGCGCCTTCGGGGCGCTCATCTGTGACGTCAGCACCACCCTGCTACAGACAACTCTTCAAGCTTATTTTTAGAAATATGATCCATGACAAAGGTTTACTCTCTCGGTTTATTATATTATAATCCACGCTATAATATTATAAACAAATATATACGCAAAAGCACATAGACCTATGTACCTTTTGGATAGTTTTTGCGGGGGAAATACATTTTGATTTGCTGTTGTAAAAGTTTTAAAACTGTATGTATAAATGTGCCTACATAGTATTATCATAACACATGTTTAAATAAGTGTATTGCTCGCGTGCATACAGCCCGCTTACCTTAGTAACAGACGACAGAATGAGGAGATGAGGCGTGAGGGACAAGTCTATTGTTATATACCTGCTGCGAGTTCCATCATCGACACAGAACAACATTCAGTATTCTTTTTTGTCACCGAGTACAGTGAAAAGCAGCCCATACAGTCACATATGCGATACATTTTAAAGAGGAGTGTAAATATTGCAGCTATGACAGAGTTAAATGTGTTCAGATGAAGAAAAAAACGACGAAAAATCTATTGATCACGTTTAAATGACAGTTAACATGTATGTATTTTATTTATTCACACGTTTGCGTTACTGAGAGCAGGAAAGAGACAGGCTGCACTGGTAAGCAGTATCTTTTATAATATTGTTTAACTAAAATAAATGATCAACAAATGAATGTCTTGGCAGTCTTTACAAGTGAAGGCATTATCTACACACAATATGAATTCCCAAATAGAAAAATACTACAAACTATAAAAAACTATTCATGAAAATACTTTAATCACAGACAAATCCAAATGCCCAACACAAGCGAACTGCGCTCCAGACCAGTTCAGCTTGATGACGTATAATGTCTCCGACATCGCCTGTAGTCCCGTTTAGCACATTGATAGCAACCGTCTTTTTAAAGAAGCGAAACCGATTAAAAAAATCAAGAGTGTGATGTACCTGATGTGTTTTATGTCATAGAATAAAACGTGAAAGTATCTTAAGTTTGTGTTAGCCATGGACCTTATTTAAGCGCTTTAACTGAAATCCCATAGAAAAAACCCATTGACTTTGGGACGAGGGAACCGGAACTGCTTAAATGCTAACTCGCTTCCGGGTTTTTGCATACAAATTGACATCATAGTTCCCCCCCACTCTATTGGCCCCAATGTAATGCAAAATGGCACTCGCAAGAGAAATTTGAGATCTCAAAAAGCATACACAGCGACCTCTGGCAGATACGCAGAAACAAAAAAAAAACTGCAAAAAAACATAGCACCTGGGACGTATTTGGCGCTCTTCAGAAAAGTATATAGGGGTACGTAATCAGAATGAGTCTGGGTTGAAAATATCGCATTTTAAGGGTTTTGTCTTTATTTGGACAACAAAAAATATTCATGTATAATATAATATAATATAATATAATATAATATAATACAATATAATATAATATAATATAATATAATATTTTTTTCCTCTGACTTCTGAGCTGAAATGTGACCTTTTTTGTTGCAGCTAACAAAAGCCCTTTCCTGTCCAACTCTTTTCATGCTCAAACACAAAAAAACTGTTTCTGCACAACAGGAAGCTGAATGACCTCTTCTATCAGGAGACGCTTCCTTCACAGCACCAAATGTCGGAGGAATAATTTCAGCCCAGGTTTCGCCCATTTCCTGCTAAAAGGAGTGTTTCACGGCCCGTCTTCTGCAGTGTCCTGTTTCAGATCCAGTATTATCAGTGAAAACACGCCGCCAATGAGGAATGTGGACATCTGAAATCAAATCAGATTGACATGTTGAGGATTTACAAAGCTTTTCTTGTAATGTTTGGAATATTTGAGATTAGTGTATGTATAATTTGATAGAAATTATCGTCTGTTCACCAAGGCTGAATTTTTATTTAATTAAAAAATGAAAACAGCACTATTATGATACACTGTAAAATATGAAGGGTTCCACACAATTCATTCATTTTGTCCCAACACAAATCGATTAAGTTAACTATTGATGATTAAGTGGATTGAACAGAAAACAATTAAGTTGTCCCCCCCAAAAAATCTCAAGAATTGTTGTTTCAGCTCATTTTAAATAAGTAATTTGAACAAGCAGCAAAAAAGTTTATTGAGTGTAGATTATTATGGTTATAAGTAACTATATTAATAAATAATTACAACTATAATAAATATATTTAAGGTGTAATTTATTCCTGCTTTACAAGATCCTTCAGAAAACAATTCATTCATTCATTCATTCATTCATTCATTCATTCAACAAGATTTATTTACACTCAAAAAATGACTTTAACTCCTAGACTTGAACTGCTTTACTCATTTAAAATCAGCTGAAACAACACAATTCTTGTTTTTGGAGACAACCTAATTGTTTTATGTTCAAGCTACTTTAATTTGTAAAAACAATTAAGTTGACTTAATCACAGCATTTTTTTAAGTGTGTCACACAAAAATATATTCAAAGAAATTTTTTCCTACTTAATTTATTATTAAAAATGCTAATAAAATATTTTTCTTCACGTGTTGATGTAATTTATTATATATATTTTTAAAAAACTGACAATTTTGCATAACACCACCCGTGATCGGCTATTGGGTGAACTAGACTGACGTAACATATTCCCACACAAATTCCACATATCTCTCCAAATTGCTCACGTTTGATATAAACCTGAAAAAGTGTCTTAAAGTCTTAAGGAATATAACGTCACAGGTGTCCAATCTCTGCCCTTCTTCATTTATTTTTTTATTTATTTGTATTTTATTTAGTTTGTTTTATGTACAATTCGTTTTACAATACGCTTGCACTTTCATTTGCAATACTTTACAATACGCAAACTTGTTTGTTTAAATCAGAGTAATTATTTTTACATAGGTATTATAGGTTAAATATGATTCAGTTAATAAAAACGTATACGGCAACGCAGTGGCGCAGTAGGTAGTGCTGTTGCCTCACAGCAAGAACGTCGCTGGGTCGCAGGTTCGAACCTCGGCTGGGCTGGGTCAGTTGGCGTTTCTGTGTGGAGTTTGCATGTTCTCCCTGCGTTCGCGTGGGTTTCCTCCGGGTGCTCCGGTTTCCCCCACAGTCCAAAGACATGCAGTACAGGTGAATTGGGTAAGCTAAATTGTCCGTAGTGTATGAGTGTGAATGAGTGTGTGTGGAAATTCCCAGAGATGGGTTGTGGCAGGAAGGGCATCCGCTGCGTAAAATCGTGCTGGATAAGTTGGTGGTTCATTCCACTGTGGCGACCCCGCAAGGGACAAAGCCGACAAGAAAATGAATGAATGAAAAACGTATACACTTAAATATTATTTTTTTTTTTTTTGTGCTTTCTTCTCACTGTTTTGACAAGTGGGCTCAATTTTTTTTAATCTGGCCTAGAGTCCCTCAACCCTACAGTCCGGCACTGGCGCCAGTCCATACGTATGCGATTGACACTGAAGTATATATCAGCCTTAAATTGCCAAGCTTTGAAAATATTCGCTTCACATTAGAATGAAAGTTAAACTTTGTATAACTAAAAAAAAACTGTTCAAACCGGATTAACTTATTAAAATAAGTTAAAGTAACATAAAAACATAAAAAATACATTTATTTAATCCTTTTATTAGATTTATTTACACTTAAAATTACTTTAACTGTTTGTTCAAACTACTCATTTAAAATCAGTTGCAACAACACAATTCTTAAGTGTTTTGGAGACATCTTAAATGTCTACTACTACTGATACTACTACAACATCTACTACAACTGATACTACTACAACATCTACTACTACTGATACTACTACAACATCTTCTACAACTGATACTACTACAACATCTACTACAACTGATACTACTACAACATCTACTACTACTGATACTACTACAACATCTACTACAACTGATACTACTACAACATCTTCTACAACTGATACTACTACAACATCTACTACTACTGATACTACTACAACATCTACTACTACTGATACTACTACAACATCTACTACAACTGATACTACTACAACATCTACTACTACTGATACTACTACAACATCTACTACTACTGATACTACTACAACATCTACTACAACTGATACTACTACAACAACGTCTACTACTGATACTCCTACATCTACTACAACTGATACTACTACAACATCTACTACTACTGATACTACTACAACATCTACTACAACTGATACTACTACAACATCTACTACTACTGATACTACTACAACATCTACTACAACTGATACTACTACAACAACGTCTACTACTGATACTCCTACATCTACTACAACTGATACTACTACAACATCTACTACTACTGATACTACTACAACATCTACTACAACTGATACTACTACAACAACATCTACTACTGATACTCCTACATCTACTACAACTGATACCACTACAACAACGTCTACTACTACTACTACTACTACTACTGATACTACAACATCTACTACTTCTGATACTACTACACCGACTACTACTACTATATCAACACCTTTACTACTTCTGGTACCACTATACCAACAACATCTACTACTACAGAAACTACTACAACTACTACTTCAACAATCACAACTATAGTCGTTACTACCACAATGACTACTACTACTACTACAACAACAACAACTCCAGCAACCTGAATAATGACAATGGTAGAAATACTTGTAATAATGATAATGAGGAGATAACGGGATCAGAATAGTTATAATAATGGTAACAAAAGTAAAAGTAATACTATTAATGATAATAGTGAGGAGGTGAGGGGAGGTTGGGAAATCAGGAAGAGGACAAAAATTTATAATAATAAATAACAATAATAATAAGTAGATGAAAATGAAAGAAAAGGAGAAGAAAAAGAAAAAAATGAAAAGGAAGGGGAAGAGTGAAAGGAAAGAAAAGTAGAAAAATAAAGTGCTGCAAACAAAACAATGAGAACAATAAGAAAAAGAAACGTTACAATATTAATGAAGATATACGAATAATAAAAACCAAAAGTAAAGAATATTTAATTACAAGTTCATTATGGAGTACCACAAGGTTCGGTACTGTGTCAGTTGCTTTTCACTTAATTCATTATGTCACAGAATCATAAGATGCTGGAAACATCTTAGAGATCTTGGACTATATCGACTTTATATCATCACACAGTTGCTGCTTATTTGTCATCTATGCTGCCAAAAGGTGATCCCAAAAGGTTCTTTATTGGAAACTGTTTGAGTAGGGTGAACTTATTTTTATATCTTTTACAGTCTATGGACCAAAGCCATCAGTGTGGTGTGAAAACGACCCAAAGACGGCAGAAAATGCTACAATGTATCATTTGTTGCCCTTGGTCTGGACCAAATGAAGCGAACTACAGATGTGAAAGCACCCTAAAAAACTATTCAAACTTGATTAACTTCTTAAAATAAGTTAAAAGTAAAATAAAAAAATAATAATAATTTTATTTTTTTTAATCCTTTTATTAGATACGGCCCCATTATTTATCTCAACTGATTGTGGCCTACACTCCATCCAGACACTTGCTTTCCGTCGATCATTTTCTATTAAAAGTCTGATTATTAATCCTGTTTAGTGTGGTCAACTGTTGCAGCTTCTTTTAACTAGGAATTGTTTAATGGGTCTATTACTTTCTTGTTTTAGGCATTAAAACCAAACTGTTTTTGTATAATCTATTTTACATCTTTTATGCCCCCTTTTACATGATGCGCCTATTGCTGTTTTGTTTATAATATTTGTATTGCTTGTTTGTATTTTCTCTGTAAAGCACTTTGTGCGGCCTTGTGGCAGTTGAAAACGTGCTTTATAAATAAATTGAACTTAACTTTGTAAAAACAATTAAGTTAATTTAATCAATTTATTTGGTTACAGCATGAAGGAATTGTGTGGAACCCAGCATTTTTTAATGTAAGTGTCACACAAAAATTTACTCAAAGTCATTTTTTCCTACTTACTTTATTACTTTTTATTAAAACAAAATACATTTATAATGTTAAAAATGAGTTTTATTTCAAATAAAACTCATTTTGCTCGAACTTTCTATTCCTCAATGAAATAAGATGCAGATGGAGAGGGTAGAATGACACTGTGCTCATAATTTATAGAAAAACCTTATCAAATAGCAGACATTTAGTCAACGTACTGCCACTGAGCTAGCTGTTTGAAGTGAATTTCTAATCTATACAAAAATTATGACGGTTTTCTTTCTTATCTGCTGTATATGCACATTTAAATATATATTTAGGCACGAGCTTACCATTTATAAATTTAAAGCGCATACAAAATGTCCACCCATATGGATTATGGATCGTTTTATCAATGAAATTCATGAATAAAGTTTAAAGGTGCATAGAATAAAAATCTGGATAAAGCTACTGTAGGCATAGATGCATAATAAGAGTTATATATATATATATATATATATATATATATATATATATATATATATATATATATATATATATATATATATATATATATATACAGTATATGGTGTAGAATTAGTGAAGTAAGTGGTTGTGAACAATTTATATGGGAGGAATTTAAACAAACTCAAATGTAGTAATGTTCAATTTAATTTGTCTGTTTAAATTCAGCCAAAATAAATTGTTTTGTAACCACTTACCTTAAGAAAAATCAGTAAATCCAATTAATCATTTATTTCAGTGTATATTGTTATGATTTGTTTGTACGTTATCAGCTATTTACTTATGTATATCTTTTATGTAAAAATGTTTTGTTTTTATAAACATTTAATTATTTACATTATTTTATTCATATTTATTTTATGCCAAGTAACAAATTGGTTTTAGTGTTTTTAGTACAGGCTGAAGACTGAAAGTATAGAACTGAAATAGACAAGATACTTGAGGGTTCCTCTTATAGGCTGGTGTAGGTTTAATGAGTCGAACAGCAGCTGCTGGTCAGAAGTGATGTCTCTTGGTAACCGAGGCTGAATGTCAGTGTTGTGTGATTTGATACTGATGGTCTCAGATTTCTTCCACACACACACACACACATACACGCACCTCAGTCATTGTGCTCACATTTACAAAGGGAAGGTCAGCTTTCATTTCCAGCATTTGCCACAGTCTGTGGCGCACTAGGTAAATACTGAGATGCTTTGTTAATAACTGCTCATATAAAAGCTCATATCCCTAAATGTTTACACAGCGGCTTAGATCCAAGCTGATATATAGAGTGAAGCCAAAATTATTAGCCCTCCTGTGGAATATGTATTATAGGGCAAAACATTTAAAGGATGAAGTGAATAAAAAAAAAGGACTTGAGTGCATCTTTGTAATCAATCTTTATATTTCCCTAAGGGTAACAGTACAATGTGAAAAGCAACAGACCCAGTACCGAGCCTTGAGGTACTCCATAATGAACTTGTGATTATTATTCTATGACGCAATGAATTAAGGCAGATTTGAGTGCAACATGTGCCTAATAAAGTGGCTAGTAAGTGTACTGTTTAATATTATTATTCCATGGTCTATTGAAATTCTTGATTCTGATTGGCTACAACGTCATAACTAACGAAAATGTGGTCAAATGTTGAGCTGCAAAGACGAAAACTACTTTTAACCTGTCTATAACTTGACCACAGAGATGCTTTGTTAATAACTCATATATATAAAAGCTCATATCTCTAAATGTTTACACAGTGGCTTAGATCCAAGCTGATATAAAGAGTTGAAGCCAAAATTATTAGCCCTCCTGTGAAATTTGTGTTATCTCACAAATATTTGTCAAGCGATGTTTACATTATACAGCAGCTTCTATCTATTTTTGAAGGCAAAACATTTAAAGGATGAAGGGAAGAAAAAAATATAATAGCCTTGAGTGCATCTGTGACAATGCGAAAAGCAACTGACCCAATATCGAGCCTTGTGGTACTCCACAATGAACTTGTGATTAAACATGGCAATAAGTTCACCGTACTCAAACAGTTTCCAATAGAGAACCTTTTGGGTTCACCTTTTGGAAACATAGATGACAAATATGCAACAGTTGCAAGATGCTATCAAGTCGATATTAATTCAAAGCTCTTAAAATGTTTCCAGCATCTTATGATTCTATGACACAATGAATTTAGGCAGATTTGAGTGGAACATGTATGTACCTAATAATGTGGCTAGTAAGTAATAATAATAATAATAAAACATTTTATTTGTATAGCACTTACATACATGCAACTCAAAGCGCTTCAAAAACAACAAACAAGCATTGTAAAATAAACCAAATTTTTTATTTATAGACAAATAAAGCAAAATAAACAACAAATATATACTCAGATAAAAGCATACATGTACACGCATATATGCATATACAGTTGAAGTCAGAATTATTAGCCCCCCTGAATTATTAGCCCCCCTGTTTATCTTTTTCCCCAATTTCTGTTTAACGGAGAGAAGATTTTTTTCAACACATTTCTAATCATAATAGTTTTAATAACTCATTTCTAATAACTGATTTATTTTATCTTTGCCATGATGACAGTAAATAATATTTTACTAGATATTTTTCAAGACACTTCTATACAGCTTAAAGTGACATTTAAAGGCTTGACTAGGTTAATTAGGTTAACTAGGCAGGTTAGGGTAATTAGGCAAGTTATTGTATAATGATGGTTTGTTCTGTAGACTATTGAAAAAATATATAGCTTAAAGGGGCTAATGATTTTGACCCTAAAATGTTTTTTAAAAAATTCAAAACTGCTTTTATTCTAGCCGAAATAAAACAAATAAGACTTTCTCCAGAAGAAAAATATTATCAGACATACTGTGAAAATTTCCTTGCTCTGTTAAACATAATTTGGGAAATATTTAAAAAAGAAAAAAAAATTCAAAGGGGGGCTGATTGGCCATAACATGTCATAACTGATAAAAATTTGGTCAAATATTAAACTGTAAAGAGCAAAACGAGTTTTAACTTGTCTATAACTTGAGCACAGAATAAGCAGGATAATCTATAGCTTGCTCCATGTTTAATAATTTTATTATTAAATGCTGCGTTGTGCATCTAAAAGCCTTTAATGCACAGCATTCTGTTTATTTAACCCTTAGGGGCCGATCATACCGAACACGTTTTTACGTTCCAAAAACACGAGACCCACCACACTGCCTGTTTTGTTGACGAGAAAAAAAAAGCGTGGTGCTCTTTTTTATGCCGCTAGGCAACAACTGAATCAGCTGGGTATTTTGAGCAAGTGTTGCGGTTGATATTGGTATAATTTTCATATTTAATAATATTGTGATATTCAAGATTTGTCATACAGTCATACAGCTGTTGATAACTTGAAACAGCGACCACAAGTCTCTACTCCATCTTAAAAAGTCTCCGTAGTCATCTTGACAACACAAACACTGGCTGTTTCTCAATTTCAAGAACGCAGAGAACGGACTTGTGTTCTTGTGGAGACCGGTCTTGCCAGGTGTCCTCGGAAGAACGAACTCGAGAGATCACGAGGACAGAGAACGCGTCCTGTGAGAAATGAGATGCTGCGTTCTTCCTGATGGTCACACGTGACCTTCACGCGTTTTAAATGGAAAATTATTTAAACATTACAGCATTCGTACAACGGTTTATTGTTTTTCCCCTTTTCACAATATATACTATGCATAAAGACTTTACAAATATACGTTGCACAATATAAATAAAACAGATTTTAATACAAATTTCAGCAAATAAACACCCTTAATGTGTTTATATCTTTATGGTAATGTTTTTATTCACCGTTTCATTTAGGGAAATGGAGGTAAATAAGTTATTTCTCTGAACTTTAATAATAAATCTAAATAAAATGCTGCACTTCCCACCTCCAGTCGCAATGACTTCTGGGACTTCTCGAGCGAGATCAGTACTCAAGTCTGCATCGGTGCGTCCTCGATATCAAGAACAGATCTGGGAAGTTTCACGCGTCCTCTGTTCTTGCGGTCTTGAGTATTGGAACTGAACTTTGGCACCTGATGATGACAATAATAATAATGATGCATTTTATTTAAAGACGCCTTTCATGTCACTCAAGGTCACCGTACAGGACAGCTAGCACATTCAGTTCAAATAAAAACACTATAAAAGTCAATAGAATACAATACAAATTTTAAAAATGCAGTCGGGTTAAAGAGAATAAGCTGTTCTAAACAGATGTGTTTTGAGGTTGGATTTAAATTGTGAAAGAGAGTTTAAATTACAGAGATCAGGATGACTTTACACAAGAACACGAGGACGCAAGACCGCTGAAGAACGTATATTGAGAAACAGCCACTGTGTCACCTCAACGGAAACCCCACCTCTGCTTTCATTTGATTGGAGAATGAAAGAGACGCGACTGACGTAACGCGTTTTTTCCGCTCAGAGTTTTTTTGAACTACAAGCGCACAGCAGGCAAAAACGCGAGGCACAGAAGGCGGTTAAAATGCGAGGCACGCAGGGTGCATAAGCAGCGCGCAAACGCTCGTGGCCGTTAGCAAATCATTCAAAAAAGCCGCCTCTCAGGGCAAAAAGCACGTTCAGTGTGATCGGCCCCTAAATTGTTACTTCAACCCTTTGGGACTGTGTCCACTACAATGGACATCACATGTCAGATCATTTGTTTTGTTTTTTTTTTGTTTTTGGCTTCTGGAGCATTTCACCAATTGTAAAGCCTGCTCTCATAATATTGGACTTTTCGATATCCAATCAATCGGCAGTACGGCTCTGCCTGTTGTAATTTAGAATCGATTGTTAAACATTAGATATGTCTATCCATTACAATGAACAGAGGGATCAAATAATGTGCAGTCACTGAAAAAAATGGTTTATTGCAAATTCATTCATTCATTTTCTTTTCAGCTTAGTCCATTTATTAAAATGGGGTCACCACAGCGGAATGAACCACCAACGTATCCAGTATTTGTTTTACACAGCAGCTGCAACCCATCACTGGGAAACATCCATACACATTCATTCACACACACTCATACACTACGGTAAATTTTTAGCATACCCAATTCACCTGTACCGCAAGTCTTTGGACTGTGGGGGAAACCAGAGCATGCGAACACGGGGAGAACATGCAAACTCCACACAGAAACGCCAACTGACACAGCTTAGGCTCGAACCAGTGACGTTGCTGTGAAGCGAACGTGCTACCCACTGCGCCACCGCGTCGCCTTATTGCAAATTGTTGCAAACAATTTATTTAAGCTGAATTTAAACAAACAAATCAAGTTAAACATTACTAAATTTAATTTGTTTGTTTTAATTCAACCCAATTAAATTGTTTGCAACCACTTAAAAAATTGAGTAAATCCAATCAATTTTTTTCAGAGCTCAAATTTAAAAGTAAAAAAGTTATATAGTTTGTAACTTCAAAACAAACTTCAGAGTAATCTTCAGGTAAAGATCAGCAATTTGTATTGTTTTATTTTTAATTTCATGTTGGTATGTTGTTTTTGAAGTGTTTTGATGTATATCAATTAAAGATAGCATAGGCTTATTCTGAAAACGTAGCCCTATATACATTACTGGAGATCGTGAATTATGTAGCCAGAAGTACGTATGGCTGCATTTCATTTTAAAAACTAACGCTACACGGTGGTATGGTGCCATTCCTTTTTGCACTTACCAGCTGACCGCTTACCTCCATATGGATGGATGGACTTGAGATGCAGTGAGTTGACCGCGATGATGGGGTTCGAGTCTGGCCAAGAACGATTCCAGTAAGGAGGTAAGACAAAATCCAAAAAATAAAATAAACAAGTAAATAACAGGGTGAGAATGTGGTAATATCTGAAAACGTAGTAATATTTTTCTTTTTCTGCATTGCTTTTACAAAACGCTGTCGGTTGTGTTTAGGTAAGTGGGTGGGCGCTGATCAATTGGTGCTTTTTAAAACACTATTGGTTGGGTTTAGCGAAGGGGGTGGGGTGGGGGTATTCGGTTGGTTGGTCAGTCAATCAGTCAGTCGACAGCAGCGTCTGGTGGATTTACGTGAGAAGAGTAGGCGCGAATGGCACTTGTGAGAGAACTGCATACACAGCGGCCTCTGGTGGATTTGCGAAAATAAAAACCCCAAAAAACATTCCTCCTGGGATATATTTGGCACTCTCCAGAAATGTATATAGCGGTACATATTCAGAAAGAGCCTGGGTTGATTAAAGAACATGGTCATTTTTATTTGGTCTCTTTTATGAAAGCCCTAAAAACAGCGAAAATGTATTTCTTCATTTTTCTGAACCATAACTAAGGTCGGACAGCACAGTGGCTCAATGGTAGCACCTCACAGCAAGAAGGTCGCTGGTTCCAGTTCCAGCTGGGCCAGTTGACATTTCTGTGTGGAGTTTCCATCTTGTGTTACGCTGTGGTGACCTCTGAAATAGAGACTAAGCCGAATGAAAATGAATGAATAATTCGGGTCTGAAGGTGTTCACTTTTGCAGGTTTTAAATGCAAAATTTCCTCGATATTTCCAGAACCGTGGCCATTTTTTAATGGTCAATTTATTTCCTGAAATAATTGTCAAGGGTAACTTTAATATAACACCAACATTTCAGGGTCATGGGAAACCTTGAATTTTTAGGAAATGTAGTGCTTTCACACCTGGAAAAGTCTGGGTATAAATATCTTATCTACCAAATGATTTCTAAAAGCTTTCCGGTAATCAGCTGCGCAGGTCATGGAAATGCACAAGGTGCGTAAGTGCTGTTATACGAAGGTGAATCACGAGGAAAGGATACGCTGTCCTGTGCCATATGTTAGTTTGACATCTGCCCTGAATATTCAGCGTAAACCACCCTGAAATCCCACAAGCCAGAGAGGCAGACAGAGTTTGGCAGCGATTCAAACAGAGCAGAAATTCCTCATCTTTCCCCTTTGGCTGACCTTGAATCCGTGTGTTTGATTTTCATTCTGCCCTCTCATACACCTACTGTGCATTTATTTGACCATACATTCATTAATTTTCCTTCAGTATAGTCTCTTATATATCAGGGGTCACCACAGCGTAATGAACCACCAACTTGTTTTACGCAGGATGTCCTTCCAGGCGCAACCCAGTACTGGGAAACATCCATACACACTCATTCACTACGGCCAATATAGTTTATTCAATTTACCTAAAGCGCATGTCTTTGGACTGTGGGGGAAACCGGAGCACCTGGAGGAAACCCACGCCAACATGGGGAGAACATGCAAACTCCACACAGAAACACCAAATGGCACAGCCAGGACTCGAACCAGCGACCTTCTTGCTGTGAGGCCACAGTGCTAACCACTGAGCCACCAATTGCTTTATTCCACACCATTATATTCATCACTCATACTGCTTTATACAGAATGCTCAGTGGAACAACACGGCAGACCCAGTTATTGTCTCTTTTGCAGGTCTAAAGGTTAGACGATGCGGCTCCTCATTGTCCTAAAATAAAGCCACAGCACCTGGGAGGATGACAGCAGAGAAACCCTTCCTGACATTGTCTGTATGCCGTCATTGTCTAATGAAGCCTGGGAACAAAGTTATTTCCCTGCCAAAGGCCAGACACGCAGCAGGCTGCCAAAAATACAGTCCCATTAGGTGTGTTTGCTTTTGTCAGATGAGCCGAGGTAATACTCACAGGCAGAGTTAAAAATGTGGTGTATGTACATTTCTGACTCTTCTAAATCATAAAAATACCATAATATGTTTGCAGATAATTAAGAAACATGCTAAGTGAGCATACCTGTTAAATGCTAAAGCAAAGATTATAGAATACACAAGATGTGTGACTCGTATAGTTTTGAATGGGGAAAAGTGTAATGGTCAATATGGTGAATGAAGCTCCGCCTTCTAATGCAGGAGCCAATTAAATTAAAGACCTATCTTTTTAGCAAAGCATACACTCAGTGCATTACACAGCGGTATGACGCATGAGTGTGCCCCATGCAGGATTTTGCTTCTTGTTTTTATACACTATGAACAGCAGCTACGCTAATTATTCTCCTTATTCTGTATTTCCACCTGGGGGTACTCATGCCGAGGCCCTCAGACTATGCAGTGCCACTAATGTGATCCAAGACCAACGACGAGATGATCCCAAGGTTTTCATAATCCTGGACCAGGCCGTATCCTGAGCAGCTGCTGTGGTGGTCATGGTGAAGTGAGAGCATGAGACTGATTCCTGTAATGCTCCAAGGACAGACGAGTCTTCGTTGAGGTCCAGCTTCCTGCGCCTAGACTGCAGCTCTGCACAAGACGTTTGGCCATAGGGGAAATGGTCGTGCCCAACTGAGCCAGGTTTCTCTCGAGGTTTTTAAAAATCTTCGCTTTCGCCAATTGGTGAAGTTTTTTCCTCGCCGCTGTCGCCACTGGCTTGCATGGTTCGAGATCTGTAGAGCTGCGCATCAATGGATTTGCTCTTCAGTGTTTGGACTCTCAGTAGTGATTATTAACCTGCACTGAACTGAGCTAAACTGAACTGAACTTAATCTCTGAAAACTGAACTGACACTGTTTCAATTCACTATAATCTTCCATGTGAAGCTGCTTTGACACAATCTACATTGTATAAGCGCTATACAAATAAAGATGAATTGAATTGAAGTGTTGATCGCTATCAATGGTGTAAAGTTACAAATACTCAAACTACTGTAATTGAGAAATTGTAATTTACTAAGTAGTTTTAAAAATGTGTACTTTTACTTTCCCTTGAGTACAGGGGTCTGTTCTTCGTACCTCGCTTAAATGATCTGGCAGATCCTGGATCTTTTAATCTTGAAAACTGATCTCTGGCTAATTTGGTTCTTCAAACAAGTTTGCAAATCAGATTAAAGTGTCTGGGTAAACTGATCTGGGATCGCTGCGTGTGTTGTGAAGGACGGATCTATCGATCCTCGAAATCATGATCAGCAATGCAACGATTGGCTGACGGCACAGCAGCGTAATGACATCATCGATTAATACTCAATTATCCATGTGAGCAAAATTACACAAAATTAGCAGTAAACGGTTTGTTAAATAAGACACGCAATAACTTTCCACATTTGTTGTGAGCTGCAGGCTTTACACTCTCATGTGTCAAGAGTATTCATCATGTATTTCAATGCATATCATTTAGTTCTACATTTAGAGAAGAATTTCTTTATTATAGTAGCCTAGGCCTACTCAAGTTTTTTTTTAATCGGCGTAAGGAATAACTATAAATTAATTGCATCATCAATTAATTGCATATTAATTAATTTGCATCAAAAAAGCATTTTGATATCGGTAAAGGTGTCTGCAACTTTTGCGAAACATCAAATCACTGGTATACAGTATTAGATTTTTAAAAGTCGAATATTGTGCATGTACAGGTTTGTATCTAAAAAGTTCATATCAATAAAGTTTCTCTTTTAACCACCAAGTGGCAGTCTTTGTACTTTATATATATATATATATATATATATATATATATATATATATATATATATATATATATATATATATATATATATATATATCTTATATTATATATATCTTATATTATATATATACAGTTGAAGTCAGAATTATTAGCCCCCCCCCCCTGAATTATTAGCCCCCCTGTTTATTTTTTCCCCAATTTCTGTTTAACAGAGAGAAGATTTTTTTTCAACACATTTCTAAACATAATAGTTTCAATAACTCATTTCTAAAACCTGTTTTATTATATTTCCGCCATAATGATTGTAAATAATATTTTACTAGATATTTTTCAAGACACTTCTATACAGCTTAAAGTGACATTTAAAGGCTTAACTAGGCTAATTAGGTTAACTAGGCAGGTTAGGGTAATTAGGCAAGTTATTGTATAACAAATATTTGTTCTGTAGACTATTGAAAAATAAAATTAGCTTAAAGGGGCTAATAATATTGTCCTTAAAATGGTGTTTAAAAAATTCAAAACTGCTTTTATTCTAGCCGAAATAAAACAAATAAGACTTTCTCCAGAAGAAAAAATATTATCAGACATACTGTGAAAATTTCCTTGCTCTGTTAAACATCATTTGGGAAATATATAAAAAACAAAAAAAAATTCAAAGGGGGGCTAATAATTCTGACTTCAACTGTATATATATATATATATATATATATAGTTAAATATATTTACTATTTTCGCGAGTGTATATAACTACTGTAAGAAAATATCAGCATTTGGTACATACTTTCAGTATTATCCTTGCTTGAACTGACCCGATCTAATCCTGTTTATATGAAATGAACCTGCACTCGAGCAGGTTTGAGCTACCAGAACTGTTGCTATGACAACAAGCCTCAGATCCTGAACGATCCTGGATCATGTCAAACTGTTAATAACCAAATCCAGCTAACTGAGTAATCCACATACGAAAAACAGACCCCTGATTGACATTGTACCCCAACATCGTTGTTTGGAAATAAAAATCAGGTTAACATCAGAACCCAACGTCAGGCCGACGTCAAATGTCCAACATCCAACCTAAAATCAACCAAATATCAAAGTCTAATGTTACAGCTTGATGTTGTGTGGACGTTACCACTATGACGTCTATCAGACGTTGGATTTTGGTTGCTATACCTGACAAATAAATGTCAGTATTTGACATTGATATGCCGTTGGTTTAAGATGTTGGCTCAACGTTGGATTTTACTCACTTTCTAACTGTTACGCCCCGTCTCAGGGTAAGGACGCAACATGAAAGGGAAGACTGCACACACAATGCTGCTTAAGAAAATATATAAAGATTTTATTTTTACAATGATTTTCTTAAACAACATTTGCCTCTTTTTTTTCAACTTGAAAAAGGCCAGGAGGTTCAACCAACTCGGAGTTTAAAATTGAACTCTGAGTTAACTTACCGAGAGATTAAAAACTCAGAGTTTTCAGTTTCAGAATATTTGATCTGAGTTGGGTCAATCAACTTTGAGTAGACCAACTCAGAATTAAGCGCGCACACCGCAACTATAAAAAGGCATTATCAATGGAGCGCAGATATTACAAGAGACCATGGCAACATCTGAAAAAAAGATCAGCATTTCTTTCTCCAGATGAACTTGATGTGCTCATGCAAAGTTATAGCAAATAAACAACACCACTGCATCTGTGAAACAGAGACAGCGTGGGAAAACATAGCTGCTCAAGTTAATGTTCAATTTTACATCTGAAGAATTTAAATATTTAAGTATAATAAAAAAGTAATGTAATGTGTGACGTTTATGGACATTTTACACACATTCCCACTTTTATACACGTTGATCGGTTTTATTAGATTTAAAAGTGCACTTGTGTGTCTGCCTTTTTTATTGTTTGAGAGGTAGAGGTTGAGATGACATTTATAATGTAAGCAGAACTAAAAAAAAAAATAGTTTTTAGAAAGAGCAACAATCCCATTAATCTAGTTAGTAATGTTACATGTCCCTGTGGAAGGTCAGTGAATTTAAGCTAATTATTCATTAAAAAGGACAAGCCATTCTCATACGTGACTTTGTTCTTTGTGTGACTGAAATGTAGGCAGTAGCTATGTTTCCATCCAAAAATGCTAATTACATTTATGTGCAAAACTGGAATATCGCATAAAAGACGTGCGAATAAAGCAGCGTTTCCATCCAACGAGTCAAAGAGAACACAATTGTCACTTCCTCATTAACTGGCGACAAATATCAACAGTAAAAACAGAATTTACTGCGGTAGAAGAAACTGCGTGAACCTGTTCTTTATTTAATAAATGACTTTCACCTCAGAAGACAATGCCGATACATAATAAATGTGTGTTGGCATTTGAGACGCGCATGAGACGCGGAGAACAGACGCTTTCGACACACTGCAGACTCTCTGGAGGTAATTCATAATATAATAACACTGAATCGATTAAGGCGTTTTAGAATGACCAAAACAACATTTGATGTTTTACTCAGCCTGCTGGTTTGTCCATTCACACACATTTTCATCATCATATGATCTCTTATAACAAACCTTTTTTAATACACATACTAGAATTTGTTCAGCAAAAGTGTTTCCATCACAGTTTATGCACATCTTTTCTTATCGAATAAAAAGTTTCTCCTACTCAGTTATGCGCATGTTTATTAAGCCTATTTTCAAAAGTTATGGCATCTTGGCGTTTCCATCAACCGATATTTTTTATGCTCATATCCAAAATGCACATAAAATAGGTGTGTGGAAACGTAAGGCTAAGGTGAGAAATACCACTTCGTCTTTTAAAAAAAAGGGGAGGAGACCGACAGAAACTCCGAGTTTGGAGTATAAAACCTGCTCCTGGGGCCTGTTTCAGAAAGGAGGTTCAACCAACTCGGAGTTTAAACTTGAACTCTGAGTTGATTTACCGAGAGATTAAAAACTCAGAGTTTTCAGTTTCAGAATAGCTGATCTGGGTTGGGTCAATCAACTTTGAATAGACCAACTCAGAGTTAAGCGCGCACACCACAACTTTAAAAAGGCATTATCAATAGAGCGCAGATATTACGAGTTCTCCAGCTGAACTTGATGTGCTCAGGCAAAGTTATAGCAAATATGACCATATATTTAAAAAAGCAACACCACTGCATCAGTGAAACAGAGACAGTTAACGCGGGAAAACATAGCTGCTCAAGTTAATGTGCAAGTTTACATTTAAAGTATTTAAATAATTAAGTATAATAAAAAAAATAATGTAATGTGTGACGCTTATAAAATTTTTACTTGAAAAAGTGGGGAAGTGGCCATAATTTTGAAGTTATTTCAGATGTAATTGCATTGAATTACATAAAATAGGCTAGCGCATTTCTACAACAAATCTGACAAAACAAGAATGCAGATAACCTTAGCTTAATGTTCAGTGGAAATGTTTCATTTAAGCTTTTCACTTTTACACACATTCATCAGTTTTAATAGATTTAAGCGCACTTGTGTGTCTGCCTTTTTTATTGTTCGAGTGGTAGAGGATGATATGACATTTAAAATGTAAGCAGAACTAAAAAAAAAAAATTTTTTAGGAGTAATTATCCCATTAATCAAGTTAGTAATGTTACATGTGCCAGTGGAAGGTCAGTGAATTTAAGCTAATTAATTATTAAAAAAGGACAAACTATTCTCGTACGCGAGTTTGTTCTTTTTGTGACTGAAATGTATTAGCTATGTTTCCATTCAAAAATGCGAATGAAATTTATGTGCAAAACTGGAATATCGCATAAAAGACATGCGAATAAAGCAGCGTTTCCATCCAACGAGTCAAAGAGAACAAAATTGTCACTTCCTCAATAACTGGCGCCAAATATCAACAGTAAAAACAGAATTTACTGCGGTAGAAGAAGCTGCGTGAACCTGATTTTTATTTAATAAATGACTTGCGCCTCAGAAGACAATGCCGACACACAATGAAAGCGTGGTGGCGTTTGAGACGCGCATGAGATGCGGAGAACAGACGCTCTTGACAACGTGCTCAGCCTGTTGGTTTGTCCATTCACACACATTTTCATCATCATATGATCTCTTATAACAAACCTTTTTTAATGTGTATACTGGAATTTGTTCAGTAAAAGTGTTTCCATCGTAGTTTATGCGCATCTTTTCTTATAGAATAAAAAGTTTCTCCTACTCAGTTATGCGCATGTTTATTATGCCTATTTTCAAAAGTTATGGCATCTTGGCATTTTCATCAACCGATTTTTATGCTCATATCCAAAATGCACATAAAATAAGTGTGTGGAAACGGAAGGCTAAGGCGAGAAATACCACTTCGTCTTTAAAAAAGGGCAGGAGACCGACAGAAACTAGTTAAAGTTACCTCTCTTTCAGAAACAGGCTTGACTTACCCTGCTTTCTCCAATTTGACAAACCTGGAAAACCCAGAGTTTCTCTCATTTCAGTGTTAAAATACTCTAAGTTTTCACTTAACCTCCTTTCTGAAACAGGCCCCAGGCCAAAACAATAAACAAAACAATCTAAATTCAAATCCCCTCTAAATTCCCTATTTTGAGCAAAAGGAAAGAAATACACTTTCTTACCTACTTCTCTTGTCCACAAAAAACAATCAATAAAAGAAGGTACAAAAGAAAATGGCGTCAAGCTCTCTACTTACTATGTACAAATATTTACAATCAGCGAACAAATCCAAATAGGGCAAAACAGCAGAGTAGTCAGTTAACAGGCAGAGATCAGATTTTCAATGTCAACAAAGCAATAACTAATGCACCAAATACTGTCACAGATTTTCACCAGATACATAGACAAACTCCAATTCAATAAATCTCACTAACAAACACACAATTTCTTTCTATGAACACCAACACACCACTACCAACCACAAGCAAGCTCAAAACAGTTAAACAGGAAGTGACAAAAGGAAGAATTTATAGGCAGCCAGGAGTCAGCTGACTCGGCAGGGTGTAGCATCAATTGGAGCAGGGGCAGAACCAAGCAAAGGAGCAAGCAGCTGCTTCCTGCAGAGAGAACAAATACACAGAACACTTCCCAAAAATAAAAAGAGCAGAATTAAAACATAAAGGGTCATAACAAAATACCAACGTCATTTGATGTTGTTATTGGACATCAAAATAATGTTGTCTTTAGACGCTGGATAGACAATTAATTTTGGTCACCTGACATTACAACCTAAATCTAACCTTATATTAACGTCCTATGACATTGTGTGTCCGTTGGTCAATAACTAAGTGCACTATACAGAATTTAACGTTTACACACAGCCACAAATTACATGTAAATGCATCAGCTTTTCACAGCGTCATGCTGCATTCACACCAGACGCGGAACGCGAGGATAAATCGCATCATTCGTGCTTAAATAGACGCGTAAACATTTTAGTTTACTCGCTTCATTTGCGCGTCAAATCCGCTTCATTCGCGCGTCAAATTCACTTCAGAACAGACGCGGATTCAGTTGTTGGTGCCAGATGAGTTTGTCTGAGTATTTCAGAAACTGCTGATCTACTGAGATTTTCACGCACAACCATCACTAGGGTTTACAGAGAATGATCAGAAAAAGAGAAAATATCCAGTGAGCAGCAGTTCTGTGGCCTTGTTGATGCCAGAGCTCAGAGGAGAATGGCCAGACTGGTTCCAGCTGATAGAAAGTCAACAGTAACTCAAATAATCACTCGTTACAACTGAGGTATGGAGAAGAGCATCTCTGAACGCACAACACATCCAACCTTGAGGCGGATGGACTACAGCAGCAGAAGACCGCACCGGGTGTCACTCCTCTCAGCTAAGAACAGGAAACTGAGGCTACAATTCACACAGACTCACCAAAACTGGACAATAGAAGATTGGAAAAACGTTGCCTGGTCTGATGAGTCTCGATTTCTGCTGTGACATTCCGATGGTAGGGTCAGAATTTGGCATCAAGAAAATGAAAGCATGGATCCATCCTGCCTTGTATCAACAGTTCTGATTGACCGTTGGCTCATGGTCAGGTCAGGAGTTGGTTGTGTGGGTGTTACTATATTGTTGATAGGGAAATTCACATTGTTACTAATAATAATAAAATGTATTAAAGTAATTTCTGCTTATACAATTAGGTTTAAAGCTACAGTGCCTACACATTTATTGGTTTGCTGTTTGAATGAGCCATCTCTGACACACATCCATTATGATTCAGTTCAATTTTCATTTCTGCCACACAAATGGTTCAAAAACAAAGTGAAACCCCACTCAGCAGCTTCTATCTATTTCCAGGCAAAACATTACCGGAATGAAGGGAGGAAAAAAACAGAGAAGAAAATAGCCCTGAGTGCATCTGGGTGGTAATCAATCTTCGTACCTTCCCATTTGCTAATATGAACCAGCGCTGTGAGGATCCTATGGGAGCATTCCCCGAAAATGACATCATCCTCCGCGACTGCCTGCACGCAGAACAAATGATAAATAATGTGTTTACTCACACACACACACACACACAGAGAGAGAGAGGGAGAGAGAGAGTTGAAAGAAGATGAAGAGAGAAGAGAGAGAGAGAGAGAGAGAGAGAGGGAGAGAGAGAGAGAGGAGAGAGAGGAGAGAGAGAGAGGGAGAGAGGAGAGAGAGAGAGGAAATGCTTCTTCCTTGGAAACTACAGAACTACTACAGTCCATTAGCTGAAACGTTAACACGCGCACACACACAATGAGAGAGTTTTGGCAGGTGCTAGAGGAATCCCAAAGTGTGATCCCAAAGTCTCGAACAGATCTGAGGTCAGAACATCACACTTTATGACTTGCTACTAGTCAGCGTTTTCACTTTTCTCACTGCACTTACTTTATTAACAACCAGAAGATTTTTAATGTAAAAATTTTAATGTTTGATGCAAAAAAAAAAAAAAAAAAAAAAAAAACTCACTTTCCTTCTGCTTAGTCCCTGCATTATCAGGGGTTGCCAATCAATTAATCAATCAATCTATCTATCTATCAATCAATCTATCAATCAATCAATAAAAAACAAATGAGACAAAACAAAACAAAAAAGAACAAAACAAACAAAACAGAAAGAAACATGACAACATAACAAACAAGAGATAAACAAAAACAAAACACACACTCACTCTCCTTCTGATTAGTCATTGCATTATCAGGGGTTCCCACAATATAACAACAACAACATGAACAAAAACAACAACAAAACAAACAGCAAAAACAAAACAAAAACAAATAACACAAACAGAAACACAACAACAAAACAAACAAGACAAAAACAAAAGAGTCCTTGTTTTATCAGGGGTTGCCACAAAAATAAAAAATATGAAAAAAAACAACAACAAAACAAACAAAAAACACAACAACAAAGCAAACAAGACTAAATGGAGACAAAAACAAAATAAAAATGAACAAAACAAAAAACACAAACAAAAAGAAAAACAACAACAAAGCAAACACGACAAAACAAAGGAAAAAAACAAAACAAAACAATCATTCACTTTCCTGATTAGTCCTTGCTTTATCAGAGGTTTCCACAAAACACAACAACAACAAAACAAACAAAAAAACACAACAACAAAATAAATGAGACAAAACAAAACAAAAAAAGAACAAAACAATACAAACATAACAAAAACACAAAACAAAAACAATTAAACAAAAAAGACATAAACAAAATTAAAAACAAAAATACACACTCACTCACTTTCCTTCTGATTAGTCCTTGCTTTATCAGAGGTTGCCACAAAACAACAAAACAAACAAAAAACACAACAAAACAAACAAAACTAAAACAAAACAAAAACCAAAACAGAAAGAAACATGACAACAAAACAAACAAGAGATAAACAAAAACAAAACACACACTCACTCTCCTTCTGATTAGTCCTTGCTTTATCAGGGGGGTTCCACAAAAAACAACAACAAAACAAACAGAAAGCACAAAACAAAAACAAATAACACAAACAGAAACACAACAACAAAACAAACTAGGCAAAAACAAAAGAGTCCTTGTATTAGCAGGGGTTGCCACAAAAATATAAAAAATATTTTTCAAAAAACAACAACAAAACAAACAAAAAAACACAACAACAAAGCAAACAAGACTAAACAGAGACAAAAACAAAACAAAATAAAAATGAACAAAACACTAAAACACAAAACAAAATGAAAAACAACAACAAAACAAACAAGACAAAACAAAGAAAAACAAAACAAAACGCAACAATCATTCACTTTTCTGATTAGTCCTTGCTTTATCAGAGGTTTCCACAAAACACAACAACAAAACAAACAAAAAACACAACAACAAAAGAAATGAGACAAAACAAAACAAAAACAAAAAAAGAACAAAACAAAACAAACATAACAAAAACACAAAACAAAAACAATTAAACAAACAAGACATAAACAAAATAAAAAACAAAACACACACACACTCACTCTCCCTTCTGATTAGTCCTTGCTTTATCAGGGGTTGCCACAAAACAACTACAACAAAACAAACAAAAAAACCAACAAAACAAACAAGATTAAAACTAAAACAAACAATTACTCACTCTTCTTCTGTTTAGTCCTTGCTTAATCAGAGGTTGCCACTTAAATAAAATAAAACAAGAAACAAACAAACAAACAAACAAACAAACAAAAAAAACACAACAACAACAAAACAAATTAGGCAAAACAAGACAAAAACAAAACAAAAAAGAACAAAACAACCAAAAAAAAAACACAAAACAAAAAAGAACAAAAACTAAACAAAAACCTTTTGTTTACAGAAACCAAAATGAAACAAACACTCCCTCTCATTCTGCTTAGTCCCTGCTTTATCAGGGGTTGTCATGAAAATAAAATAAAACCACAGCAAAACAAACAAACAAGCAAAAAAAAAGACAACAACAGCAACACAACAACAAAAACAAACAAGACAAAAACAAAACACAAAACAAAAAGAAACACAAAAACAAAAGAAAAACAAAACAGTCACTCACTCACCTTCTGATTTGTCCTTGTTTTATCAGGGGTTACCACAAAAAATACATGAAATAAAAAAACAACAACAAAACATCAAACAATCAATCAAACAAAAAACACAACAACAGAACAAACGAGACAAAGCAAGACAAAAACAAAAATAAAAAAACAAAACACAAAGCAAACAATACATAGACAAAAGAAAAAAACAAAACAAACACTCCTGCTTTGTCCCTGCTTTATCAGGGGTTGCCACAAAAAATAAATAAATAAAAAACAAGCAAAACAAAACAAACAAAAAGTGCAACAACAACAACAACAAAATAAACGAGACAAAACATGACAAAAAAATAAATAAAAAAGAACAAAACAAACACAAAAAACAAGCAAACAAAGGAAAAAACAAAACAAAACACTCACCCACTCACTTTCTGATTAGTGCTTGCTTTATCAGGGGTAGCCACAAAAACAACAACAAAACAAACAAAAAACACAACAACATAACAAATGAGACAAAAGAAGACAAAACAAAGCAAAAAAGAACAAAACAAAACAAAAACACAAAACACAAAACAAACAGAAACCAAACCAAAACAATCACTCCCTGTCCTTCTACTTAGTCCCTGCTTTGTCAAGGGCTGCCACAAAAAATAAACAAACAATCAAACAAACAAAAAACACAACAACAACAAAACAAGCGAGAAAAAAATAAGACAAAAACAAAAATAAACACAACAACAAAACAAACAAGATATAAACAAAAGTAAAGCCAAAACACACACTCATTCACTCTCCTTCTGATTTGTCCTTTCTTTATCAGGGGTTCCCACAAAATCAACAACAATAAAACAAACAAAGAACACAACAACAACAAAAAAAACAAGACAAAAACTAAAAAACAGAAACACAACAAAGCAAAAACCAAAACAAAACAATCACTTACTCTCCTTCTGCTTAGTCCTGACTTTATCAGGGCTCACCATGAAAATAAAATAAAACAACAACAAAACAAATATAAAACACAACAACAACAAAACAAACGAGACAAAAGAAGACAAAAACAAAACAAAAAAGAACAAAACAAACAAAAAAGAAACCCAATGACAAAACAAACAAGACAAAAAAAACTAACCAAAACAATCACTCCCTCTCCTTCCGATTAGTCTATGCTTTATGAGGGGTTGCCACACAACAACAACAACAACAACAACAAAACAAACAAAAACAGACACAAATACAAAAGAAAGGCAAAAAACAAACTTCCTCTCCTTCTGATTAGTCCTTGCTTTATAAGGGGTTGCCACACAAAACAAACAAACAAACAAACAAACAAACAAACAAACAGGCAAAAAAAACAACAACAACAAAAACAAGACCAAAACAAAACAAAAACACAACAAAAAACAAGATAAAAAACAAAACAAAAACAAAACACTCACTCTCCTGTTTAGTCCTTTCAAAACAAACAAACAAAAACACAACAGAAAGCATAAAAGTACAGTAGCTGTACAAGTGTGTGTGTGTGTGTGTGTTTGTTGATAGTGTTTAAAAATACTCCACGCAGTGCTGTTGCTGTAGGATGGCATTGGTGTGTGTGTGTTCCTCCAGCAGGCCAGCCAAAGTACAATGTCTTCCTCTTGGCTCTGTGTTTCTCCTTTCCCCTTTAAGGTGGAGTCCATTTCCACAAACACACACACACACACACACACACACACACACACACACACACACACACACACACACCAACACACACACACACGCACACACACCCAAACACACTGTTTTGCTCTGATATTAGTCACAATAAAAAAGACTATAACGCTTGTATATCAGTTAGATTTGTTTTGAACTCTATTGCATTTTTCAAAAAAATATTTAAATTTCAGTTTACCAAAGTAGGTGACACAGTGGCTCAGTGGTTAGCACTGTTGCCTCACATCAAGAAGGTTGCTGGTTCGAGTCCCGGCTGGGCCAGTTGGCATTTCTGTTTGGAGATTGCCATACCTGTCAACCCTCCCGTTTTTCCCAGGATTCTGCCATATTTTACAGTTCTATCCCGCTATCATCCCGTAAAGGTATTTTCCCGTATTTCTCTGAAGGGTGGCAAATAAACATTAAAGAGCCGAGCCTCCCTATATGCAACCCATACTGCCGAACCACCAGGGGCCGCCCCTTGCTCTTAAATGTGAGTCTGTTCTGTGCTTTCACTTTGTTTAGGCATGAAAACATTTTGAAATAAATATAAAAACAGCAGGATTCCCTTTCCTTTGATTACAGGTGCCGTCGCCCCTTCATATGCAATCCTCAAAACAGTCATATAGCGGTGCGTGACTGTCAGCTGACGCGCTCCATAGTGATAAATAGAGGCTGTTTTCCAAACTGATTCTGTTCACGTGATTTGAAGCGGAGAGAAAGTCTGGGTTTTGGGTGCATGTTTGAACAGACATATACACAATTAATAATATTAACATCTAAAGATCTTAGCGTGGGGTTTTTCCAAACACACCAAAATTCGTCCTAAATGAGCATAAAAAGTTAGGAAAGCAATCCAATGCTTTCATTATAACATTAGATGTGTGCATTTTTAAAGTGTCACCTCTGTTATTTAATGTAATCAAATAAAAAAAAAATCTAAATAAATGAGATTCATTCACTGCTCTTTAATCAGAATGTGTAGGTTATACAGTGAAGAAACGGCTAATGAGATTTGATAGCTTGATTTTATTTTATTATAATAGCTATTAATTTTAATAAGCTGAACTGTTTGCTAATTTATCTGCTGCTAATGTATACTATTTATTTTTTCTTTTGTAAATAATAATAATAAAACATATTACTGGCCATTTAACTGTTCATTTACAATGAAACAGCTCCAGAGGAACATATTTAGTAATTTGGCTCCCTCACAGTCCAAAGACATGCACTATAGGTGAATTGAATAAGCTAAATTGGCCGTAGTGTATGAGTGAGTGTGTGTGTGTGTATGGATGTTTCCCAGTACTGGGTTGCAGCTGGAAGGGCATCCGCTGTATAAAACAAATATTGGATAAGTTGGAGGTTCATTCCGCTGTGGCAACCTCTGGAATGGAGACTAAGCTGAGGGAAAATGAACGAATGAATGAATTAAAATTGTTGGGAAGTGCTCACCATTAACCTCCATAGTATTTGTTTTTTACTATGGAAGTCAATAGTTACAGGTTTATAACATTTTTCAAAATATATTATTTTATGTTCAACAGAAAAATGAAAACTTCTAAAGGTTTAGAACCACTTAAAAGAGAGTAAATAGTGAGTATGCTTATTTTTTGGGTGAACGTGAACTATCCCTTTAATGGTCACCAGATGGCGGTAATAGGTTACGAATGCTGTTGATGTGGCATGAAGCAATTTATAAAGATCAATTAATGATGTCCGCCAGGAGAGGGCGACACTGTCAATCAAGCAATTCCATCAGTAGTGAGTTTACCTGGAAGGAGTTCGCCTATAAATCATGTAATGATGAAATGACTCTGAGATTTCAGAGAAAAAAATGAAGATTGGAAAATTACACTGAAAAAATTATTCATTGGATTTACTCATTTTTTTAAGGAAAGTGTTTGCAAACATTTTATTTAGACTGAATTTAAACACAAATTAAAATACTAAACATTCATTCATTCATTTTCTTTTCGGCTTAGTCCCTTTATTTATCAGGGGTCGCTACAGGAGGAATGAACCGCCAACTTATCCAGCATATGTTTTACACAGCAGATGCCCTTCCAGTTGCAACCCAGTACTGGAAAACACCCATACACTCTCACACTAATACACTTTGGCCAATTTAGTTTATTCAATACACCTATAGTGCATGTCTTTGGACTGTGGGGGAAACCAGAGCATCCAGAGGAAACCCAGGCCAACACGGGGAGAACATGCAAACTCCACACAGTAACGCCAACTGCTCCAGCTGGGACTCAAACCAGCAACCTTCTTGCTGTGAGGCCACAGTGCTAACCACTGAGCCACAGTGTCGCCAATTACTGTACAGACAATATGCAAAATTGTTATTATTAACAATGAAAAGGATTAAACATTAAAGCTTCAGATAATTAATCATCTGTGGCTTGATTTTAGCTTTGTGTTTTAATTTAGTTTGGAATATTCATTAGAAAACCCTCTAAAGTGACAAAAAAACTGAATTTATAATAACAATGACAGGTTTATTAAGAGGCAAGAGAAGAGAAAAAAAAAGGCAGAAGACTTGTGATTGCTATTTTATTTTAATTTGATTAGAATATACTGTCATGCCAAAATTATTCATACCCCTGAAAAATTCTGACTTCCACATCCCAAAGGTGCTCTATTGGATTGAGCTCTGGTGACTGTGGAGGCCATTTGAGTACAGTGAAGTCATTGTCATGTTCATGAAACCAGTCTGAGATGATTCAGGCTTTATGACATGGTGCGTTATCCTGCTGGAAGTAGCCATCAGAAGATGGGTACACTGTGGCCATAAAGGGATACCCTGCTGAAAAATCCAGCTTAAACCAGCCTAAGCTGGTTGGCTGGTTTTAACTGGTCGACCAGCCTGGTTTTAGAAGGGTTTTGGCCATTTCCAGGCTGGTTTCCAGCCATTTCCAGCCTGGTCTTAGCTGGTCAGGCTGGGAGTTGACCAGCTAAAACCAGCTTGACCAGCCAAAACCAGCTATGTCCAGCTTAAACCAGGCTGGTCAAGCTGGTTTTAGCTGGTTTAAGCTGGTCATTTTCCAGCCTGACCTGCTAAGTCCAGGCTGGAAATGGCTGGAAACCAGCCTGGAAATGACCAAAACCCCTCTAAAACCTGGCTGGTCGACTAGCTAAAACCAGCCAACCAGCTTAGGCTGGTTTAAGCTAGATTTTTCAGCAGGGTAGAGATGGTCAGCAACAATACTCAGGTAGGCTATGGCGTTGACACAATGCTCAACTGGAACTAATGTACCCAAAGTGTGCCAAGAAAATATCCCCCACAGTATTACACCACCACCAGCCTGAACTACACCACCACCACCAGCTTTTTGGACCATTTTCTGTAAACCCTATATGGTTGTGCCTGAAAATCCCAGTAGATCAGCAGTTTCTGAAATACTCAGACCAGCCTGTCTGGCACCAACAACTATTCCATGTTCAAAGTCACTTAAATCACCTTTCTTTCAAATTCTGACACTCGGTTTAAACTGCAGCAGATCGTCTTGACCATGTCTACATGCATTGAGTTGCAGCCATGTGATTGGCTGATTGGAAATTTGCGTTAACGAGCAGTTGGACAGGTGTACCTAATAAAGTGGCCGGTGAGTGTATATCACTATATATAACACTATAAACACATATAGTTGTAGACAAAATGATTTGTCCTTTCATGACATTTTTATTAATTTTTCAAATATTTCTATTTTTTAAACAAATTTCTAATAACTAATCTCTTTTGTCTTTGCCATGATGACAGCACATACTATTTTACTAGTTATTCTTCAAGATACTATATTGACTAAATATTATTGAGCTTAAAGTAAAATTAAGTGTCATACCCTCTAAGTTAATGATTAAACTTAGAGACCTGGATATCGACACGTCTCTCTGCAACTGGGTTATGGACTTTCTGACTAACAGACCTCAGAATGTTAGATCAGACCACATCTGCTCCACTACCGTCACACTCAACACTGGTGTACCACAGGGCTGTGTGCTAAGCCCCTTCCTCTACTCCCTTTTTACCATCGACTGTAGGCCTGTCAACAGATCCAACACCATCATCACATTTGCAGATGACACCACAGTGATTGGTCTAATCAGCAACAATGATGAGACTGCCTACAGGGAGGAGATACAGCATCTGGCCACCTGGTGCACCGACAATAATCTGCTCCTTAACACCAACAAGACCAAGGAGCTCATTGTGGACTTCAGGGAGGGACGAACAGGCTCACATGATCCCATCCACATCAATGGGATGTCCGTTGAGCCTGTCTCATCCTTCAAGTTCCTGGGGACCCACATCTCAAAGGACCTTTCCTAAACCACCAACATCTCCAGCCTGGTCAAGAAGGCTCACCAGTGCCTATTTTTCTTAAGGCAACTTAAGAAGAACCAGCTGTCTTCAGCCGTCTTGGTGAACTTCTACCGCTGCACGATAGAAAGCATCCTGACCAACTGCGTCACAGTCTGGTATGGAAGCTGCTCGGTTGCTGAGCGTAAGGCACTGCAGCGGGTGGTGAAAACTGCCCAACGCATCACAGGGACCACACTGCCAGCCATAGAGGACATCCAGAAAAAAACACTGTCTGCGCCGAGCACGCAGTATTTTTAAGGATTCCTCTCACCCTGCTCACAGACTGTTTTCTCTCCTGCCTTCCGGCAGGCGCTTCAGGCTCCCCCGGACAAAAACCAGTAGACTAAGGAACAGCTTTTTCCCCAGAGCTGTTTCCTTTTAGAACTCTACCCCCCACTGACTCTTTGCCCCCCTGATACACCCCCCACTCTCCTCATAACTCATATTCCTCATAATCACTGCACTATTTAACATCTGCACATTTCAAAATTGCACATATTCATTGCACTACATTGCACTGATTCATTTATTCTAACTGTACATACCCATGTATATTTGTAATTATGTACACACCCACTGTACATATACATTTGTAATTATGTTTATCTATCTGCACACTTCTGATTATTAATAGCAACCTGTACATCTATCCATCTATTGTAAATCTCTGTTCATAGCTCATACAACCTGTATATAATGTTCATAGTACATCCATTTGTAAATATCACCATAGTTTTTCTATAACTGCACTTTATAACTTATACCTGTATCCTGCACTTGCTGCTTTTGCACTCCTGGTTAGACCTAAACTGCATTTTGTTGCCTTGTACATGTGTAATGACAATAAAGTTGAATCTAATCTAATCTAATCTAAAGACTTAATTAATACTTAGTTTAATTAGTTTAAATGCAGAAAAAAATGTATTATCACTGTTTTATATTCATTTTTTAACTAGCATTTACCTTAACTTTATCAGAACAGACAGAATCTCATTTTATTGACTCACAATGCTCATGTAAACCAGCATTTAGCAATTCAATCAACATATAAATAACCTGAAATATACATTGCTAGAATCTTACATAAAATGCTTTTCCTCTGCTCTATTTGTGGATTTCTCCAGTTCTGTGCGTTTACTCAGGGATTCCTGTTTATCCAGTCAGAAAAACACTGACTGCACACAGACTCTTCATTCAGACCCGACATATGTGTGGGTGAATGCAAGTATGTGTGTGTGTGTGTGCGCTGACTGAGAGACTCTGTGTGATTTAGGCTGGGGTTAATTAAGGTAAATTACCCCTGCAGTTCATTTCACACTAACCCTGTATGTGAAGCAAAGCTGCATCCACTAACATAAACTCACAGTGAGACAGAGAACCCCTTCATATCTATAACTCTTCAAGACTGAAGGCTGAATGTAAACTCACACTGATCCACTGTTCCTCAAACTACACTGAAGAAACATGCACGGAGTCATGACAAAATTTGCACATTTAAACACTTATGATATAATGATTATATATATATATATATATATATATATATATATATATATATATATATATATATATATATATATATAGTTAGGTCCATAAATATTTGGACATTGACATAATTCTAACATTTTTGGCTCTATACACAATTATAAGTTAAACACAATTAATTTGAAATGAAACGAATAAGATATGCTTTAACTGCAGACTGTCAGCTTTAAAATGAGGGTATTTACCTCCAAATCAGGTGAATGCTGTAGGAATTACAACAGTTTGCATATGTGCCTCCCACTTGTTAAGGGACCAAAAGTAATCGGACAGAATAATAATCATGAATCAAACTTTCACTTTTTATACTTGGTTTCAAATCCTTTGCAGTCAATTACAGCCTGAAGTCTGGAACACATAGACATCACCAGACACTGGGTTTCATTCCTGGTGGTGCTCTGCCAAACCTCTACAGCAACTGTCTTCAGTTCCTGCTTGTTCTTGGGGCATTTCCCTTCAGTTTTGTCTTTAGCAAGTGAAATGCATCCTCAATCGGATTCAGATCAGGTGATTGACTTGGCCATTTCATAGCATTCCACTTCTTTCCCTTCAAAAACTCTTTGGTTGCTTTTGCAGTATGCTTTGGGTCATTCTCCATCTCCACCGTGAAGCACCGTCCAATGAGATGAGCAGAAAATATTGCCTGAAACACTTTTTGCTGTGTCAGCAGTCACATTATCAATAAATACAAGAGAATCAGTTCTATTGACAGCCATACATGCCCACACCATGACACTACCACCACCACGCTTCACTGCTTAGGATCATGAGCAGTTCCTTTCCTTATCCATACTCTTCTCTTCCCATCACTCTGGTACAAGTTGATCTTGATCTCATCTGTCTATAGGATGCTGTTCCAGCCCTGTGAAGGCTTTTTAGAACTCTTATCTGGCCTTCCTGTTTTGAGGCTCACCAATGGTTTACATCTTGTGGTGAACCCTCTGTATTCACTCTGGTGTTGTCTTCTGTTGATTGTTGACTCTGTAACCCCAAACCATGATTTTTGCTTCACCAAACTTGACTGTTTTCTCTGAGAATCTTGGGTCCATGCGGGTTCCAATAGGTCTTCTGCAGTATTTGGGATGATTGGGATGCAGTTCAACAGATGGTTCATCAGAAAAATCTGGCACTTTTCCAAATGATCAACTAGAAGTCAAGTTATTATTTATTGCTTTTACAACTGGGAAGACTTTTGTCAGGTAGTGTGTGTGTACGCGCATATATATATATATATATATATATATATATATATATATATATATATATATATATATATATATATATATATATATATATATATGTGCGTGTGTGTTATTTAAAAACCATTATATCATAAGCAACCAATTGGATTGATAGAATTTTATGAGACATAAGTAAGAAATGAAAAGGGAAAGTAAAAAAAACGTAAGAAAATGATGGGGAAAAAAATAATAATAATAAATGAAATGTGGGCATAACTATAGTGCAGAGGGACCTAAATTACTCGCCGTCAACCAGAACATCACACATCTATCCAACCCTGGCCATTTTACACGCCAATGTAAAACTTTTCACCATTTCACACATCAAATAACCAAACCATAACCAAATTGCTTTAGAATAAAATGCCAACAAATAAGAAATTTCAATATGAACTTAAACTCAAACTGCCACCTACTTATATTTTACAGCTCTATACTCGTGTATGTCAGTGACTGATTCATTCGCATTTATTTTTAAGCCTCCTCGAGAATTAAGGAAACGTATGAGACAAACATGATCTGTAAATGAAACATGACAGAGTATTCAAGAGCAACCTCACAGCAATAAGATATTCCTCTGGGCGATGCCATCATAGTAACTGCAGCAGTGGCAGTATTTATAGCATTACTGTAAGATGCCATCATAGACTTCAGACCTGCTCTTCTTACAGACGCTATAAAATCACGTCTTCTAGCAGTTATGCCATTCTTTAGCATTGTACATTAGCATACATGTATTATTACCCTTCAAAAGAAGTCGTTTATGCTCACAAAAGCGTCATTATTTCAATTAAAATAATTTAAAATAACTTTTTCTGTTTTATTATGTTTTAAAAATGTAAATTATTCTTTTATTACAAACTGAAATTTTAGCTTCGCTACTTTAGTTTTCGACATCACATGGTCTATAAGTAGGCCCACACAGAATCTGCGCACGCCCATCATTAATTCTGTTTATTTACTTGAGTAAATGTGTGTAAATCTGAATTTATTCAGTTTTTAAATTACACATATTTCACATATTAAGGTTTTAGTTATGAGATTCCCAAAATAATTCTGCAGAAATCCGCAAATTTTTACCAAAATTCTCTGCAGAAATTGCAAAAAACATCCGCAGATTCCGTCTGGCCCTGTCTATAAGTAATCATTCAACCGTGGGTATGTTTTACACCAACACAAATTCATGGGAATTCATAAATTTTTGATTTAGTGTTTTTTACATTTTTGAATTTGTAACCTTTTCATTTGTAGCAATTAGTATGATCTCATTCGTACATTTAAGTATGAATTGCTCATCCCCCAATGACAGTTTGGTTTAGGGGTGGGGTTTAAGGGCATGCCTCCTTTAAAAAAATGGTACAGTATATTTTCATTCAAATTTTAATATTTTCATATGGCTGAAATCATATGAATTTCAACATTTTTGGCCATTATTAAAATAGCAAAATTTTATATTGTATATATCGAGTATATGGCCGCAGACCGAGAGCCGTAGTGCCCCCAGCAGTGCCGATATACAGCCTTATTGCAGTGCTACAAGTATGATATAATATTTATACAACAGTTTGATGGCATAATCGTGTATATAAAAGAGAAAATCAATGATGAACTCTCAAAAAACTTTTTCTATGAGAAACTGTTTTCGCCATTCCTTCACATCTGCAGCTGACGTCAGAACAGCAGAAACTGTTGCTAATTCACAAAGTCGCTTAAAACTAGTAATATTATTTAAATGTCTCTCCTGAATGAGCGTAATGTACTGTAATGATGATTTTGCTCACATTTTAAGATTATAAGGCTGAACGGCATGAAATGCCATCAGTCTACTGAGATTTCACAGTATTTCTGTGTTGGAAGTTGCAACTGGGATTTCACAAAAAAAATCAAATCAAAGAAAACACTACTAGATTACTATGACATAAATACAGCAATACAAAATACAAAAGAGTGATCGACTTAATATGTCACTTACCTGTTCTATAATGATTTGTTCAGCTGTAGTTTTTAATTTGTGGTGAGAAAAATAGTTTTTTTTTTCCTCTAAGGACTTATTATGCAGTCTCTGTCGTCACCTGGTGGCTGTTTGAGCTGCCATCAGCTCAAACAGCCAATTTCTTTGAGATGATGGCAGCCTGTGAGCTAAATCTTTGAATTTAAGCAATCACAATTCCAAATAGGCAGTATCCTTATGAATAAACCACATAGTTTTCATCTAAACAACTGCATTATCGCCTAAAAAAGCCTCAAAAATACATTATGTTGACCAACAGCTGCAATATTTGTCAAAATGTAGTGAGTTTAGAGTTCTCTGCTTAGTACTTGTGTGGGTGGAGTAATACACAAGGGTGAAGAGGCTATACATGTGATGATATTACAGAATATCGCACAGCTATCAGCCAATCTATATATCAGCCAAAGATATCAGTATGTCTGATAATATTTTTTTCTTTTGGAGAAAGTCTTAATTGTTTTATTTCAGCTAGAATAAAAGCAGTTTTTAATTTTTTAGAACCCATTTTAAGATCAAAATTGTTAGCCCCTTTAAGCTTTTTTTTTTTGATAGTCTACAGAACAAACCATCATTATACAATAACTTGCCTAATTACTCTAACCTGCCTAGTTAACTTAATTGACCTAGTTAAGCCTATAAATGTCACTTTAAGCTGTTTAGAGGTGTCTTGAAAAATATCTTGTAAACTATTATTTACTGTCATCATGGCAAAGATAAAATAAATCAGTTATTAGAAACTATTATGATTAGAAATCTGTTGAAAAAAATCTTCTCTCTGTTAAACAGAAATTGGGGAAAAAAATAAACAGGGGGCTAATAATTCAGAGGGGCTAATAATTCTGACTTCAACTGTATATAGTGTTCAGCATAAATTAGAGATTCTCTAAAAGATTAGTGAAAAAAGAAAGAAAGCTATGACTATGAATTTCTTTACATACAAGATTAATGATATCAAAAATCAAATTAGTACCATCAATCTGCCTCCTATAGCATCGGCCAAACTAGAGCGCTGTAGATCAGTAAAGAATAATTTCACTTTCTTAGCAGTATAGGCAAGGAAGAACTGTCTAAACTGGTAAATTCCTCCAAATCAACAACGTCTACGTTAGATCCTATCCTTAACTGACCAAATTATTAAAACATTTCGTCACCTTAGAATTTTAAGGTTCTATCTGCGTTCTAAATGATTTTGAGATATTGAGCTCCAAAGTTTTTGCATTCCATAGCAAACAGTATGTGTGTAACATTTGTTTTTTAAATAAAAAGTCTTAAAATGTAAACAACTTATAAAAAAAAACATCCCATAATGTAAATAAGTTGTTATTTAATAAAAATATGTAAATAAATCAATTTTGACAAAAATGTCAGATAGAACCTTATAATTCTAAGGTGACAAATTGTTTTCAGAAGTTCCTGAACTTGTCCTTAACATTTTGAATTCATCCTTTCTCTTAGGATATGTGCTAAAATGTATGCATTTAAAATGTTGTGAAGTGTGACGATGCCAAATCTTGCACATTTTTTCCACAAAAATTCACTCTAGGGTGAAAATTTTATATTTTTAGAGCTTGACAGACACTTGTCCCATAGCAATATCAGTTTATGAACAAAAGCAGCATGAACATTCTTCAAAACTTCTTCTTTTGTGTTGCAACATCAGCAAATGAAAGCAAAAATGTATCTTTATACTACAATGAATGAATCTACAAAGAATGCATTGATTCAATCAAAGAAAAAATCTCCTCCTCATACATCCCTGGTGGCCAGTAGAAAGACTAGGTGTAAGGTCACTTACAGACGGGGGAAAAGTCTCTCTCTCTCTCTCTCTCTAGCTGTCAGACAGGAAGAGGGCAGTGATTTGGTGAGCATTTCTGTGAGTGGCTGCTTGTGTTCGCTGGAAAAGGAGGGAGGCGGCAGTTACAAACGCTCCTCTTAACTCTCTGACAGCCTCTGGCAGGACTGGAAGAGAGCGAGAGCCAGCAAACTGAGGCTTTTCAGAGCACAGAGAGCGAACTTGTTCAGTGTTGGACTTTTATCATGCTGAATTGACCAGCGTCTTCCCTCTGGGTTACACTACAAAACGACTGCTCGCAGGACGAGACTCGCAACACAAGAAGCGAAAATGCTCAGCTTTGGTGAGTGTTTGATCGTTCTTCAATGGAAACTTCATATGCGTTTAGCCACACCTGATTCAGGGGCTCAGCAAACAGATGTTGGGACTGGCATCGAGCAAACATGTGCAGAAAAAAAAATTGGATTGCATGACTTAAGGTTGTTTTAGTTTAGCATTTTTTTTATTAGTTTTTATTTCATGTCGATACTGCTTTTTTTTTTTTTTTTTGCTGTACATTTCATTTCATTTTAGTTAAAATTTTTGTATAGTTTTGTTATAATTTTTGCCAAAACATTTCGAAGTCCATGAAACTCGAAAAGTCTGTGAAAAAAAAGCCTTTTTTTGATATGACTATTGTTAAAAAAAATATATATATTTTATTAGTAGGGTGGCACAGGGGTTCAGTAGTTAGCACCGTTGCCTCACAGCAAGAAGGTCACTGGTTCGAGTCCAGGATGGGCCAGTTGGCATTTCTGTGTTGAGTTTGGATGTTCTTCCCATGTTAGCATGGGTTTCCTCCGGGTGCTCCGGTTTCCCTCACAGTCCGAAGACATACTCTATACGTGAACTGAACAAACTAAATTGGCCATAGTGTGTTAATGAGTGTATGGGTGTTTTCCAGTAATTGGTTGCAGCTGGAAGGGCATCCTCTGCGTAAAACATATGCTGGAATAGTTGGTGGTTCATTCCGCTGTGGCGACCCCTGATAAATAAGGGACTAAGCTGATTGAATGAATGCATTTTTTAGTATATTTCGTTACAGTTTTAGTTATCGTAGTTCAGCAGAGTTACTTGAACAAATCCAATTACTACTAAAACAAAAGCTTTACATTACCATGTTTGCAAACTTCTTAGCAATAAAAATCAAGCAATGGTTTGAACAAATACTAAATCCAAAACCATACAAATGCAAAGAATAAAAGTAAATAATTATGAAGAATTCAGGCAATCATCTTCATATTAAAGATCATACTGTATATTAAGGTTGTCAAAATTAATTGCTTCTGCAATGCAGGCGCAAACACTGGTTCAGTGTTGATCATAACCAGTTATAATGTACTGACGTCATTTATCATATATGCGTTATATAACTTACTATGGCGAGGGAGCAGACCGTGAGTAATTAAAACACTCCAACAACTACAATAGCAGATAACTGCACAATTCACTGCTTGTGGTCACTCTCTGTGGCCCCCTTGACCTGCTGGTGTGTTCGTGAGGTAACGTTTTATCTTCTCTCTCGGCTGTTAAAACAATAAAGTTACTTATGGATCCAGACACAAGCGTGTCTGCAGAGCGAATTTTCTCCGCTGCGTCGCCTTCTATAATGGATCAGCTGATCACCACGGCCGTTTAACATCAGTGTCTGTGTCACTGTTTGCTGAACAGCACCAGAGCCGCGCTGACCGCCAATCGCAGCCTTTTTTATTGAGCGTTTGATCAATCATAGACGTTTAAGAACTCGCTCAAAAATGCTCAAAAAGCAATCAGTATTTACAATTGTGTATTTGCTATGAATGCTCATGTTATTCTGTGCATGTACTTTAGTTTTGTTTGATACATTCAAGAGATTAATAAAATTAAAGGTCCAGTATATACAGTTGAAGTCAGAATTATTAGCCCCCCTGAATTATTAGCCCCCCTGCTTATTTTGTTCCCCAATTTCTGTTTAACGGAGAGAAGATTTTTTCAACACATTTCTAAACATAATAGTTTAATAACTCATTTCTAATAACTGATTTATTTGGTCATGATGACAGTAAATAATATTTTACTAGATATTTTTCAAGACACTTCTATACAGCTTAAAGTGACATTTAAAGGCTTAACTAGGTTAATTAGGTTAACTAGGCAGGTTAGGGTAATTAGGCAAGTTATTGTATAATGATGGTTTGTTCTGTAGACTATCGAAAAAAATTAGCTTAAAGGGACTAATAATTTTGTCCTTAAAATGGCTTTTAAAAAATTTAAAACTGCTTTTATTCTAGCTGAAATAAAACAAACAAGACTTTCTTCAGAAGAAAAAATATTATTAGACATGCTGTGAAAAATTCATTACTCCGTTAAACATAATTTGGGAAAGAATAATTCAAAGGGGGGCTAATAATTCTGACTTCAACTGTATATCTGACTGAAATTGTATTACAAAAAATATATTTACAAATTATAAATTTTAATTCAGAAATTATTGAGAAAAGTTGTCGTGGGCCCCTAATATTATCTCTGGGGGTCCTCAAAATGCGTGGACCCTTAGAATCGTCCTAACTTCCCTCCCCTTAGCAGCGCCCCTGCACCGAATCACTGGCATGATAACCGTAACCAAATCGAGCCAAACCGTGAGACCAGTGTAGGTGCACACCCCTATTGTATATATAGTTAAACATGCCTCAAAAAATGATTTTTGCTGCTTGTTCAAACTACGTATTTAAAGTGAGCTGAATCAACACAATTGTTGAGCTTTTTTTGGGACGACTCAACTGTTTTATGTTTAAACCACTTAAATTTGTAAAAACAATTAAGTTAATTGTGTAGAACCCAACATTTTTTAAGTGTAAACAAATGCAGACGTTAACACAATTCATTTATGCTGTCACAACACAAACCAGTTAAGTTCACTTGACAAATTTAAGTGGACTGAACATAAAACAATTAAGTTGTCCCAACAAAATCTCAGGAATTTGTTGTTTTAGCTCATTTTAAATAAGTTGTCTGAACAGGGAGCAAAATTGTTAGTTTTTTTTTTTGTCTAGTTTACTTTTTTAGCAAATGAAGACTAATTACTAAGACTTGTTAATTTCATAAAACAAGACAGCATTTTTTGCTTGTCTAAAAAATGCTTCTTGATTTAAAAATATTTCAGATATTTGGACTAGAAAAAAGATTTTAAAAATCAAAGTAAGAAAAGCATTTGTTTGCAGTGTCGAACATGTTTCATAGAAAAGTGAATCTTGCACTTGATGAATGTGTTTGTCTGTAAAAGCGCCATCTACTGGTGTTTCTCTAAACAGCCGCAGGTTAGTTTTTTCACCACAAAATAAGTGCTTATCAATTCTGAAAACTACTATTATTAGTTTATTTATTTATTTTTTAATATAGTGGTCCCTCACCTAAACGCAGTTCACCTTTTGCGGTCTTGTAGCTCTGTAGATTTTTTTTGTGCAATTTGACATTACAGCGCATTGTGTTCTGGGTCCTGATTCGCGCATTGTGTTCTGCATCCTGATTCGCGCATTGTGTTCTGCGTCCTGATTCGCGCATTGTGTTCTGCATCCTGATTCGCGCATTGTGTTCTGCGTCTTGATTCGCGCATTGCGTTCTGCGTCCTCATTGGCTGTAGACCATTGTCAATCAATCTCCTTCATGACATGTCTCCTGTACAGTATAGAATGCATTCAGCAAAAGACATAGTCTGCGTCCAAAACTGCATACTTCCATACTATACAGTACGCTAAAATCAGTATGCCAGCCGAGTAGTATGTCCGAATTCATAGAATTCAAAATCAGAATGCGAGAAGTGCCCGGATGACTTACTACTTCCGGCAAGATTCTGAAGTGCGCATTCCATGCATGATGCGTTATCCCATGATGCCCCATGAGAGAATTCATGAATGGGAGTGAAGCGACGCAACTGACGCAGGTAGGTCACGTGACCACGACAAAATGGCGGATGTAGTACATCCGAATTCCATTCATACTTCTCACATTCATACTGTATAGAATGTACTTTTCTAACGGCCGAGTAATACGTTTAAATTCAAATGCAGTACCTACTAAGTAGTAGGCGGTTTTGGTGGTAGCCATACAATCACCGACCACATTATTAGATACACCTGTCCAACTGCTCGTTAACACAAATTTGTAATCAGCCAATCACATGGCAGAAACTCAATGCATTTAGGCATGTAGACATGCTCAAGATCCATCCTGCCGTGTGTTCTGCGTCCTGATTGGCTGTAGACCATTGTCAATCAATCTCCTCCATGCCGTGTCTCCAGTACAGTACAGAATGCGTTCAACTTGCCAAATTGACATAAATCTTTGATTGCTAGCAGTGTGACTCTGAAGTGCTGTGCTGTATGTTTGCAAGTTTTCTCCCCATCAAACTCCACAATGTCGACGAAACATTCTGCACAGTCAAAGGCACCCATGGTAGCACCCCAAAAGCAGAGGAAAATGCTAACCATCGCACAAAAAAGTTGGACTTCTGGACATGCTAAAGGAAGGTAGAAGTTACACAAGTGTTTATACAAGAGAGAAAAGTTTTTAAATGTTAATGCCTGTCTGAGAAAATAGTGTAGTGAGGGGTTTTACAGCCTTAAAACATCTATAATAATTGTTAAACTAGAGTAAAGTTCGTAGACAATCTTCATGGTGGCTTGAGAAAGCCTCGTCTGAAAGTTTGAAGCAGTTTTAACGTTTTAATAACTGAAGTAGTTTTTAAGAAGTTTGAAACAGTTATAAGTACATATAGGTTAGCATGTTTCTAGTTACGCAGTTGAAAGGGGGTTTTGAGTGGTTGCTAAGGTGTTGCCAAGTCGTTGCTAGGATGTTCTGAACAGTTGCTAGGTGGTTGCTAGGGTATTCTGGATGGTTGCTAGGCAGTTGTTAAGGCATTGCTATGTGGTTGCTAAAGCGTTGCTAGGTGATTGCTAATGTGTTGCTAGGTGGTTGCTAAGGTGTTGCTAGGCTGTTCTGATTGGTTGCTAGATGGTTGCTAAAGCGTTGCTAGGTGGTTGCTAATGTGTTGCTAGGTGGTTGCTAAGGTGTTGCTAAGTGGTTGCTAAGGTGTTGCTAAGGTGTTCTAGGCAGTTGCTAGGGTGTTCTGAGTAGTTGTTAGGCAGTTGCTATGGTGTTGCTAGGCGTTTACTACGGTGTTCTAGGTCCTTGCTATGGTGTTTCTAGGGTGTTCTGAGTGGTTGCTAGGCGGTTGCTATGGCATTGCTAGGCAGTTGCTATGGCGTTGCTAGGTGGTTGCTAATGCGTTGTTAGGCAGTTGCTAAGGTGTTGCTAGGTGGTTGCTAAGGTGTTCTAGGCAGTTGCTAAGGTGTTGCTAGGGTGTACTGAGTGGTTGCTAGGTGATTGCTATGGCATTGATAGGGGGTTGCTAAGGCATTGCAAAGGTGCGTTAGGTCATTGCTAGGGTGTTCTGTGTGGTTGCTAGGCAGTTGCTATGGCGTTGCTAAGGTGTTCTAGGTCGTTGCTAAGGTGTTGCTAGGGGGCTGCTAAGGTGTCGCTAGGCGGTTGCTAGGGTGTTGCTTGGTGGTGCTAACATAAATTAGCATGGTTTTAGTATGAATTAGCATGTTGCTAGCATGTTTTTACCAAAAATTTGCATTTTGTTAACATGATTCTAGTATGAATTAGCATGCTGCTAGTATGATTAGTATGTTTGTTAGTATGTTTTTAGTGGAGATTTAGTATAATGAATGGATATTGTTTCTATGTTTCTAGCATGATTAGTATGTTTGTTAGTATGTTTACAGTATGGATTAGCATGTTTCTAGTTTGGATTAGTATATTGTTAGTATGGATTGGTATGCTATCAGTATGTCCAATGTAAAGTCAATGGCAGTGTTTTACAATGGAAGTCTATGGGACAGTTGCTAGGGTGTTGTAAGTGGTTGCTAGGACGTGACTAACAAGTTGAAAGGTCATCAGTGATTGGCAGATTGGTAGTCTGAGTTAAATGAGCCCAAACTTACAGTCTGGCGCAAAGTTATGAGGTCATAAAGTTTGGTCCAATGTTAAGTCAATGGGACTTTTCCGAAACTGTAAGTCGGATCAGTTGGAAAAGACATAGCAACTTAATTCTGTATAGTTTGGAGGTTTGGAGTTAGTTTGGTGGTTGTAGTATGAACGGTCTAGGAGGAGATGCGTTCTTAAATTGTCTAAGAAGAAGAAGAAGACGGAAGAGGAATAATAAGTTTATGTATGATAACAGTGTGTTGGCTTTCTCAAGCCACCATATAAATAAAGCGGACTACTTTGCGGATTTTGCCTTTTGCAGGCTATTTTTAGAATGTAACTCCCGGGAATAACGAAGGACCACTGTAATTATCAATTCATTGATTTATTTTAGTTTTTTGTGACTGTTGTTCGTTTAGTTTTAGCTTCCTTTATTGTGTTTTTTTTAATTTCATTTCAGTTAACAGAAATGATTTTTGACCAAGAGTTTAAGTCTTCGTTTTCAATGACTAAAAAAACCTGCAAATGCTGCAAGCAGAATCCAGAGCTGCAAAACTGAAGCTCACGAGTTTCTGAAGTCCAGACGCTAATGTTTGTCTTAATTAGATCGGATGGAGACAGATCCATCAATGGGCTCCCATGCAATCTGCCCAATGCATCAGGCGAAGTATAACATGTGCTGAATCATATTGCAGTCCAGAGACTAACCTACAATTTATTACTATTATAAAAAAAAAAAAGCTGAATGTTGAGTCTCGAGGTAATTGAATGCAGGGTTTCGCTTGGACAGCCTTTAGTTATGGCATAATATGGAAATGGTTTGATTAGAAAAGGGTTTGACGAATGCTTTTGATTAAAAGTGGAACTGTTTATGCGTTCGTAAACAACGGGTGTTTAATAGAGAGCAGTAATAAACAGCAGAAATGAGAATAATAAGAGGCAAAGGGAATCTACAATTTAAACTATTTATTTAGAGAAATAATTACCCTAGCAACTGAATGACAACACCTTAGCAACCACTTATGATAATAATTCAAATGTAGGGGTTATGCATCAAACATCAATACAGTCAACTATACCTGTATGTGAATAATAAACAGCAAAAGACATATAAAGCAGTGGTGTAATGAAGTATGCAAGATCTGATTAGTTTAGTTTACTACAAACATACTGAAGTATGCACAGTGCTCATTTTTAAAGTCAGATATTTGAGGACATACATATATTACCTTTATCTCCATAGCTGCTTTGAGAATCCTTTTTTTTTTTTTTTTGAGAACAACAATTGTCTAAAGCAGTGTTACCCGACCCTGTTCCTGAAGGCACACCAACATTACACATTTTCATCCTGTTCCTAATAAAATAGTCCTGAATGAACTCATCAGAATATTAGAAGAGACTCCAAAACCTGAAGTTAATGGGTCAGATAAGGGAGATATCAAAAATATGTACTGTTGGTGTGCCTCCAGGAACAAGGTTGGGAAACACTGTTCTAAAGGTTCATTCACACGGAACGTGTCTTTGCTTCTATATATTGAGTCAGCGCTGAGGAATATTTTGAATAAAAGCACATCATCAAACACGTGAGTATCCAGACACAGCCATTGAGGCCTGTAAACAAAAAACTTGCAACAGTAGCCCCGCCTCCGATCTCTTCTGATTGGTCCACTGCTTTGGAACTGACATTGATGAGCTGTGCTCTGTGTGAAAGTTAAAACCTTTTAACTTATAAGAGTGTCTAAAAAAAAACACAGCACTTACATAAGTGGCGCTTCAAAAAGATACAAGCATATTGGTCACACATCCGTTAAGCACGTGTTTACATTGAAAAAAAATAGAGTAATCTAAGTAGTAGTGCATTTGAATGGAAAAAAACATGATTTGTATAAACGGCCCCTTGGAATCTCATGTTTCTCTGTAACCACCTGTAAAAATACATTGAAAGGTCGAACTAGCTATTAAGTAAGTTTTGCGAAAAGCAACAATCTCACAACCACACAGGAGACCCAACTGCCTAGTAACATCTTAGCAACTATTATGATAATTAAATGGAAATAAAGTTCAACCGTTGAGTTCAACATGTGAACTCTATTCTGTACTGTTACTCTGCGAAAACAACCACCTAGATGTATCTCGCTTTTTACATGACTATACCCACAAAATGTACAATTAGACACAAAACATTGTTCTAAGCCATAAGAGTTTATTAATTCTTTAGTAAAACGGAAAGCTAATAGTATGATATTGTGTTAATTACAGTTTGACTGCATAATCGTGTATATAAAAACGAAAATCAAACATGGAGAGTTTCAAAAACCCTTTTGTATGAGGAACTACTTTCGTCCGCCATTTATTCACGTCTGCAGCTGACGTCAGAACAGCAGAAACCGTTACTACTTCACCAACGTCACTTTAGAGATAGTATTTGCATGATTCTCTAGCGTCATGTTTAAAGTGATGACAAAACAGGAGATTTTGCTGACATTTTAAGATCATAAGGCTGAACAGCATGAAATGCCATCAGTCTACAGAGATTTCCCAGTATTTCTCTGTTGCAATTGGGAGATCACAATAATTAACCCCCAAAAGGCCAAAGCAACGCAAACACTACCAGATTACTATCATATAAATACAGCACTACAACATACAAAAGAGAGAGATCGACTTAAATTGTCACTTACCTGTTTTATAATGATTTGATCAGCTGTAGTTTAAAATTACATTAAGTTTTTCTCTCTTAAGAACTTATTATGCAACTGTCTTTGCTCTGTTCAGTATGACAGGCTGATGGCCGCCGGCACGCTGAATCTCAGAAATAATAAATAATTAAAATAGGCACCGTCCTTATAAATAAACTGCATAGTTGCAATCTAAATAGCTACATTCTCGACTAAAAAAGCCCCAAAAGTACATTATGTTGTCCAACAGCTGCTATATTTGTCAAACTGTAGTGAGTTTGTTCCTCTGCTTGTAATTCTATGTGGGCGGAGTGATACACCAAGGTGAAGAGGCTGTACAAGTGCTGTTATTGCAGAATACCACACGGCTATCAGCCAATCAGATTTGAGAACCAGAACTGTTGTTTAAATATATACATACATGGCTGTCTTGAATACTCAATTTTGATTGGTCAGTCGCAACATTTACTTTTATATTGTGCGGATATTAACAATGAAAATAAGAATTTATCGGCTAATATGAAATATAGCTGGTGATATATCATGCATCACTACTTAAAATGTTTAACAGAGAAGCATAATAAGCTAGAAACACTAAAGACAATGGAGATCTACAATACAGACTAGTTAAACTAGCAATTCAGTCATTATATGGCAATAATTACCCAAAAACACAATCCTCAAAACACTATTTCCTAATGATTACTGCGTCTCATTTTGTATTCTGGACATTTCAACACATTTGCTGTTGCATTATTCAGTCGTGTCCTTGTTCTGTGAGATAAAAGGCCGTCTGATCTCAAGGGATGACAGGAACACACATTTTCTAAGTCTTTTGGTGGTCATTTATAGATTTATTAAATACTACTTCTTTCAGCTCGTCATTTTGCTTCATCACCGTGGAGAAAATGTTTCTTTTGGTCTATTTTTTATTTTCAAACCAAGCAGCATGAATGTTCTGCACCATTACGTCAACGTTTGAGCCAGTCAACATTTTAAATGAGAAACTGTTTCATACCGTGCCACTGAAATTACTGCAAATTGGATTCTGCACACAGTTGAAAAACATAATGGGATATTCACTCTATTTTAATGCTATTTGCAACTAAGATTTTACATCTACATTATACCATATTAGGTCAGTTTACTTATTTCTTATGGTATTTTAATCTGTTTTAGCGCAACATTAGGTGCAAATTAAACTCGCATATGCTCAAATTGCATGTCTTAAAATACACCAATTTACTCATACTGCAATGCACAAGTTCTAGCATTGTCATTTGAGCACATTTTCCACATTAAAAAAATGATTGCAATGCAGAAAATGAACATTTTCCCCTGGATTAGTTTACATTAGGCTTAAAATGTTGACAAAAGTTAACCCTTGTGTGCTGTTGGGGATGTTTTCATCCACTCTGATGCAATTTTGAGTCTTAATTTGGCCACAACTTTCTCTGTGTTTCAGCAAATGAAATGAATCTTAAGGCTCGTACACACCGGGACGCTTTTTGTTTGCGTTTATCGTCAGCGTTTTTCAAAATGTTTCTCCGGATTCAAACCCAAGCGATTTTCACAGGCGTGAAAAGTATGCAAAATCACTCCTTGACGTTAGATGGCGCTACACAACTTTAAGGTTCTGACACCTGCTTGTAACACAGAAGAAAAAGACAGAAAGTTGACACGCTTGTTGTTATGGATGGTTCAAGTAGCAGCTCCAGATCTAGCGATGAAGAAATAATTATTGTTCACCAGTGCAATAAGCAGCTCCACGTTCATATCGCCTCTGGGCATCTTCCTCAATGTGCGCTCGCATTGACAGTGTTGCGCCAAGTGCTGTTTACTGTAACTTCAGCAGGTCCGTGCACGTGAACAAAAGTGCCAATCTGATTGGTGGAGAAGGATTTGACGCGGCGAGGCACGGCGCATTGGAAAATGCTGTGAATTCTTTTTTCATAAAATTCAACAATACACTCTGGGCAAATTCACTACCCTTTTGTTATGTTGGTGGCTGTTTTTTCCCCATTGACTTACATTATAATGACATTTTTTAAGTAAAAATTACACATTTGACCTCTTCCCAACAGGAAAAACCACCAACAATCAAAAATGCATGATCATATGCTGTCATGGCTTTGCAATCAAAAAATGTCATTATAATGTAAGTCAGTGGGACAAAAACAGCCCCCAACATAACAAAAGGGTAGTCAATTTGAACAGTACATAAGGGTTAAAGTCGTCGCAGAAATCTGAAGCAAAGGGCTGGACTATCAGCCAGAGAGAGCTGATCTCAATGATTGCAACACATGTTGGCAGGCATGCTGCTTACGCTCCAACCTAAAGCAGGCAAACGCGAGGCTTCTTTCAGTGATTCACCCATTAAGAAAAACAGAATTAGCTTGTGCTGGAGCCACAAACACACTGCTGTGCTTTCTGCTGCCTATATTTATGGCTGCTTATTTCTAAAACAGAACCGCATGCAGAATGTCACTTGCTCTATAAATGCAGTAGCTGAATTCACTACTGGTTTCAAAACAGCTGATGTTACAGTAAAGCAAATAAATCGGTCACACTTTACAATAAGGTTTCATTAGTTTTTGTGTTTACTAACATGAGCTAAGTTTGAATGATACTTGTACAGCATTTATTAATCATACTTCAACATTTACTAATGCATTATCAAAATCCAAATTTATGCTTGGTAACATTAGTTTATGCACTGTTAATATGAAGTAACATGAAGTTTTTCATTAACTAATGCTAACTAACAAACACATACTGTAATAAATGTATTTTTCATTGTTTGTTTGTGTTAGTAAATACATTAATTAATACAACCTAGTTGTAATATGTTACCATTTAAACTTGACTGCATTCATGATCAATAAGTCATGACAATATATGTTTTTATTTCAATTATATAGTATTAAACTAACCCAGCAGGCACAGGATGTCAACATGATGTCAGATTGACGTCGTACCCCAACGTCGTGGGGACGTTGCATTTTGTTTGGAAATGAAAATAGGGTTGACGTCAGAACCCAACGTCAGGCCAACATCCAACCTAAAATCAACCAAATATCAACGTCTAATGACGTTAAAGCTTAACATTGTGTATACGTTACCACCATGACATCTATCAGATGTTGGATTTTGATTGCCATACCTGACAAATGTCAGTATTTGATATCAATTATTATAGATTTTGGTTGTACGGTTATAGTCTGAGGACTAATTACAGTTTCATGGCTATCACGATTATTATGCAGTCTTTAATTTCAAAACACTACTAGTTTAGAAAAATCCTTATATTTCAAAGTGTTATTTATTGCTGCTCAGTAACCAATTAATACAGCACAAAATAATAATAACAAACAATAGTCCATTTCTCTTTGGACTTTTGGTCTGCAATCGGGTTCGTTTGACGTCAGAGTACGGTACGTTTAGCTAGTGTGAACGTGTTTTCTGAACTCTGGTGCACCTGAAAGAGGTGGTCTGGGGTACGGTTCACGCGAACTCTAGTCCGGTTCACATCTGATATTAATGAAATCATACCAAATAACGGAAGTGAACCGCCAACTGTACAACAAACTATCGTTTTCATAATGTTCATTAGTGTGTGTGTGTGTATGTGTGTGTGTGTGTGTGTGTGTGTGTGTGTGTATCATGTACTGTACCTTGGTGAAAAGCAGGACTGAGCCAGGGCAATCACAGTGATAATGTCTGCTTGTCTCCTCCAAAAAACAGTTTCTGCGGACATCGCGTGATGCGCAGACGTCTCCATTTTGGAGCTTTGCTTTCGTGTCCGTCACCTAACAACAGCCATATACACAACAGCAGCTCAATGACGCAAGCGTACCGGGTTCAGAAGGAAAAAAGACAGTGTGAACACAAACCAACCGAGAAGGTGGCAAGGTGGGACAATCGAACTTGGGTTCGGTCCAGGCAATTGAACCAAGTGTGAAAGCACCCTAAAAAATAAGTAAAAAACGTTTTTGACATTTAAATATAAGTAATAATTTTACACCAAAAAAAAATGACAAAACAATGAATGAATAATAAAAACATTGTATTTGTATTGTGTTAATGTAAATCTTAGCTACATATTAGTTTTTTAGTATTTTAAGTAAAAGTATTTCCCTTTTTAAGAGAACAAATGTAGTCAAAACCTGCTAAACCTCTATCTGAAAGGCACTTTTGATCAACTATATTACAAAATTGTTTGGTATATTTCTTTTGTATTTTTTTCTCTTTGGAGTAGAAATGTGTGTATACCATACAAAGTATGAAGCTGACTGGTCAGTTCTTGTCACGTAACTCACGATCACTGCCAATATGCTCACGCAAGCTGTGCGCCTCCTCAGAGAATAATGAACTTGCGCACGCATGTGATATGTGAACGGCCCTTAGTTAATAGGCTCAGCCGTAGTTAAATCCAGTTTACATAGCATGGGTGTTCACCTCAATGTGCAAGCTTGGAACTTTAAACTAGTGCACACTTGGCATAACCTTGTTTAGTTGCAGCAGTTTTGTTCCGTGCAGAAACGCGGTGTTGAGAATCCTTTACGATTAATTAATAAAGACGAATTAAAGTGTGGTTAATAGTGAAATCAGTTAATTGTTGCATTCCTAACATCAATATGACGTTGGTTTAAGATGTTGGCTCGACATTGGATTTTGGCCAATTTCCAGCACAACCTAAAATCAACGTCATTTGACGTCAAAATAACGTTGTCCTTAGACTCTGACTAGACATTAAATTTTGGTCACCTGACATCACGACTTAAATCTAACCTAATGTTGATGTCTTATGGTGTTGTGTGCCTGCTGGGAAGTTAATAATATTGCTAACTTAATTTTTTGTATGTTTTATAAACAGTTTAAATGTCAGTATAATATAATTTAAGTTAAAATTATACATAATATTATACTGATATACTTAAAGACAACAGTCAAATGTTTTTAGTGTGCCATAAAAACATAAACCCACAACATAAATTTGCATTAAACAAATCTGCTAATTGGTTCCCATAATTTTGTGATTAATTGGCATTCAAAATGCATTATGTGATTTTAATCACTACTTAACAACAACTTATTCTAAGCAACAAGCAAATAATAAAAAAGCATGATATAAAAGACTTTCAAACAACTTAAATGTGCCATGACATTGACGTCATTATATTTAGAGCCTCATTGAGAGAAACAGATTGTAAACAGAGGCTATAAACGTATTTTGGCCTCTGTATTGCAACGTGCGGTCATCACATCACGTCTATGATGCTTTTAAATGCTATCTACATAGGCAGCTCACTATGCGTTGGAACAAAGCCACCGTTCATTGAAGTCCAGACTTCAGGTCTCCATAGACTAATTACCCTATCAAACTTCACCAGCGCCTCGACATTAAAACGCTTTCAGGACACTGGAGTCATTTGTCAGTATTTGAAGTCGGTGCCAGAGCAAACACAGGAGCTGCTGGGTAATGTAGTGTTTAAAGGCCACGAGTGGGAGATGTTCTCATAAAGTTTCATTTGCGCAGGTCACAAACTTTCTAGACTTTAAACCAGGGAATATTTGAATTCTCATAAGAGCAGTCGGAATAAGACTGATGGTAATGTCTTTCCATACAAGTGATTCATGGTGAAGTGATATGGATTAAATGTCACATAAATGCTTGACGGGTGAAGGAGATAATGTGCGTTCATCTCAGAATATTAGTTGGACTCAGAAACATGAACATTTACTCACCATCTTTCTTCATTCCAAGTCAGATGCTGTCATTTCTTGTGAAAACTTCGGTGGAAAGTTTGAGTTCGAGCACTGAAAAAAACACAACAAAAACTTTAGAAATATACGTCATACTGGATCATGTTTTAGAAGTCATTTATTACTCCATAAAATTCCCATAGAATCAGAAGGTCCACGATTGACCATATATGGTTTGTGTCGTGAATATTAATGAGCTCCGCTCTGACGTGCCACTCACGCACACACATAGCATGATGTATGCTGAACACGGACAAACATAAACCTAATCAGAGTAACGTAAACCTATTTTGCTCACCAGATCTGTTGTGGATAAAGGCTAAATTGTAATTAAGCTTGACAAAAGAGAGTGATAGAGATGTATGTCGTTGTATTTTGAAGCTATAGTCAAAGAAAGCACAGCCAGGACTTAATATTAACCTTTGCATGAACAGATGACAGTTGAGCTGAGTGATTTGACATGATTCAGCAGTCTACATGTGTTTGTTGAAACATACCCAAGAAATTTCACAATAAACACGATAAGTTAACAAAAAGGTGTAACTAAACATACCTTATGCCTCTTTAGAGTGGAGATGAATGAATGTGTAATCTGTAAATCTTGCATTTTGAGTCCTGATGCTGTTTACACCAGAAGTGGAATGCACGGATAAATCAAGCTGTTCGTGCGTAAATAAACGCGTGAACATTATGAGTTTACTCGCTTCATTCGTGCGTAAAATCCACTTTAGAACAGACGCGGATTCGCGTGATGGGCAGGGCTTATGTCTGCCCGGTGACTGTAGCTTAATTGCTAAATGGCTAACATGGATTCTATTGAGAAAATAACTGTGTTTATGTGCTTTATGAAGGCTGAAAAACAGCGTCGATCTGTTTAGGGCCGTGTCTGAGTCCACTAGATTCTTTCAGAGGTGCAGTCAGCTCTGTGAGCTCATAAATTCCTCCAGAAACTTAACCTGGGGTGCGTTTCCCAAAACCATCGTTAGCTAACTAAGGTCGCAAGTTCCGTCGTTACAAACATAGTTCGTTGATTTGTTGTTTCCCAAATCCATCGCTCCAACGAACATTCGCAAACTGCGTCGCAAACTCGAGCACTTGAAACGACACCTCTGGAGCTGTAGTTAGAAGCATAGTTCCTGGCTGTGTTCTATTCCCACTTATCCCCCCTATGCCCTATTCATTTAGAACATTCTAACATTCAAAGTTGGAATTATTAAAAATAAAACAGCATTAAGTTAATCTCTCTTAGGTATAATTTGCTTTCAAAGTATTTTTACAGTTCAGTTTTGGCGATCTTCATGTTTACAGTTGTGCTCCCTTCGCAGTGCACTTTGAAAACATTGATATCATTTTGAACACAGCCTCATGGCGAAAGCTATAAGTATATTTAAAAGCGGAAATTATGTTACAGTACGTCTCCAAAGCTTGTGAAAATAAAAAAACATAGCATTTGTTAATTCTTTTATTTTATAGTGGGTTACTTATTAAGTTTCTCTGCTGTATATGACATGGGTCTGTTGCTTAGAACTTTCTGCTGTGGTTTGCATGTGTCAAATTGTATTTTTTTTTAAATAAATAAACAATATCCTAAATCATAATAATAATAATAATAGTAATAATCATCATCATCATAATCATCATCACCATCATTAATATTATTAATATTATTATTAAAGTAAATATATTTATAATAAATCGCTTCATTATTTATTTATTTATTTATATGATTTATATATGATATTAGAATAGTGTTAGCTTTTGTAAGTAATTTTATGTTTTAGAATAGAATATGTAATGTTCAACTTCTCAATAATATTAGTAAAGCAAACTTTGGCCCTATATGTGCCATTTACATATATTTCAATTAATATGGAAAGCGAGTGCATGTTTTTACCAAAACTAATATTGGATTTTATTTAAATGCGTGTTTGTGTAAAACAATATAATTTGCACAAAGAATTGATGGGGTTGTTCTCTAAAGAAGTTACTCCACCCCGTTTAGAGCATCATTATGGGCGTTTTACGTTATAACTAATGTGGTTCAAGCGATGGATCTGCGGCAGAGAAACTACGGGTTTTGGGAAACACTCGTCGCTACATCGTTCTTTTGCCAAACGATGCATCGCACTATGATAGTTCAGCCGCGAGTTACGTCGTTGTTTGGGAAACGCACCCCTGGATGATGGAAGCATTTAGCGGTGTTCTGACTGAGCCGAGCCCATGAACTGTTGTCGGTGTAGGCGGGAGGATATCACTTCATAATCACACCCCCACAAGAGCAAGCTCCTGATTGGTTAGTGCAGCGCGAATGTCCGCTGAAGTTCAGATTTTCGAACTCGAACGATTTGTGTGTTAAGGGCGTCAAACGTGCAAAACGCTCAATTTGCGCTGCACCATTCGCACAATACGTTTCATTCATATCGCCGTTCGTGCCACAGGATGTCTATTCGCGTCTTTGCATTAATTTAACATGTACATCACTCACGCTTGACGCTTCTTCCGCGTCTGGTGTGAGCGCAGCATCGGGCATGTCTCCTGCTGTCGTTGCCCAGTAATGTACAGTAAACAATTTGTGGCTCGCATTTTCCAAATAATAGTCCCACATTCATAGTAAGTGAAAAATACGCTTAAAATAACTAAGGGAGAACAATTATCACTGTTGTCTCACTAGAAAACATTTGGATAATCAAACGCAGCTTGAGGCATGCATATTAATGATCTCAGAGCTTATTTTTATGATCTCAGAGCTGCATATGAGTTGTGTCCTCTTGACGCACCTGCTCGTCAGGTCCGGATGAATTACCTAAAGTAGGCATACATGCAAATGAGGAAGGCATGGCCCGTGAGTCTCTACACAGTTTGTTTTGTCCTTTGATTGTCCCACTGTCCACCAGGGTTTTACACTCATGAGAATGAGGAAACAGTGGTGTCTGAGGCTTACAATATGCCCATTTCCATATACTGATCTCTTATTATTCTACTATGCCTTTGTATACCCAGATTTTCATTATAGGGCACCTTTTAAAACTGAGTAAACTCATTACCTCATTACTCATTAAATAAATTAGCTATGTTCATAATTATAAAAAATTAAGTCAACTCAATAGTTTCAAACTATAATGGGTTTACTCACTTTAAGTAAAGTCAACTTGTCGCTTTTAAGCCAACGGGTTTACTCACTTTAGTCAAGTTAAGTATCTAATTGCATACATTGTATGGGTTAAAAAGGGGTGGCATGGTGGCACAGTGGGTAGCACTGTCGCCTTACAGCAAGAAAGTCGCTGGTTCGAGCCCCGGCTGGGTCAGTTGACATTTCTGCGTGGAGTTTGCATGTTCTCCCCGTGTTTCGCGTGGGTTTCCTCCGGGTGCTCCGGTTTTCCCCACAGTCCAAAGACATGCGCTGTAGGTGAATTGGTAAGCTAAAGTTGTCCGTAGTGTATGTCCTGGTCCTCCAAGTTGGGGGTTGAGCGTTGGACTAACGACCCACCTTGTAAAAATGAAATGTTACGAAACAACAACATGGTCTGACTACATATCAACTTCGATTTAAATGGCCCTGGGAGTAACTAAGTTTGGGTTAAACTGATTTATGCCATAAATTGTTAGAATATTAAGCAAAGATCATGCTCCATGAAGAGATTTTGCTGTTCATTTACGCACCCTAAGGCCATTCAAGTTGTAGGGTACTTTTTATTTTATTCAAGAGAACATTTAAAAGATTTATAAAGTTTTTTATAAAGTGCAAGTCAGTCTAATAGCACATTGAGAGTCAAAAAAAGAGGCAAAACAAAAATAGGGGTAGTTCACATGGATAATTCACCAAAAACTAAAAATGTATTCTTATTTCCTACTGTTCTATAAATAAAAACTTCATTTTTGATTAGAAATATGCATTCATTTGGTCAGTTTTAAAGATGATTTTAAAAATAAATATTTATATTTTTTGAACCCTCACATTCTAGGTTTTCAAATAGTTGTATATCAACAAAACATTTTACTATCTTGAAGTATACAGTTGAAAGCTTATTTATTCAGATTTCAGTGGAAATATGATGATGTATAGATCTCAATAAGAACAAAAATAAAAAACAAAAAAATAGGACAGTTTTTGTGGTCAAGGGTCAGATATTTGGATAAATCTGACCACATTTTAAGTCACTATTTTAAATGTAAAATTGTCAAACGATTAATCGCATCCAAAATAAAAGTTATTATTTTTGTGCATACTGTGTACATTTTTGTCTGACTATATTGTATAAAATGTTTGTTTATATTAATATAAATAAATATGTACATATCATACAAATATAAATGTATATGTAAATATATTTCTTTTGTATAATTTTGTGCACAGTATGGGTATGTACAGTTGAAGTCAGAATTATTAGCCACCCTTTGAATTGTTTTTTACTTTTGTAAATATTTCCCAAATGGTGTTTAACAGAGCAAGGTAATTTTCACAGTATTTCCGATAATATTTTGTCTTCTGGAGAAAGTCTTATTTGTTTTATTTCGGCTAGAATAAAAGCAGTTTTTAATTTTTTAAAAACCATTTTAAGGTCAAACAGTACAAACGTATATTATGTAAATACAAACTTTTATCTCGGACAGATGCAATTAATCACGATTAAACCTTCGACAGCACTAAATTAAATGTCAAAAGTTTTGTAGGTGGAAAAAACCCCATTATTTAATGGGCAACATTTTTTTTTGACTAAACAAAGGTGTGTCTCTGTATTATTGAATCTCAGCACTGTTTGCCTACAAAACCTAACAGCAGCATACAAGCAGTGAATTTTACGAATTGTTTTATGATGAATTTGTGTATGACATTTTATTATCTATCCTGGCGGTCTGTGCAGCACTTTTTCATTTCAAAATTTTAGTGGCATCTGTGAAGTAAATATTGCGAACAATATTAGCACACATCTGCTGGATCCAGAGAAGGAAGTTTACAGTCTGACCAGAACAATAAACTCAATCTGTTGAGTCTCAAAGACTTAAAACAAGCAAACAAAAGCCGGCAAACATCATACAATACACCACTTGGATATCTGAGAAGCGATAAAGTCTCGATTTTGTGCTAGGGATGCTCAGTGTTGGGAAAAGTTATTTTTAAAAGTAATATAATACAAAAAAAATATTAAAAAGCCTTTATTATATTCTACATCTTTTGAGTGCCTTGGACTGATTTTTGCTGTTTATTCTGATGAATCCATTGCCCAAAGAGCACCGACACATTATATAAGCTACCCCTGAGCACTTTTTGTTTGATTTTGGATTAATATAATACAATGTCACATTACTTCTTTAAGAAAGCAACTAAATGTGGTACTTAGTTACTTTTAAAGGAAAGTAATGAGTTACATTACTTTTGCTTTTTTTTTTTTACCTTGGCTGGGATTGCTTGCTAATAATGCTTGCAATAATAATAATAATTAATATTATTAATCAATATTTATTTCTTTTTTTCTTTAATTAATGTAATAATTATTTTATTTGATTTATTTTTTGTGTAAAAAAAGTTATTTTATGCGGAAAGTGAAATTATAATAAATCCAAAGCTGACAGTTACTAACCAATTAACTAAATAAATAAAATGTATTATAAATAGTGGTGGGCCGTTATCGGCGTTAACGCAGCACGAGACTCTTATCGCGCGATAAAAAAAAATATCGCTGTTAATCTATTCTCAAAGTTGGGTGAGAGCTGGGTCTTTTCTACGCAAGCTATGATGACTTTTACCTTGATAGTTTAGCGCGGATGTATACCTGACCGGTGAGCCGTCTGGGAAAGAAGTGCCCTTCTGAATCAAATCAGCAGGATGCCTGACTCTAACTGCAGTTGAGCAGTTTCACTTTAACTCACGAACATTTAATCCATGCCTTCGTGACAAACTGGGGTATTAGACGCAAATAAATGAGTAAGGACAGGTGAGAGTGTTATGGAATTTAATAACGCACGCCAAATGAGAAGAAAAAAAACTTCCGCATTTCGCGATGTGTGTGTGTGTCTGTGCGGTCCTTTACTGACAGCCGCCTGTGTGGATCTTGTCGGAAAATATGGCGAAAAGTCCTACATGACGGTAATAGTTTGTCAGTAATGCCACTAATATCTGCATACTCCACGTCTTAATTCCATTTCTGTTTAGTGCAGTTATGACTTTAGTCGCATTGAGTAATCAAAAATCGCTGTTTACATGGTAGACTCTTAATCAGAGTATTGTTTTAATCATATTAAAATTGTATTAAAGTATTGTTGCCCATGTAAACATACTCAATGTTTGACACACCGTCAGGGCTCTGTGAACTTGCCTTTGCGAAGCAGCATTTTCTGTATGTACGTACATCAAAAGCAAGTATGAAATCACTGTTTGGAGCTTATGTAGGCCTACAATTCAACATTCATGTTTAACTGAATAAACAGTTAGTAAACACAAGTACATCTTATTGAACATCATTTATTTTCATCACCAATTATCATAGTAGAACAGTTTCTCAAGCAGTTTGTGATGCATTTTGGAAGCAGGAGATGAGTCCCTGGTCTAATGCGTCACCTGGCTTGAGAAACCCGTTCTCAAAGACTTATTATTTGGGTAGCACACATATTCTGGATGCCTTCGGCAGAATTCAAATGAGCCATTTTAATCTAGATTAATCTAGATTAATTTTTTTAATCTATGCCCACCTATAATATATATATAAAATAATTATACAATAATATTAATATTAATGATCAAAAAACCAAATAATTAAATTAAATTAAATTAAATTAAATTCCCTCACAGTCCAAAGATATGCGCTATAGGTGAATTGAACAAACTAAATTATGCAAGTAAGATGTGCAAGTACTTTCACGTTTAAGCTAGAACTACAGTAATTATCTTGTTTACACCTCGTACACACCACATCTGCACTCGCTCCTGATTTCCCAACACAGAAACAGAAGAACCTTCAGTCAACAAAAGTTACTGACATTACTTTGTGGGGGAAAAAAAACTAACTCAGAATATTTTTGTGGAAATTAAAACTTAATGTGTTTACTAGTTACTTTTAAAAAGTAACCTGATAATGTACACTGAAAAAAAATCATTCATTGGATTTACTAAATCGTTTTGCGGTTGCAAACTATTTATATGAGCTGTATTCATTCATTAATTTTCCTTCAGCTTACTCCCTTATTTATCAGGGGTCGCCACAGCGGAATGAACCGCCAACTATTCCGGCATGTGTTTTATGCAGCGGATGCCCTTCCAGCCACAACCCAGTACTGGAAAATACCCATACACTCTCGCGTTCATACACACTCATACACTACGGTCAATTTATTTTTTTTAATTCACCTATAGCGCATGTCTTTGGACTGTGAGGGAAACCAGAGCACCTGGAGGAAACCCACGCCAACACGAGGAGAACATGCAAACTCCACACAGAAATGCCAACTGACCCAGCTGGGACTCAAACCAGCGGCATTCTTGCTGTGAGGCGACAGTGCTAAGCACTAAGCCACCGTGCAACCCTGAGCTGAATTTAAACCAACACATTAAGTTGAACACTACCAAATTTTGATTTGTTTGTTTAAATTCAACCCATATAAATTGTTTGCAACCACTTACCTTTAAAAAAATGTAGTAAATGCAATGAATATTTTAGTGTAACTTGCTTTATTGATATAAATGCATTACCCCCGAACGTGCTAACTATCAGCAGCAGGTGACTATGACTTCATTCCCACCAAAACCCTCCTTTGAGAAAGTACATTGGCGAATCGGACGCTTACAGTCACAGTATATTCCCACATGTCAGCATGAAAATGAGCTCATCTCACATGACCCATAATGTATGTGCAGGAGGTCATTTATAATGCATGACAGTCATCCCGTCATGTCTGTAAGGAAGGAAAACAACAAAACCATTAGCTTTAGATCCCTCAATATACTGCTGATTGTAAAGAGATTCACATAAACAGGTTTTCAGCTTTCAGGTGCACATCCTTTTTAAATATTTCCCAAATTATGTTTAACAGAGCAAAGAAGTTTTCACAGTGTTTCCTATAATATTTTTTTCTTCTGGAAAAAAGTCTTATTTGTTTTATTTCAGCTAGAATAAAAGCAGTTTTTAATTTAAAAAAAAAAAAAAAACATTTTAAGATCAAAATTATTAACCCCCTTAAGCTATACATTTTTTTTAATTATCTACAGAACAAACCATCGTTATATAATGATTTGCCTAGTTACCCTAACCTGCCTAATTAACCTAGTTAAGCCTTTAAACTGCCCTATAAGCTGAGTACTCGTATTTTGAAAAATATCTAGTCAATTATTATGTGCTGTCATTAGTGCCGGCCCATAGGCTTGAAGGGTCCTAAGTCATTTTCTTAAGATAGTCCCTTTATTAATCTGAGGTCGCCACAGTGGAATGAACCGCCGTTTTACGCAGCGAATGCCCTTCCAGCTGCAACCCATCTCTGGGAAGCATCCATACACACTCATTCACACACACACACACTACGGTCAATTTAGCTTACTCAATTCACCTGTACTGCATGTCTTTGGGCCGTGGGGGAAACCGGAGCACCTGGAGGAAACCCATGTGAACACGGGGAGAACATGTAAATTCCACACAGAAATGCCAACTGACCCAGCCAGTGGTCAACTGAACCAGTGATCTTCTTGCTCTGAAGCGATTGTACTACCCACTGCATCACCGGGATGCCCACATGTTTAGAAATGTGTAGAAAACAATCTTCCCTCCGTTAAACAAATATAAAAGAATTAAAAATTTAACAGGATTCTGATCAAACTGTTCAGTAAGTACAGTTAAAGTCAGAATTATTAGCCCCACTTTGAATTTTTTTTCTTTTTTAAATATTTCCCTAATGATGTTTAACAGAGCAAGGAAATTTTCACAGTATGTCTGATAATATTTTTTCTTCTGGAGAAAATCTTATTTGTTTTATTTCAGCTAGAATAAAAGCAGTTTTCAATTTTTTAAAAGCCATTTTAAGGTCAAAATTATTAGCCCCTTTAAGCTGTTTTTTTTTGATAGTCTACAGAACAAACCATCATTATACAATAACTTGCCTAATTACCCTAACCTGCCTAGTTAACCTAATTAACCTAGTTAAGCCTTTAAATGTCACTTTAAGCTGAATACTAATGTCTTGAAAAATTTTATTTACCGTCATCATGGCAAAGATAAAAAAATCAGTTATTAGAAATGAGTTACTATTAAATTATAAATTTTTAATAAATATTAAAATATTAAGAGTAATTATTAAACTATTATGATTAGAAGTGTGTTGAAAAAATCTTCTCTCTGTTAAACAGAAACTGGGGAGAAAAATAAACAGGGGAGCTAATATTTTATGGGGGCTAATAAATCTGACTTCAACTGTAAAAGTCATTTTACAGCTTTATTTCATAGACAGTGAGGGTAAATACTTACAATTTCTCTCATTCTAAAGCTTCCAAAACGATGTAAAACTTATATGACAAGCCTTTCTTGTTCTCATTGAAGAAAAACTTGATGAGATTGCATAACATGCACTGTAAAAAATATGTTAATTAACAGTTACGCAACTGCATATTTTAGAAGAAACTGCCTGTGTATCCCGTGACTCATGGCTGGTTTTACACTTATGCAATGCATTATACCTTCATCTCTGCTTTAACAACATTTGACGTTGCAAATTGACCTTTTATGGAGACTTTTAGCAGTTTGAAACAGAAAATTTAATAATAAGCTGCTACACTGTAAACAGATTTAATGACAAAAAAAGTCAAGACAACAAATATTTTATTCAATTCATGTTTATTTCTATAGCGCTTTTACGATGTAGATTGTGTCAAAGCAGCTTAACATAGAAGTTCTAGTAAATTGAAACTGTGTCAGTCCAGTTTTCAGAGTTGAAGTTCAGTTCAGCTTTAATTTTCACTCTGAAAGTCTAAACACTGAAGAGCAAATCTATTGATGCGCAGCTCCACAAGTCCCAAACCAAACAAGCCAGTGGCAACAGTGGAGTGGAACAAAACTTCACCAGTCCATTTATGCTGCTTTAAATTATTTTAATAAGTTAGTCAGGTTTTAACATTTTTTTTTAAGTTATACAAAGTTTAACCCAATATATTTTAGTCAGTTTGATTTGTACAAGTTAAGATGACTTAAAAAAAGTTTCATTCAACTAAAAAAAATGAAGGTAGCAAGAATATTTTTACAGTACAGCTGATATTTTATAGTTTTTATCCAATTGAGACTCAATTGAACTCACTTGTTTTAACCCAATTGAAAATATGTGCTTCAGGCTACATTTTTGCCAAGCATAAAATACGTTGCTCCTTGTACATTTTGTCGCACGTTTGAGTTGAAAAATCCACAAGAGAGCACTGTGTACATTTTTGCAAATCTGAAATACGTTACCTGGTGTGCGTTTTGTTGATGGACGTCCACATAAAGGCATGTGTGAATGTATATTTGTACATAAATTGTCACTAGCTTATTACTTGTTACTGTTTATGAAGTCCATTAAAGCACCTCGATCTCTGCTCCGACAACTCTTGAAAGAAAATTAGATTAAAGATTAAAATTAATAAAAAAATTAATTTCTTAAAGCGCGAGCTCAATTCATTGAAGTATAGCTCTTTTTACAATAATTATTGTTTCAAAGCAGCTCAACAAAAAGGTGCACATTATTGCATTACAATCAGATTAAGTTAAAGTTGCATTCAAATATGTTATTATATACAGACATAGTTAACCTGCAACTTTATAGCAAATAGCTGATGTTTAATGGAGTATATTTGAGTGTACACACATTTTTGGTAGACTATTTCCTTTGTTATTTTAATCTAAGGATATAAGATTAAAATATTAACTGGGAAAAAGTTTATTTAATGGTTAATGTTCATTAAATTAATGTTAATACATTTTTTAGAGTATGAGTGTACACACTTTTTTTGGTAGGCTATTTCCCTTGTTGTTTTAATCACCTAAGCACCTAATATTAAAATAACATTATGGGGGGGAAAATCTGTTAATTAACGGTTGTGTGCATGTATATTTTTACAGAAATTATCACTAGCTCACGATTTATTTATTTATTTTTTGCCTGTTTGTCAATTTATTTGTTTTTGAATCCATTATTAAACCCCAATCTCTGTTCTGACAAATTTGATCTTCAAAATTGATTTCTGCCATGTATTTATTTATTTTTTGATATTTTTAAGTAGTTTGAAATGGAAAACCAGGTTATGAGTTGCTAGTTCTTTTTAAATTGAATACAATTTTAATACAATTTTCTTAGAGTGTGAGCCTAACCACAGTTTTTCGACATACTATTTCCTTGTTGTTTTAATCTCAGCATAAGAGATTAGCATAAGAAAGCTAAAAAAATAGTGTGGTGAGCGCACTGGTGCCGCTGTCCTGTGGCTGCCGTTGCATCATCCAAGTGAATGCTGCACTCTGGTGGTGGTGTGGAGAGACCCCACTTATGATTATGAAGCGCTTTGGGTGTATGGCCATACACAATAAATGCGCTATATAAATACACATTACATTACACATTTTGTAAGGATATCTCCCTTGTTTTAATGGGGACCTATTATGCAAAAATTTATTTCATACGGTCTTTAAATGTTGTGTGGCAACAGTGGATGAATATAGCCAGCCTCTTATAGTAAAAATGTATTGTTTTTTTTTTATAATCACACTTAATAAAAACTTTCGTCTGAAGATGTGTTTGGTTGAAATTCTGGTCACACTTTAGTTTGATGGTCCTTTTGTTGAATTTAAGTTGCATTGCAACTAATTCTCATTAGATTATAAGTAGACTGTGAAGGCCCATGCACACCAAGACGTTTTTTGCTCGCGTTCTCCGTCGACGTTTAATGCCTCGTGACTAAATAAAGGGCGTCAAAACGGCAGGTGCAAAAGCATCATTTTTTAAAAAAAAAAAGCCGCATGCTCGTTTTTTGTTTTGAAATGTCGCATCAAAACCTTCTCCACCAATCAGATTGGCACTTTTGTTCACGTGCACGGAGCTGCTGAAGGTACAGTAAACAGCACTTGGCGCAACACTGTCAATGCGAGCGCACATTGAAGAAGATGCCCAGAGGCGATATGAACCTGGAGCTGCTTATTGCACTGGTGAACAATAATCATTTCTTCATCACTAGAGCTGGAGCTGCTACTTGAACCATACATAACGACAAGCGTGTCAACTTTGTCTTCTTCTTCTTTGTTACAAGCGGGTGTCAGAAGCTTAAAGTTGTGTAGCGCCATCTAATGTCAAGGAGTGATTTTGCATACTCTTCTGCTCGACGCCTGTGAAAATCGCTTGGGTTTGAATCCGGAAAAACATTTTGAAAAACGCTGACGATAAACGCAAACGAAAAGCGTCCCGGTGTGTACGAGCCTTTAGGTTGGGGTTGGGGTTAGGGTTAGTGTAAGTTGACATGTACTTGCAAAGTTTCATGTAGTCAGTTAAATGTTTGTTGAAGGAGCAGAATCAACAGATATTAAGTAGACAGTCTACTAAGACTCAAATGGACCAATAAAATAAAGTGTTACCGAAGTTCTTATTGACTTTATGTTGCTTTAACGTTTTTTATTAAGTTAGTCAGGTTTCAACAAAAAAAATTAAGTTATACAAAGTTTAACCTAATATTTTTAGTCAGTTTAATTGGTGAAAGTTGAGATGGCTAGAAAAGTTGATTTGATTCAACTAAAAAAATTTAGGACAGCATTTTAAGACAGTAGCTATTATTTTATAGTTTTTATCCAACTCAGACTCATTGGAAATACGCTCTGACAACTTTTGATACTGAAAATCTGACTTTGCAATTCAATTTTTTTGTTTACATTTTTAAAGAGCTTGAAATGGATCAACCAACGCAATCTTACGGCAATTCGTAACTTTTTGATTTACTGGCTAATTCGTATGAATTCGTACGATCTAATTCGTACAAATTTGTACGATTTGCCCATCACCCAATGGCGGTTGGGGTTAGGGGTGGGGTTAGGTGCCATGCCTCCTTTTTAAAATCGTACATTTCGTACGACTGAACTCATACGAATTCGTACGAATTAGCCACTAAACTGACAAAATGTAAAATACTTACATTTCCTCGTGAGATCAGGCTGGATAAACAGGTTATAAGCTACTAGTATGTTTCCATAATGTTGTATGACGGTTTTCTTGTGTACACACATTTTGTTAGACAATTTTCCTTAATACGCCACACAGCCAAAAGCGCGCTGGTTCAAGTCCCGGCTGGGTCAGTTGGGGGGTCAGCTAATATTCGTATTCTGTAGGGCGTCCAGTAAATCTGCCTTCTCTCAGTCAGGGGGCAGCGCTGATCTCCTTTTCTCCTCCCTGTGATGGAGAGCAGAAGAAAAGCGCTCTTATCTCCACCCTGTAGCCTGTGTGATTTCTGAGAACACTTAGGACGCAACAGGATGGCAGAACGGCCTGCTAACTGAATTTCCTAATGGCTCTCGTCTGCAGAGCGGCCGCCTCCATTAGCAGCGATGCATGCTGGGAGAGAGCCTCCCTCTGTGGCCATACAACCCCTGAGAAACACTCACCCGCAGCGGAGGAGGACCAAGAGGATGGAGCGGGGCAAAGCCGGGCTGAGCTCCAAAAAGCTGGCCGTTCTGTCTCGCTCGCTCCTCATCTGCAGCTCCAGCGCCCATGAGGATGCGTCCAGCCCAGAGGAGAAGTACAGAGAGCCATGGGGCGTCCCGCTGGAGGAGAGACGACCGGATGGGACGCTCATGAGCAGAAGCGTCAGCGAGCAGACATCCCACAGGGGCCACGAGGGGCCCAAAAGAGCCATGAGGAGGTCTTTCTCCATCAAGGTATGTTTTTGATTATGATGATGTCACAGCAGTAGGGGGTTCCGATTGGTCACTTGGGTGACAGAGAGAGAGAAGCCATTTGCATATACAGTCAAAGCAAATTGTTCAGACTTTTTTAGATTTTACTATTATTTATTGCACTAGTTTATTTGTGTAAAAATTAAAGAGCCCCTGTTATGCATTTAAAAAAGGTCATATTTTGGTTTTGGGGGACTCCAACAACAAGATGATATGCACGCAAGGTCAAAAAACATTTTCATTGTCTTATAACACGCATTTATTTTTACCTGATTATCCCAACAACTCCCCTATGATTCGTTGATCGATTCATTTGTTCCCAAACCCCTTCTTAGCGCAACGCTAATCTGCGCTGATTGGTCCGATGACCCAGTCTGTTGTGATTGGTCGACTGCGTTCATCGTGGGACAGAGAGAAAGTATACAGTTGAAACCAAAAGTTTACATACACTGTATAAAAAGGCACATAACCATTTTAAAAAAAGTCAGATGTTAATGTGACTAAACCTTTTCTCTTTTAGGCAAGTTAGGATTATCAAATTTGCTTCTGTTATGCTTAACAGCAGAATAATGAGAGAGATATTTTTGAGAAATTGTTATAACTTTTCTTGAAAGTCAAGTTTACATACAATAAGATTATTATGCCTCTGAAAAAGCTCAGATGATGGTGTCAAGGTTTTGGACGTTTCTGATTGGCTAATTGACAACATTTGAGATAATTGGAGGCACAACTGTAGAATAGTATTTAAGGAAAACCTCAAACACACTGCTTACTTGTGTGACAACATGGGAAAATTAACAAGCCAGAATCAACAAAAAAGCCAGATTACAATTTGCTGAATTACACTGGGAAAAAGAATATTATTTGGAGACATGTCCTGTGGTCTGATGGAACTAAGATTGAACTGTTTGGCCATAATGACCAGTGTTACATTTGGAGGACAAAGGGGAAAGCTTACAGGCCTAGGAACACCATCCCAACTATGAAATATGGAGGCAGCAGCATCATGTTGTGGGGCTGTTTTGCTGCAGGAGGGACTGGTCCACTTCACAGCATAGATGAAAGAAAGAACTTTATGTAGAAATACTGAAGCAACATCTCAAGACATCAGCCAGGAAATTAAAACTTGGCCACAAATGGGTCTTCCAAACAGACCATGACCCTAAGCATACTGCCAAATTAGTTCAAATGTGCTTTAAGGACAACAGAATGAATGTTTTGGAGTGGCCATCACAAAGCCCTGAGCTCAATCCTATAGAAAATTTGTGGGCAGAGTTGAAAGCTTGTGCGAGCAAGACAGCCTACAAATCTGACTCAGTTACACCAATTCTGTCAGGAGGAATGGGCCAAAATGCCTGCAAACTATTGTGAGAAGCTTGTGGAAGGACCAAAGTTATACAGTTTAAAAGCAAAGCTAAAAAAAATACCAAGGAAATGTATGTAAACTTTTGACTGTCTAGAAATTTATAAAAAAAATATTTAAAAGAAAATTCTCTCATTATTCTGGCATTTAGCAAATGTAAATGATTTAGGTAATCCTAACGGACCTAAAATAGTAAACGTTTAGTATGATTTACCATCAGACATTTTTTAAAAATGGTTATGTTCCTTTTTTTAGAGTGTATGTAAACTTTTGGTTTCAACTGTATGTCAGAAATCAGAGTATATGTGAGAGCCCAATGCAGGAGTGCATCAAAGCAAACATATTCCCAGCATATTGCTCTATTCTTAACCATAAGTAATAACAACGACCCACATTTAGTATTAATTCACACAGTGGCAAAAGCTGAACTATTATGAAAATTGACCGGCGCACCCATGTAGGAACAGCTGATGGTGGCCATAGCAATGACAAACGGCAGAGGATTGCGAGTTCATAAACGCATTTAAATCCGTAAAGAATGCAGCATTTAGACGCGATATGAGAGTATAAAGAGTTAAACAGATACAGTACAAGCGGTTACAAGTAACAAAACACAATTGAATACATAATTTGCAAGATAGAGAAAACAAGGAGACAACCATTTTAATCACACTTACTTACATTTGTGAAATGGAGGAAGAAACTGATCCATGAACTGTGTACTGATAAAGTTCCTGTCAATCTCTGACAAAGTCCCATACATCAATAGTCTTTTCTGATCCTTCCTTTACCAAACGGCCAACGAAAATCCTGTTGCAGGGTAGATTATTGCATTGAATCACCAGAACGTTCACTCATTAATGTTAACTCATCTTCAGTCATGATCAGTCCAACACACACCTGAACGTGTTTGAAGTGAAAGGCACGTTCACGTTTTACCGGATCCAGCACTTTATATTTGGTATTGTTTTGTGTCGACGTCGATACGAACAGGCAAAAAATCTGGACGATTGACGAATCATTCAAACGACTCTGAGTCGAATCTTTTACTTAAAAAGTCTATTTTTAAACAAGGTGCACTTTCAGATTTAAACCTTAGCTGGATGTTTTGTTCACTTAGAGGACACCTTCATTCACATGTAAGGTAATTTTCAAAAACCCATAATATGGGCTCTTTAAATTGTGACATTATATTAAAAAAGTTTTCATATGCACTGAAAAAAAAGATTCATAGATGATTCCTTGGAATTACTAAATCTTTTTAAGTTAGGTGGTTGTAAACAATTTATTTGGGCTGAATGTAAACAAACAAATTAAGTTCAACATTACTTAATTTAATTTGTTTAAATTCAACACAAATAAATTGCAGATATCAGTTTTTCAGTGTGATGGTCTAGAAAACTTCAGCGAGTCTGGAAAATATGGGTAAGGGTGAAAGTATAAAATAAGACTTGTATGACAATTAATGACTTAAAAAAGCAACAATGGGAGGAAAAAACAATCCATTTGCACTTAAATAAGCTTGTCAACTCTAAAACTTTCTTAAACATGACAATGGTGACAATGACCATTATGATGATGGTGATAGGTGTAAAAAAAAATAGATACTTGTTTAGGATGCATCGATATTGACTTTTTTGACTGATACAGATAACTTTAAATTTGGTTAGCCGATAGCTGATATATTAGCAGATAAATATAACTTTTTTTTTCGATTTCTTTATGCATCATTGCAAAACCCAGATGCAAACACATGCAGTAGTGAACAGCAGTTTTCAACTTTCTTCTCTAAAACTATTATTTTCTATGTGAACTTTCTTTTTATAAATACAATCTATGAATAACGCATGAATAAAGTCACTGACAAATAACCAAAATCAAAATATCAGTAAAATACTTTTTATATATTATTATTTTAAACCTTAGAAATTCTAGTTTTCATATTTGTGGACTGATTTTTGATATATATTACTGAGCAACAGTATTTGATTAATTTTCGATTCTTAAGCGAGTCATTAAACAGGTTCCGGCCATTACTTTGCTACAGCAATCCATGTTAAATCATGAAAAATCTACCAAAAAGCTATTTTGTGTTAAAAATATAATATAATATAATATAATATAATATAATATAATATAATATAATATAATATAATATAATATAATATAATATAATATGAAAAATTAAGTAATAAAATTTTTGAGGGCAGCACGGTGGCTCAGTGGTTAGCACTGTTGCCTCATAGCAAGAAGGTCACTGGTTCGAGTCCTGGCCGGGTCAGTTGGCATTTCTGTGTGGAGTTTGCATGTTCTCCCCGTGTTGACGTGGGTTTCCTCCGGATGCTCCGGTTTCCCCCACAGTCCAAAGACATGCAATATATAGGTGAACTGAATAAACTAAACTGTCCGTAGTGTATTGTGTGTGTGAATGAGTGTGTTTGGGTGTTTCCCAGTACTGGGTTGTGGCTGGAAGGGCATCCGCTGCTTAAAACATATGCTGGAATAGTTGCCGGTTTATTCAGCTGTGGCGACCTCTGATAAATAAGGGACTAAGCCGAAGGAAATTAAATGAATGAAAACAATTTTTGTTGACAAAACATCCTGCTTAAATACACCTAAAATATCTCCACAATAGAGTATGTATATATGAAAGACGGAAGAAAAGCAAGTCTTTAAAGAGTAAAAATATTGTGTAAATAAAAAAAAGATTAAAGCAGCAAACCAAAAAATATTTCTAAATGTGAAAGTCTCAATCTTACAAAACATAGTCTGTCATAAATGAGACATTTTTAAATATTATTTTGCAATTTATGAATGTTAAGCAGCTTGGAAACAATCTCTAAAATACATGCTATACACATATAAATAGACATGACGTATCAAAATAAAAAAAATGACTTAAAATATAAACAATGGGGAAAAAATCATTTTGCCCTTACATCAGCCTGTCACCTCTACAACTTTCTTAAAAATGCCGATGACGATGATGATGTCATTTGTGGACGTCCGAGAGTTGATCACATTAAAACGGAGCTGTGATCCTTCTGAAATGAATCATCATCACATGGCCGACGGGAGATGCTGTTTGTTACTCCTGCACAAAAGAGAGCTTGTTGAGACACAAACCGCGCTCACACTGGAGATTCTTGCAGAGGCTCAAAGCATAACGTTCTGATAAAACACACCGTGACCTTTGCGCAGCTTATACGAGTGTCTAAAACAACATTTACATTGTAAAGCCACTGCTGAGACTTTATGAAGCAGAGACGGGCAAATAACTGATGTTTGATCTGTGACATTAAGGATTATTCACATTATAATGTCAAACACGGAAAATATCAAGACAACATATTTAGGGCATTTTTATGCCCTTTTAGATAATGTTGTTCCACTGATGTTAGTCATTAAACAGGTTATGGACATTACTTCGCTACAGCAATTAACTAATTGCTACCTTACTGTAAAGTGTTACAGTTACACCTTAGAAATTCTAGTTTGCATATTTGTGGACTGATTTTTGATGGATATTTATGAGCAACAGAATGTTATTCATTCTTGATACCATTCTTAAACCAGTTCCGGACATTACTTTGCTACAGCAATCCATGTAAAATCATGAAAAATTGGTTTACACATCTCCCAGAAAGCTAATTAGTGTTAAAAATATGTGCAATAGATAGACATCTTGGCTGAAATTAAGCTGAATTTGTGTTGACATGAGGCACTAGTCAAAAAATAGACTAGTCTATAGTCTAAATCAATGTTTCCCAACCCTGTTCCTGGAGGCACACCAACAGTATATTTTGGATGTCTCCCTTATCTGAACCATTAGTTTTTGGAGTCTCTTCTAATGTTCAGTTAATTTAGGTGTGTTTGATTAGAGACAGGGCGACACAGTGGTTAGCACTGTCACCTCACAGTAAGGAGATCACTGGTTCGAGTCCCAACTGGGTCAGCTGGCAGTTTGCATGTTTTCCCCATGTTGGCGTGGGTTTCCTCCGGGTGCTCCGGTTTCCCCCACAGCTATAGGTGAATTGAATAAACTAGTGTATGTGTGTGAATGAGTGTGTATGGAGGTTTCCCAGTACAGTTGCAGCTGGAAGGGCATCCGCTGTGTAAAACATATGCTGGATAAGTTGGCGGTTCATTCCGCGATCCCTGATGAATAAAGGGACTAAGCTGAAGGAAAAGGGATGAATGAATGATTAGGGAGAGGTTGAAAATGTGTACTGGTGGTGTGCCTTTAGGAACAGGGTTGGGGAACATTGATCTAAATTATATAAATATTATTCAAAATAAAATAAAAAATGTCAATTAAAAGAAAATGTCAATTAAAAAAATTGTAAATAAAACATTATATATATTTATATATTCTTTTTTATTTTATTTTTTTTAACTTTTTTTAATCAAATTTTTCATCAGATTTGTTTTGGATCATGACATCTAGAAAAAAAAACATCAATTATAAAGTCATCATATATTAGAAATGTTCTATTTATATATTATAATATTATTATAAGCAATATCACACGAGTAGCAGGGTGATGTGGCTGTATATCGGCATTGGTGGGAGGCGTACATTGGCTTGAGGCTGCAGGCCGAGTGTCTTAGTGCCCCTCCAGTGACGATATACAGCCACATTGCACTGCTACGAGTGTGATATTGTGTTTTTATAACAGTTTGTCGGCACAATCGTGGATAAAAAGAAAAATCAAAAGTCTAAAAATTCTTTTGTACGAGGAACTACTTTCTTCCTACTTACTAATTCACGTCAATTTAGAGCTAGTATATAAATGATTCTCTAGCGTAATGTCTAAAGTGATGACAAAACAGGTGATTTTTGCTCACATTTTAAGATTATAAGGCTGAACAGCAGGAAATGCCATCAGTCTACAGAGATTTCCCAGTATTTCTAGTATTCAGCACTACAACATACAAAAGAAAGAGATCGACTTCGATGTCGCCATCTTGTGGATTAACAACAACCATTTTTGCTCTGCTCAGTATGACAGGCTAATGGATGTCGACACGCTGATTCTCCGAAATTATAAATATACTGTATAAAATAGGCACTTTCCTTAAATAAACTGCATAGTTGCAATCTAAACAACTACATTCTCCCCTAAAAAAAAACTCAAAAGTACATTATGTTGTCCAACAGCTGCAATATTTGTCAAGCTGTAGTGAGTTTATTGATCTGCTGTCACTCTATGTGGGTGGAGTAATACAGAAGGGTGAAGAGGCTGTACTAGTGCTGTCATTGCAGAATTTTGCACGGCTATCAGCCAATTAGATTTGAGAACCAGACAGATATTTATATATATATATATCTATATTTGTAAGGTCAAAAACATATGAAAAAAAATCTCCAACTTATTTTTTTATTGATAAATTAAAACATATATAATTTTTGTTTGTAAAAGCATCCTTGGCACTAAGGCAAAATCAAGAAAATGCATCAAGAGAAAATACTATCTGCTAAAATGCAGTGTTAACAAGCAAGCTCCTTGACATTAAGATGAAATAATTAAGATGATCAGCAGTCTTCTGATTTATTCATTACACTGAAAACGAAATGTCAAGTCAACCATAGTGCATTGTGGGATACAAAGCCTCCCAACTGATCATCTAAATATTTCATGCGTAGTGAAAACTGACAGACTGTGGAAACAGTATAAGCTGATGGGTCAGAGAATGCTCCAAATTTGACCCAGAAACAAAATGATTTCTTTTTTTTTTATTTATACATAATCTGAATAAATTGGATTTCCACTAAAGTATACTTTGTTATGTTTATGACAGGATAATATTTAGTCTACATACCATTATTTAAAATTCTGAAGGTTTTAAAAAAATCTAAGTATCAAGAAAATCACCTTTAAAGTTGTTCAAATTAAGTTCTTAATGCATATTAATAAAAACCAAGATAACCAACCATGATGACCAAAACGAAATGTTTTGATGTATTTACAGTAGGCAATTTACTAAATATCTTCATGTAATTTCGTCTTTAATTAGTATTGTAATGATGAAAAGAAAAATCGAGAGTTTTGACTATGTTTTGAATACATATTGTTGGCTATTCCTAGAAATGTACCTATGCAACCTAAAGGGCAACTTACCACATCCTTTATTCTCCCTCACATAGTTTCAAACCTTCATGAGTTTCTTTTTTCCATTGAACCCATAAGAAGATATTTTCAAAAATGTTGGTTGATTCATTTACTTCAATGGTAGGAAAAATAAATATGGAAGTAAATGAGTTCCATCAGTCAGCATTCTTCAAAATATCTTATTTTTTGTTCAATACAAACTTGTTTTGAACAAGTGAAGGGTGACTAAAGGATGACAGAATTCTCATTTTTGAGTGAACTATTTTGTAAGGGGCGGCATGGTGGCTCAAAGGTTAACACTGTCGCCTCACAGCAAGAAAGTCACTGGTTCGACTGCCAGTTGGCATTTGAGTGGAGTTTGCATGTTCTCCCCGAGTTGGTGTGGATTTCCTCCGCGTGCTCCAGTTTCCCCCACAGTCCAAACACATGCGCTATAAGGGAATTGGATGAGCTAAAATTGGCCATAGTGTATGAGTGTGAATGTGAATGAGTGTGTATGGGTGTTTCCCAGTACTGGGTTGCAGCTAGAAGGGCATCTGCTGCATAAAACATGTCAGAATAGTTGGCGATTCATTCCGCTGTGGTGACCTCTGATAAATAAGAGACTAAGCCGAAAGAAAATGAATAAATGAATGATGTTTTTGTAAGAAATGCTCTCATATATATATATATATATATATATATATATATATATATATATATATATAAATATACATATATATAGTACTTGCCAGTTTTGGTTTTGTACACATACACACATCCATACACATCTTTCTTCAACACTGGTCTGGTTGATCCTGTGAAACAGTGCAGCTTGTAAAGGTCACTGATGTGGTTCACTGGTGTAATAAAGCTCAGCTATAATGGTCACATTTACTGCGGCTGTTAAAGTGTGGATGTTTTCTGCTAGTGTGTGTGTGTGTGTGTGATAATGCAGGCCTTGTGTAATGTTCTGCTGCTTCTTGTGGAGCAGGAGAGCAGTTTCTGGAGGATGTGTGTCACCACACGAGACGACGCTTTACACACGGCGGACAGAAAACTCCAGAACTGCAACAATGAAGTTTCTGTTGCTCAGGATTTACACAGGTAATAACCAGCTCATTCTGATATTCCCCTTTATATGTTGTGCTGAAGCAGGGATCAACAGTAACGATCTTTCGTCTGAGATAAATGGGCTGGTAGTATCACTAAGGCCATTTATTTGATTGTATTAGAAAATAGAATTAATAAATAAAATATACACACACATTTTATATTATTTTATAAATATTTACATTAAATGCAAATTTAAAAGAAAACAATGAATAAAATTTGTTAATTCAAAAACAATAGTAACTATATACACTCACCGGCCACTTTATTAGGTACACCTGGCGGACAGAAAACTCCAGAACTGCTGCAGTTCAAACCAGTTCAAACCGAGCATCAGAATGGGGAAGAAAGGTGATTTAAGTAACTTTGAACGTGGCATGATTGTTGGTGCCAGACGGGCTGGTCTGAGTATTTCAGAAACTGCTGATCTACTGGGATTTTCACGCAAAACCATCTCTAGGGTTTACAGAGAATGGTCTGAAAAGGAGAAAATATCCAGTGAGCGGCAGTTCTGTGGGCACAAATGCCTTGTTGATGCCAGAGGTCAGAGGAGAATGGTCAGACTGGTTCCAGCGGATAGAAAGGCAACAGTAACTCAAATAACCACTCGTTACAACCGAGGTCTGCAGAAGAGCATCTCTGAATGCACAACACGTCCAACCTTGATGCGGAGGGGCTACAGCAGCAGAAGACCACACCGGGTGCCACTCCTGTCAGATAAGAACAGGAAACTGAGGCTACAATCCGCACAGGCTCACCAAAATTGCACAATAGAAGACTGAAAAAACGTTGCCTGGTCTGATGAGTCTCGATTTCTGCTGCAACATTCGGATGGTCGGGTCAGAGTTTGACGTCAACAACATGAAAGCATGGATCCATCCTGCATTGTATCAATGGTTCAGGCTGCTGGTGGTGGTGTAATGGTGTGGGGGATATTTTCTGAGCATCATGTCAACGCCACATCCCACCTGAGTATTGTTGCTGACCATCTCCATCCCTTTATGACCACATTGTACCCATCTTCTGATGGCTACTTCCAGCAGGATAACACACCATGTCATAAAGCGCGAATCATCTCAGACTGGTTTCTTGAACATGACAATGAGTTCACTGCACTCAAATGGCCTCCACAGTCCCCAGAGCTCAATCCAATAGAGCACCTTTGGGATGTGGTTGAACAGGAGATTTGCATCATGGATGTGCAGCCGACAAATCTGCAGCAACTGTGTGATGCTATTATGTCAATATGGACCAAAATCTCTGAGGAATATTTCCGGTACCTTGTTGAATCTATGCCATGAAGGATTAAGGCAGTTTCAAAGGCAAAAGGGGTTTCAACCTGGTACTAATAAGGTGTACCTAATAAAGTGGCCGGCGAGTGTATACAGTAATAATAATAATAACAACAATAATAAATTGATTACTTTCAATAAATAAATGTACATTTCTTATTAATACTTTGTGATTAAAATTGGTTCATATGCTAAGACAACAGTACATAATCCATGTTATAAACAAACAAACAAACAAACAGACAAACAAACATTTTGTATTAATCAATAGTAAAAAAAAAAACAGTAAGGCCAAATCATGCAATAACTCAGACATGGACAATTTTAAAACAACAATAAATATTATAAAAAAAAACATAAATCAATACCCTTATTACAACAACTACTACTACTGCTACTACAACAACTACTACTATTACTAATACTACTACTACTAATAATAATAATAATAATAATAATAATAATAATAATAATAATAATAATATAACAATAATAATACAGAAACAAAATACGAAGATAAGACTTTTGTAAATAAATTGCTGTCAAGTAATTTAAAATGCTAATAACTTATAACAATAATAATGATGATAAAAAACAAGGTATATGTATAAAATAAATAATATTATGAACAATTAACAAGTAAATAAGATCTCAGTTATTTCAATAATAACTACAATAATAATAATAATGATAATAATAATAATGCACAAAGATTAATCACAATTAAAAGTTTGTTTTGACGTAATGTGTCTCCATTATATATATTTATTATGTTAATGTATGTTATATCTAAATATAAATAAACATTTTCTCAGATATATGCATCCATTTGTGTATTTACATATACAAAATAAATATATACAGTCCACACACTTATATCATGTCAAAACAATCTTTTATCTGGATGCGAATAATAGCGATTCCTTTTTTCCCAGCACTAAATAATAATAATAATAATTATTATTATTATAATAAACTCATCTGTCCATCCTTTTTGAGTTCTTAACAAATGACCTATTCACATTATTCCCATGAAAAATGCATGCATGTAAATATACACCACACACACACACACACACAGGCCCCTTTCTGCACATTACAGCCCAAACAGAAGTGCCTTTAATGCACATATTCTCTCATCTTCTGTCTCCAGGGAAACTTACATCTACTTTGGAGAGCGTTTGGCCCCGTTTAACGGACAGGTCATAAATGAGCAACCAAACCCGGAGCCTGACCTCCACACACACAAGAAGACAGAGAGCAGAAACACCAGCTCTGAAGTAAGATAGGGCAGCACAATAATGGCAAAAACTGACACTGTGATATTTTGTATTTCTGCGATATATATATATATTGAGATTTGAATATAATTTGAATACAATATGAAAAACTCTATTTGGGAAGAATTCCTAATTTTACATGGATCCGCAGTGTATATGCATATAAGAAAAGAAATGACAAGCATAAATGAATACATTAGATGTAGGCCTGCTCGATATTGGAAAAATCTGACAATGTGATATATTTTTTTTGCTGCAATAGATATTGCATTATGAATATAATTTCACCAGATGATTGGAATAGCTCTATTTGGGAAGATTTCATTAATTTAGATGGACTGGGTTTCCCAGTGATGGGTTGCAGCTGGAAGGGCATCCGATGCGTAAAACATGTGCTGGATAAGTTGGCGGTTCATTTCGCTGTGGCGACCCCAGATTAATAAAGGGACTAAGCCGAAAAGAAAATGAATGAATGAATAGATCGACTTGGACGATCAAGTATTTTTCTATGCAGTGCACCTGCATAAAATATAATAAATTACAACCATATAGAAATATGACAGAGCAAAAATAATGTAAAATAAATGCGTTATGGTTTTCTGGGGAGTGTAACAGTATTTAAGTACAAAAATTTAACAATCAAAAGTAAAATAACATGATCATCATTGTATAAATTATTTAAATATATATACACACAGACACACACTGTAAAACCCGACAGTCAACTTTATCAAATGAGTGTAGTTAACTCAAAATTTACTGAAAGTTAATTCTACTCATTTGAAAAGAGTTTTGAACTCAGTGTTGACGGTAATGAGTTAATTAAATACCTCATTACTTCAACTTAAATGGAGTAAGTTCACAGTACTCATATAGATTAGTTTTTTAATTCACATGGTTTGTAGCAATCAGTTTTTTTCAAACGGTTTGAGTCCTCTTCATTTATCAGGTTTTACTGTGCTCAAATTGCTTCGTTTACTCAAATGGATTAAGTTCACAGTACTCATTAGGATGAGTTTTCGGACGTAAATGGTTTGTTGCAATCGGTTTCCTCAAATGGTTTGAGTTACCTTAACTTTTGGGGTTTTACAGTGTATATATAAATATATATAAATAAATAACACTGCAGACAGTATAGTCAACATTTGAAGCGGATCAAAACCCCCACAACAATTAAAGATGTCCTAAAACTCAACAACACCCATTCTTATATTGATCCACTTCAAGTGTTGACTACTGTATCTTCATTGTACATTACCTGAAAAAAAGTCTTGTCAAAGTTTTAGGAACAAATAATAACTTGACTTCTAGTTGATCATTTGGTATCAGAAGTGGCTAATATGAAAGGTAAAGGCCTCTAGATTACGCTTATTTTACCAAAATAAAATATGATCATGCCTTGATTTTTAATGATTTCATTAGGACAGTAAGGTCTGACTTTGCTTAGATAAAAGTCTTGTCACTTAACAGAAATAATGTACAGTATAGAATATAAAGTCATGGTGCAGTGGAAAAAGAATTAATATTGTGTCTGAGTCCCATGAGCTTGGAGGACTGCATCCATACATCTCTGCAATGACTCAAATAACTGATTAATAAAGTCATCTGAAATGGCAAAGAAAGCGTTCTTGCAGGACTCCCAGAGTTCATCAAGATTCATTGGATTCATCTTCAATGCCTCCTTCATCTTACCCAGACATGCTCAATAATGTTCATGTCTGGTGACTGGGATGGCCAATCCTGGAGCACCTTGACCTTCTTTGCTTTCAGGAACTTTGATGTGGAGGCTGAAGTATGAGAAGGAGCGCTATCCTGCTGAAGAATTTGCCCTCTCCTGTGGTTTGTAATGTAATGGGCAGCACAAATGTCTTGATACCTCAGGCTGTTGATGTTACCATCCACTCTGCAGATCTCTCACACATCCCCATACTGAATGTAACCCCAAACCATGATTTTTCCTTAACCAAACCTGACTCATTTCTGTGAGAATCTTGGGTCCATGCGGATTCCAATAGGTCTTCTGCAGTATTGGTGATGATTGGGATGCAGTTCAACAGATGATTCATCAGAAAATCTACCTTCTGCCACTTTTCCAAATGATCAACTAGAAGTCAAGATATTATGTGTTGCTTTTACAACTGAGATCGATGACAAGACTTTTGTATACTGAAATACAATTAATCTTTGTTGAAGCTACAGATTTGATCATTTCTCATGCCAAAATGGTTTAAATTATAATCTCAACTCAACTTTGCAGATACTGCGATGTAACTATTGCAGATTCGCACATCAATGCTGAAACCATACTGTGCAGCCCTAAATAAGACATCCAAAAATCCTAAAAATCAGCCAAAACATTCCTCTGATCTGATCTCAGGCCAGTTCTGCAGGCTGCTGGATGGACGATTGTCTATTCTGAGCATTCTGGAAATGTCAGATGAGCAAAATATCCCAAATAACTCCTACAAACTGACAGCAGGCGGACTTCGCTATGCTAAAATAATCAAGAGGACATTTCTAACAACAGTCCATCTATTGTTCTCATCTGATTAAAAAAAAAAAAAGAAAGAAACTGCAGAATGAGTGTGCTGTTTGGTTGAGACTGGTTTCAATTATTGCTGGAATACTTAAACTAATCAGTAAAGTTTAGAAACATCAGGAAGAAACGGCTTTGGAGAAATGAAGGAGCTTTTGTAAAGTCAGGCAGTCTGGGAGATTTTTTTTGTTTTGGGGAAAATTTGAGTATTAGACTTTTGATTCTTTGGTATAGAAGACATTGAGCATAGATCTGAAGGATAAATGTATAAATCGCATATGGAGGAAATATATATGAAATTATGTTTATTAATGATAATTATAATAATAATAATAATAATAATAATAATAATTTATATCAAAATATGTTAATTATTCATTCATTCATTCATTTTCTTTTCGGCTTAGTCCCTTTATTAATCTGGGGTCGCCACAGTGGAATGAACCGCCAACTTATCCAGCACATGTTTTACGCAGCGGATGCCCTTCCAGCCACAACCCATCACTGGGAAACACACATACTCATTCACACTCATACACTACGGTCAATTTTAGCATACTCAATTCACCTGTACCGCATGTCTTTGGACTTGTGGGGGAAACCGGAGCACCCGGAGGAAACCCACGCAAACGCAGGGAGAACATACAAACTCCACACAGAAACGCCAACTGACCCAGCCGAGGCTCGAACCAGCGACCTTCTTGCTGTGAGGCGACAGCACTACCTACTGCGCTACCGCGTCACCCTATATGAAAATATGAATGATATTATTGATATTGATAAATTATAAACAAATAAAAATGTAAATTAAATAATATTAATAAAACTAATCTAAAGATGGTTGAAATAATAAACTACTATTTATTTTAAATAATTTGAACAAATTAAAAGTAATCAAAAATGTGAATTCAATAATAATAATAATAATAATAATAATAATAATAATAATAACCCATAAAATGTCAAATCAAATATGTACTTTAAATGATAATAAACTCATTTAAAATCAGAGTAATATTTTATATGAAAATATGGTAATTATTTCAATAATAATAATAATAACAATGACTAAATACAAAATTTCAGATTAAATAATTTAAATTAATTGTAAAAAAAAAATATTAATACCATTATTAATATTGCTAAATTATAAACAAATAAAAACGTATAAAATAATAAACTACAAGTTATTTTAAATCATTTGAACTAATCAAAAGTAATTGAAATTGTGAATTTAATAATAATAAGAAATAATAATAATAATAATAATAATAACCCATAAAATGTAAAAACAAATATGTAAATTAAATGATAATAAACTAATTTAAAATCAGAATAACATTTATATTAAAATGTTAATTAATTCAATAATAATACTAATAATAATAATAATAATAATAATAATAATAACTAAATATGAAATTCTAGATGAAATAATTGAAATTTAATATACAAAAAATATTTATACTGTTATTAATATTGCCAAATTATAAATAAATAAAAATGTAAATTAAATAACAATAAAAAGAAAATGTGAATTAAATAATAATAATAATAATAATAATACAACAACTCATAAAAAAACTAATAAAAATGTACATTAAATAATAATAAACTAATTTAAAATCAGATCATATCAAAATGTAAATTTATTCAAAATTATTATTATTATTATTAATAATAGTAATAAAAATAATAATAATAATAATATCTACATAATAAATTCTAGATTAAATTATTGAAATTAAATACATAAAAAATATGAATACTATTATTATTATAATAATTATTATTATTTTATTATTATTATTATTATTATTATTATTGATAAATTAACAAACAAAAAAATTAAATAATGATAATAAAACTAATCCAATGGTTGTAAAAAATAATAAAGTACTATTTATTTTAAACAATTTGTATTTATTAAAAGCAATCAAAACGTGAATTCAATAATAATAATAATATTAATAATAATAATAATATTAATAATAATAATAATTCCGCTGTGGCGAACTCTGATTAATAAAGGGACTAAGCCAAAAAGAAAATGAATGAATGAATAATAATAATGATTATTATTATTATTATTATTATTATTATTATTATTATTATTTATTAATTTTGTATTATTATTATAATATTATAATATTATTATTTAATAATTATTTTTATTTTTATTATTATTATCTCATAAAACTTTTAATAAATAAAAACTTACATTAATAATAATAAACTGATTTAAAGTTTAAAAATATTTAACATTAATTAAATATCAGAATTAATTCAATAATAATAATAATAATAATAATAATAATAATAATAATAAGCTACATAAAACTCTAGATGAAATTATTAAAATTAAATACATAAAAACATGACTATTAATAATAATATTGATAAATTATTATTCAAACAAAAATGTAAATTAAATAATTTTAATAATGATAACAATAACAAAACTAATTCAAATATTATATAAAATAATTGAAATGTAAATTCAATAATAATAACAGCAATGATAATATTAATAAATAAAATAATAATAATAATAATAATAATAATAATAATAATAATAATAATAATAATAATAAATAAAAATAACAAATAAAAATAACAAACAAACAAATAAATAAATGAAAGAAAACAAATAAAACAAACAAGCACATAAATAAATAAATAAATAAATAAATAAATAAATAAATAAATAAAGACATGTATTTAGGTAAACAACCAAGTTGCAGCTCAATTTTAATACTTAAATACTTAACTGTTGCTATAATAAAAAAGTAGCAAAAGAGATGCTTGCCTCAGAGCAAACACCACATAAGCAGCCAAGCATGCTGGGCTGTACCTCTCTTTAAATTAGATCTGAAATGCACAGGTCAAATATGATTAAACAGACTTCTAATAGAGCATTCATTCAGGACACTGAGCAGATCCCAAAACCCAGCAGCAGTTAATCAGATTGAGGACAGAAAAGAGAGACAGTAGCAGAGCTGATCGTGTACTGTATGACGAGCATTCATTCAGACTTTGAGGAGAACTGCAGCAGGTTTGGGAGTATGAGCTGATGAATTCTGGTAGAAGATATAGGATCCCATAGCGCAGATATAATAGATTTCAGTTAAATTGATTAATGAGGAATTATGGTAGGAATAAGATAACTGCATTGTTTGGCATGACAGAGGGCGGTGGGTGCACAATTATTGTTTTAATGGAACTGTATTTATACTAGGATGTATTTCAGGATTTTTAATGTTATGTTATATGTTGTCTTGTGGGTGTCTATGTACAGCAGACCTTTTTTTCTAACAACAAATCTCTCCAAAGGGAGACAATAAATCTGACCTTGATCGGTGTGTTTTTTTTCTGCAGGGTTTCACTGAAAGCAGAGCTCTGTTCACTAACGCCACTGAATCCCAGCAGCTTGGCTACGGTTATGGAGAAAAGGAGCCAATGGGAAACAACAATAACTTGAAGGTGGGAAGAAAAGCCTGTTTTTTTTCCTTTCAGATGGAAAATCCTTAGATGGATCCTCCGTGATGCATTTGTAGCTTCCTTACAGTGTAAAGTATGTCCATTAATTGGCAGTTTCTATATTTTGTGATTCGTTTTCAGTTTATTTATGGTTATAAATAGCATTATGGGATGTTGATCTCTGCTCTGTCGACTTTTGATGGTGAAAATTTAACTCTGCAGTTGAAAAAAAAAAAGGACTTTATTGACATCTTAGTAGTTTGAAATCAATATAATGTATAAGAAATAATATATACAGAGATTAAAGCAGAAACAAGTACTGGCAGTTTAATAATGATGATGGTGATGATGGTGATGATGATGATGATAATAATAATAATAATAATAATAATAATAATAATAATAATAATCAAAAAAGATTAAACACATAAAAATATCAATAATATTATTATTAATATTGATAAATTATAATAATAAATAAATAATACAAATACATAATAATAATAATAATAATAATAATAATAATAATAATAATAATAATAATAATCCACAGATTGCATACATTATTTTATACAATCTTTGGATTAGTACTATTAATATATAAATAAATAAAAGCAGAAAAAAGTACTGGGAGGTTAATGAGGTGATGATGATGATGATGATGATGATGATGATGATGATGATGAAAATAAAATAATAATAATAATAATAATAATAATAATAATAATAATAAACAAAAATCTAGAAGAAATTATTAAGATTAATTACATAAAAATATCAATAATATTATAAATATATTATTGTATTATATAACAATAAATAGTAATAAATAAATAAAAATAGATCAATAAAAATAAATAATAATAATAATAATCCAAAGACTGCATAAATTAAATGCAAAAATGATTTTTATTATTATTATTATTATTATTATTATTATTATTATTATTATTATTATTACTATTAATATACACAGAAATAATAGCAGGAAAAAGTAGTGGCAGTTTAATTATTAATAAACTAAGCCAAAGATTGTATAAAATAATAAACTACTATTTATTTTTAAAGTAATCAAAATGTAAATTCAATAATAATAATAATAATAATAATATTATTATTATTAATAATAATAATAATAATAATAATAATAATAATAATATTAATAAACTAAGCCAAATATTGTATAAAATAATAAACTACTATTTATTTTTAAAGTAATCAAAATGTAAATTCAATAATAATAATAATAAAAAATAATAATAATAATAATAATAATAATAATAAACTAAGCCAAAGATTGTATAAAATAAAACTACTATTAATTTTTAAAGTAATCAAAATGTAAATTCAATAATAATAATAATAATAATAATAAAATAATAATAATAATAATAATAATAATAATAATAAACTAAGCCAAAGATTGTATAAAATAAAACTACTATTAATTTTTAAAGTAATCAAAATGTAAATTCAATAATAATAATAATAATAATAATAATAATAATAATAAATTACCACAAAAAAATATATAATCAATATCAGCAACTTCATTGGTATCACTTCACGCCCTTTTGCATTTTTACGCATCCCTTTACACATTTTGTTGAATATAAGTTACATTGCATCTACATGTCAACTAATTCTCATTAGATTATAAGTAGACTGTTAGGTTGGGGTTAGGGTTGGGGTTGGGGTTAGTGTAAGTTGACATGTACTTGCAAAGTTTCTTATAGTCAGTTAAATGTCTGTTGAAGGAGCAGAATCAACAGATATTAAGCAGACAGTCTGCTAATACTCAAATGAGAAGTAATTGGCATGCACAACTTTTGGTCAACAAAATGTGCAATAGGGACCATCAAAATAAAGTGTTACCACTTCATTTACAGTTACATTAACTAAATAATAAACGAACGCAGAACTTGCAGTCACACTGCTAATGTTATAGATGGTTGCCGAGGTGTTGCCATGCAGTTGCTAGTTGGATATATAAATTTTTTAAGTCATCCCAAATTCTGTAGATAATATTTATGTAAATTTTTTTATAAATCTATTGGATTATTTTATAATGTTTTTTTGTATTGTAATTTGCAACACCAACACACACAATATATCAATTCAGACTATTAAAACTGTCAATAAAAGTCACTTGTTTAAACTGTTCAACATCTAAAGTTGTTAGATTCCAGGTCAAGATGCTAAAATGCAAATCAAAACAGAAAGAACATGAATCACAAAATACGGGAAACTGGTAATTTATGGATATTTTTAGCAGTCATGTGGTGAGTTTCAAAATGGTGGATGGTATTATATTGATATATTATGGATAGGGCTGCATATTGTTATTGTTATTGTTATACGGTAGCCAATGAGCTTGCTCCTCATCAGTTTAAATGCTCTGCATCATTTTACGCCGTCAAGCTGCGGTGCCTTTTTGGAGACCCTCCTCCACCCTAGCTCCACCTGTGTTTAGATCTGCTACAGGGGTTACATATATATTATGTTTGCAGCAGCAGCATGTTATATTCTCAGACGGCATGTCTGTGTATATACTATCAGTAGCAGGTCTTGGTACTTGCTCTGCCAAAATAATCAAAGCAGCCGTAGCAGCAGCAGCGTAGCTGATCTATACCGCCAAGACCAAATACATCAACATTGTCATATATATATTCATTACCATACTAAATCCCGAGAGTGTTCATGACAGAAATATATTTTTATGCGCCAAACATATGTGTGTTGCATGCACAGGTTGTCCAAATTTGTTCAATCAGATATTCACTTTAAAAAAAAAATCTGCTTTTAAGGCAACAAGTTTAAGCCTTGATCACACCGAATGTGCTTTTTGCATTTAGAGACATCTTTTTTAATGTTTTTTTCTAGTGGCTGCGAGTGTGTTGAGCGTTATTTATGCATTCTGCACACCTCGTGTTTTTGCCGTTGCGCTCTGTGTGCCTGCGGTTTTAAAAAAAAATCAACTCTGAGTTGAAAAAGTGCGCTACATCAGTAACATCTTTTTTCACTGTCCAATCAAATGAAAGCAGAGGCGGAGTTTCTGTTGAGGTGACAGCAGTGTTTGTGTTGTCAAGAAAACTACGGATACTTTTAAAGATCGAGGAGAAACTAGTGGTCCCTGTTTCGAGAAATCTTGAATATCAAGATGGTGGTTAGCACTGTCGCCTCACAGCAAGAAGGTTGCTGGTCGGAGTCCCCGCTGGGTCAGTTGGCATTTCTGTGTGGAGTTTGCATGTTCTCCCTGTGTTAGCGTGGGTTTTCTTCGAGTGCTCCGGTTTTTCCTACAGTCCAAAGACATGCGCTATAGGTGAATTGGATGAACTAAATTGGCTGTAGTGTATGAGTGTGTGTGTGAATGTGAGAGTGTATGGGTGTCTTCCAGTACTGGGTTGTGGCTGGAAGGGCATCCACTGCGTAAAACATATGCTGGATTAGTTGGCGGTTCATTCCGCTTTGGCGAACCCTGATAAATAAGGGTCTAAGCCGAAGGAAAATAAATGAATGAATAATAACAACATCAACAGCAGCGCTCGCGCACTATATGCAGCTGATTCAGTGGTTGCCTAGTGACATAAAAAGCGCAGCACACTTCTTTTTTCTTGTCAACAAGCAGAAAGCATATAGTTGAAAAAGCGTGTTCGGTGTGATCGGCCCCTTACTCAGTTTATTTTATGTATGTAGTTATGTAAAGTAACTGCACTGTACTAAATGCTGCGTTCCACACAATCGATTTTTGTTGGGGGAACATGAAGGAATAAAGTTGACTTAGCTAATGAGTTGTTTCAGCTAATTTTAAATAAGTAGTCTGAACAAACAGCAAACATAATTTTTGGATTGTAATAACTTTTACTGTGCACTTTTTGTGCATTTTTTGCAGATGCCAATTATAAAGGTGTCCGACGATGACGTCAAAACCCCTGACAATGAGGACCATGGCTGCCAAGAGACCTCCTGCAAAAGATCTCGCTCCAACTCCACCAGTGAGACAAACAAACCTGCATGAACACACGTGACATCTGTCACTCAATGCAACCAGCTCAAATAATCTCCAGATTTACCGTCCTATTGTTATTAAGCTTTCATTTCATCATCATTCCCACTTCTGACCATAGACATGCTATCCAACACATCTTTTCATTACATAAACAGACTAAAAAACTATGGAAAACATACACTACGTGGACATACGTGAGCCTGGGCCACAAAGAAAGTCCAAAAATAGTTTGTTTGAGTCAAAAATATAGATTTTGCTTTTATGCCAAAACTTATTATAATATTAGCAGCATAGTTCACCCAAATATGAAATGTTACTTTTTATTTATTCGTGCTCAAGTCGTTTCTTTCTTCTGTTAAACACAAATGTTGAAGAAAGCTATGGGTAAAACAAATACTATGGAAGTCGATGGTTACAGGTTTCCAACATTTTTGGGATATTCTAAAACGCTTAACGTGAAAAAAAGCTTAACGTGGCTTAATGCATCTAAACATCAACCGAAGAAACCCAAATTTCTGTCAAACCTTTCTTGTAATTAACCGTAACTACTGTAAAAAGAAGAAGCCCCAATTCCATAAATAAAGTGAAAAACATCACTAACGTGACTTAATGTACCTTAACAACAAGAGGGGGAAATCTAATTTCTGTCATATTTTACTTGTGGTTAGCACTGACTACTAGCAAAGAACGAGCCTCGTCTCCACAGTTAAAGTGAACAATGTGGTGTTAAGCATTTTCCCCCATGTTGTTGTGGGGATGTCAATGGCACATTCACATTCTTTTGACAGCAAGGGTTAATCTTTCATAAATAAAATTACATTTTATGAACAGCCTTTTTAACATTTGGTTCCCCTCAGTTGTTGTGAAGTTACATTAAGCCTTTCCTTATTATGGATTCAATGGGGGAGAAAACGCTTAACGTGATATTGTTCACTTTATCTAAGGAATTAGGCCCGTTCTTTTGAAAGTACACTAAAATAAAAGCTTGTTCATTTAACAGCAGAAAGTGTTCATGAGTATATTTTTTTATAGAAATTTGATCGTCTCCGGATGTTAAGTTAAACAACATTAAGCTGTTATAATGGACTTCAATGGGGATAAAACACTTAATGTGATTTTGTTCACTTCATCCACAGAATCAGGGCTTGATCTTTTGCTAGTAGTTAGTGTTAATTACAAGTAAAATTTCATAGAATTTTGGTGTGCCCCAATTGTTGAGGTACGTTAAGCTTTTTCCTTTTATAATGGACTTCAATGGGGAAAAACGCATAACGTGATAATTTTCACTCACTAAAATTAGAGCTCATTCTTTTGACATCAGAAAGTGTTTGACATCAGTAAAATTTGATAGAAATTTGATTTCCCCCTCTTGTGGTTAAGGTACATTAAGCCACGTTAAGCTTTTTCCTTATAATGGACTTCAATGGGGGAGAAAACGCTTGACGTGATGTTTCTCATTATGTTCTTTTTAATTACAAGAAAAGTTTGACAGAAATTTGGGTTTTTCTGGTTGATGTTTAGGTACATTAAGCCACGTTAAGCTTTTTTCATGTTAAGCGTTTTAGAATGTCCCAGCATTTTTGTGTTCAGCAAAAGAAAGAAACTCACGCTCAAAAAAAAAAAAAAATACTACTTATTTAAAATGAGTTGAAACAACACAATTATCAAGGTTTTTAGGGACAGCTTAATTGTTTTATGTTCTTTCCACCTAAATTTGTAAAAACAATTAATTTAATTTAACTTAATGGGTTTGTTTTGGGAAAAACATGAAGCAATTGTGTGAAAAACAGCATTTAAATTTCAAACAAATAAAAGTTGAGTAAATGATGACAGAATTTTCATTTTTGGATGGACTATGCCTTTAAGATCATGATCAATGAGGAGATTTAGTAAATTTGTAAATATGTCCAATTTCTGATTAGTAATATTCCTAAAAATAGCGCTATTCCTATAAATTCGGACAACTTTTAAGGCGATTTTCTCAGTGTTTTGATTATTTTTGAACTCTCATATGATTACAGACGTTAACATATTTGTATCTCAACCAAATATTCTCATATCCTAACCAATACGTCAACAGAAACCTATTTAGGCTATTCTGCTTGTATGTGTATGTAATAAATCACAATTTCCCTAAAAAAAATGACACTTATGACTGGTTTTGTGGTCCATGGTCACATTTACACACAGCTGGTGTCCAGTTTGACAGCAGCGCACTGAGCCGTACTTTACTTACACGTTATGTAACTCCACGTGGTTTTAGGCGTTCACCCATACTGGATCGGAGACTTGGAGACCATCATTATGAAGACGCCGGAGCTTTTCCCGTGTTCCGCCCACAACACCGCGGCCTTTTACGGCAACAGGAAGAGTCTCTCTCAGCAGCTGGAGTTTCCGCACAGTGTCCCGCAGGTGAGTGAGAAGAGCGCTCTGCAGAGGTTGCGATCTTCCCTTTACCCCTTCAGACCCAAATTGTTCCAAGTTTCTGAAAAATATAAAAGTATGCTTTCCCAGTTCTTGAGGGTCCCTATAAATGAGACCAAATAATAATAATAAAAATTCAACACTCTTGAAATATATATATATATATATATATATATATATATATATATATATATATGTCAATTTTAATGGACATCAGGTCAGAACAGTTGTACTTCCCAAACATTATACTAACATAAACTACAAAAGAACATACATGATTGCTGGTATGATCGTGAAATTTATTTTATTCATTAACTTGTAACATTTTTACTTTAGTTTTGAGGTGTTTGTTGTAGGCTATAGATTGCTCATTGTTTATAACAAACTTCATCTTCCTCATCACACCACATAATGTCCACATCTGAGATATTTCCATCTGCTATATGCTCAAGAACTTCAATATATTTGTATATTCTGCATATGAAATTGTTTCAGTAATGAGATAGTACAACGATATAGTTTTTATATATATATTCTCTGCATACCTCGGTTGTAACGAGTGGTTATTTGAGTTACTGTTGTCCTTCTATCAGCTTGAAATAGTCTGGCCATTCTCCTCTGACATCAACAAGGCATTTGTGCCCATAGAACTGCCGCTCACTGGATATTTTCTCTTTTTCTGACCTTTCTCTGTAAACCCTAGAGATGGTTGTGCGTGAAAATCCCAGTAGATCAGCAATTTCTGAACCCTTTCTTCCCCATTCTGATGCTCGGTTTGAACTGCAGCAGATCGTCTTGACCATGTCTACATGCCTAAATTGCATTTGAGTTGCTGCCATGTGATTGGCTGATTAGAAATTTGCATTAATGAGCAGTTGGACAGGTGTACCTAATAAAGTGGCCGGTGAGTAATATAATCTGGTGACAAAGTGCTCTAAATTGTAAAGAAAAATGCCTGAAGTGTTAAACATGGATGATGGGTGGTTAGTGAAGAAGATGCAGATGTTCATACTTAAAGAAGAAAAAAAAAAATGTTGGAACAGTTTTTTCCCCAAGTTGAAGACTTGTTTTGAACAAGAGCACAGCAGTTAATGGTGAATTGCCTTTCAGCTGTTGCACTTTATTTGATAAGGTCGTCATTATACTGGTAATCAAATAAATGGCCGTTGCAGTAAGTGCTGGAAGCCTCTCTCCTTCTCTAGAAGTGCTCTCGGCAAAGTGCTTTCCCTCGAAACCATCAGCAAAGTGGCTCTTTTAATGAACGTCATGGGAATGGACGTGTAACACTGAACACATCTGCTCCGTGTAGCAGAATTTTGTGAAATGAAATCATCTCATATTGTCCTTTTTGGCCCTCTGACCCGCTTAACTGATTATTTGTGCTGTCCTCGGTCTCTGCAGGCTGTGGTTCGACCGTCTCGCTCTTTGAGTTCAGCGCATTTGGTCCCTTCCTGCAGCAGCGTTCAGGCCTTCATCATCTCTAACATCGTCCTCATGAAGGGCCATGGCAAGGTAACCAAAACACATTCATTCTAAGGGGCAAAAACAAGGGGTTTTTTATTGTGATGTAACCATTCTGAGTTCAATTTAAAAAAAAAAACCTTTTAGTGAAGACGTCTTTAATGTTAAAAGTGTGAAGACCATTCTAAAAGTGTAAAGAACATTCTGAAAGTTTGAAAAACATTCTAAAAGCATGAAGAACATTCTAAAATAATAACATTCTAAACATGTGAAGAACATTCTAAAAATGCCAAGACCATTCTAAAAGCGTGAAGACCATTCTGAAAGTGTAAAGAACATTCTGAAAGTTTGAAAAACATTCTAAAAGCATGAAGAACATTCTAAAATTATAACATTCTAAACATGTGAAGAACATTCTAAAAATGCCAAGACTATTCTAAAAGCATAAAGACCATTCTAAAAGTGTAAAGAACATTCTAAAATCATGTCAAGAACATGCTAAGGATTAAGGACTTTCTAAAAGCTGAAGAACATTCTAAAATCATTTGAAGAACATTCTAAAAGTGTGGAGAACATTCTAAAACATGAAAGACATTCTTAAAGTGTGGAGAACATTCTTGGAGTGTAAAGAACATTCTAAAAGTGTGAAGAACATTCAAAAAAGCATGGAGAACATTATAAAAGTGTGAAGAACATTATAAACACGGCAAGAACATTCTAAAAGTGTGAAGAGCATTCTAAAATCATTTGAAAAACATTCTAAAAATGTGAAGAACATTCTTGGAGTGTAAAGAACATTCTAAAATCATGTGAAGAACATGCTTAGCATGAAGGACTTTCTAAAAGCTGAAGAACATTCTAAAAATGTGAAGAACATTCTAAAATCATTTGAAGAACATTCTAAAAATGTGGAGAACATTCTAAAAACATGAAAGACATTCTAAAAATGTGAAGAACATTCTAAAATCATTTGAAGAACATTATAAAAATGTGGAGAACATTCTAAAAACACGAAAGACATTCTAAAAATGTGAAGAACATTCTTGAAGTGTAAAGGACATTCTAAAAGTGTGAAGAACATTATAAACACGTGAAGAACATTCTAAAAGTGTGAAGAACATTCAAAAAAGCATGGAGAATATTCAAAAAGTGTGAAGAACATTATAAACGTGAAGAACTTTCTAAAAGTGTGAAGAACATTCAAAAAATTGTGAAGAACATTCTAAAAGTGCGAAGAACATTCAAAAAAGTGTGAAGAACATTCAAAAAAGCATGGAGAACATTCTAAACATGTGAAGAACATTTAAAAATGTGAAGAACCCTCTTGAAGTGTGAAGAACATTCTAAAAGCGTTACAAATATTCTAAAAGCAGGAAGAATATTCTAAAAACGTTCTTGAAGCATAAAGAACATCTAAAAGAACATTCTAAACATAAAGAATATTCTAAAAGTGTAAAGAACATTCTAAAAGTGTGAAGAACATTCTAAAAATGTGGAGAACATAAAAATGTAAAGAACCCTCTTGAGGTGTGAAGAACATTCTAAGGGCCCTATCATACACATGGCGCAGTGCGTGACGCAAATGTTGTTTGCTAGTTTCAGCTGGACGCAAGTGTCATTTTGACGTTTTGCACCACGCTGTTTAAATAGCAAATGCATTTGCGCTCATATGTGTGTCCATAGGCGTTCTGGTCTAAAAATGGAGGTGTGTTAAGGCGCATTGCTGGTGCGTTGCTATTTTGAGAAACTAGAATAGACTGTTTAATAGACCAACTAAGAGGAGGTCTAAAGTCCAGCGCAGAGCGGCAATTAAAAAAATTTTAATTACAAAAATTGTTACTTTCTACATAAATATAAAAACCACTGCTTTTATGCCTTCATCTTGGGGGCTTTTTCAGTTTATTCATGACAAATTGCTTTTGTATAATGTTATTATTAGCAGCAGTGTTATTTATTATATGCATATTTATATTTGTTTTATTAAAAACAAGCTTAGATTTGCTCACCTGTCAGCTTTTAGGCCATATGGGGCATAGCATGTGTGTTTGGATATAACTCAGTTTTTTGAGCACATTTCATTATTATTGTTCATTTATTCGTTTGCTTGAAATTAGAACTGAATTTAGAAATAGTTTTGAAACAAATCTGCGCTTAACAAACAAAATTAATTATGTATAAGCTAATGGATGTCTGTGCTTGCAACACGTTTCCTTATCCACGAGAGTGAAAGTGAAAGTAAAGAATGAGGAGGCTCATCTCTCATTCTTGCTCTGTAAATGCTCTGTTTAACTGTTTTCTCACTAGTAAAGCGTTCAGTTTTTCCTCTTACAAAGTCGGCCATGTAAATAGCAAATGCACTACGGCGCAAAGCAACTGACTCTTAAAGTGAATGGGAGATGAGACTCTGATTGGTTTGTTCTCAAAACAGACCTATAACTCATTAAGAGAATAAGCTCAACCCTGTTAGACCATGCGCTGCGGCGCAAAGCGGAGTTTTCCATCCCTAAAATAGCAAAAGTGACACGCACTTAATGCTTTTGCGCCCTGCACTTTTGACTTTGCGCCTAGATTGTTAAAATAGGGCCCTAAAAGTGTGAAGAACATTCTAAAAACATGAAAGACATTCTAAAAATGTGAAGAACATTCTTAAAGTGTAAAGAACATCTAAAAAGTGTGAAGAACATTCTAAACACATGAAGAACATTCTAAAAGTGTGAAGAATATTCAAAACAGTGTGAAGAACATTCAAAACAGTGTAAAAAACATTCAAAACAGTGTGAAGAACATTCAAAACAGTGTGAAGAACAATCAAAACAGCGTGAAGAATATTCAAAACAGTGTAAAAAACATTCAAAACAGTGTGAAGAACATTCAAAACAGTGTGAAGAACAATCAAAACAGTGTGAAGAACATTCAAAACAGTGTGAAGAACAATCAAAACAGTGTGAAGAATATTCAAAACAGTGTAAAAAACATTCAAAACAGTGTGAAGAACATTCAAAACAGTGTGAAGAACAATCAAAACAGTGTGAAGAATATTCAAAACAGTGTCAAGAACATTCAAAACAGTGTGAAGAACATTCCAAACAGTGTGAAGAACAGTGTGAAGAACATTCCAAACAGTGTGAAGAACATTCTAAAAATTTGAACAACATTCTTAAAGCATAAAGAACATTTTTAAAGTGTGAAGAACATTCAAAAAAGTATAAGGAACATTCAAAAAAGCACGGAGAACATTCTAAAAGTGTGAAGAACATTTTAAAATCATGTGAAGAACATTCTAACAGTGTGAAGAACATTCTAAAAGCATGAAAGACATTCTAAAAATGTGAAGAACATTCAAAAAAGGGTGAAGAACATTCTAAAAGTGTAAAGAACATTCTAAAAGCATGAAAAAGATTTTTTAAAGAACATTCTAAATGTGCGAAGAACATTCTAAAAGTGAGTAAAACATTTTAAAAGGTCAATAAAATGGTTAAAACTATAAAGAGCATTCTAAAAGCCTAAGCAACCTTTTGAGAAAGTAAAGGTTTAATACATGTTAATATTTTTTTGAAAATCAGCTTTTAACAAATAATATGATGTATTGTATTATCATCACAAACCTCTCCTGTTGTTCCAGGGTTTGGGCTTCAGCATTGTAGGAGGCAGAGACAGCATGTACGGCCCAATGGGGATTTACGTGAAGACCATCTTTCCTGGAGGGGCAGCAGCTGCTGACGGAAGACTACAGGAAGGTGGAACCACTAGTTAAAATATCACACTGTAATTGATATTGGTATCATGTATTCAGACGCTTACCTCAAAAATCCAGCTTTTCCATCAACACTAACAGCTGCATTACCCAGCAGTGAATAGAAAACTATATGAAGTGCTTCTGTTTTACAGGAGACGAGATACTGGAACTGAACGGTGAATCTCTGCATGGTTTAACCCATGAAGATGCCTTACACAAGTTTAAAGTGAGTAACTCCTAAATTCATTCATTTATTTTCCTTAGTCTCGGATTTATCAGAGGTCGCCACAGCGGGATGAACCGCCAACTATTCCAGCATATGTTTTACGCAGTGGATGCCTTTCCAGCCACAACCCAGTACTGGGAAACACCCATACACTCTCACATTCACACACACTCATACACTATGGCCAATTTAGTTTATTCATTCATTTTCCTCCGGTTTAGTCACTAAATGAAAAAACTTTCACAATTTTCAGATATTCATACATAAATTATAGAATTAATTTGAACTCAAATTAAAAAAGTGAAACTTTGTTTTTTTAAACACATTTTTTTCAACATGATAGTTTTAATAACTAATTTATATAAACTCATTTGCATGTTGACAGTACATACTATTTTAGCTTCAATTGCAATTCAAACGCATAACTAGGTTAATTAGTTTACCTAGTTAATTATACAAGCCATTGGACAACAGTGGTTTGTTCTGTAGCCAATCAAATACAAAAAACATTATTATTATTATTAATAATAATAATAATAATAATAATAAGTAGAGGCAAATGAGAAATAAAAGAAATACAACTTTCTCCAGAAAAAAAGATATAATAGAAAATAATATAAAAAATGTCCTTGCTCTGTCAAATATTACTTCGAAAATATTTGAAAAAGAACTAAAATTAATCCTAAATCAAACAAAAAGTGCTTCATGGGTAATTGATGCTCTTTGGATAAGGGATTTATAAAAATACACGCAAAAAAATCATAAGTCCAAGGCATTCAAAAAGTTATTATCATCATTGTCAATAAAATTGTAATTATTTATTATATTATGCAATTTAGGGCAGCACGGTGGCGCAATGGGTAGCACAATCGCCTCACAGCAAGAAGGTCGCTGGTTCGAGCCGTGGCAGTGTCAGTTGTCTTTTCTGACATGCGCTATAGGTGAATTGGGTAAACTAAATTGTTCGTAGTGTATGTGTGTGAATGAGTGTGTATGGATGTTTCTCAGGCCGTACTCACACTATGTACAGTTGCCTTGAATCGGGCCAAAGCACGCTTGTCCCCCCTCCCGTCTTCCCCGACGGCCCGCACTCACATTACATTCGGGCCTGGGCGCGCTTCCATCATCGATGACGCGCTGTTCAGTAAGCGCTCTCGCTCAGCACAGTGGAGATTTCTTTAGTTATATCGTTTAAGTCGTTTGATATGCGGTGACACGCAGTCTAATATTTCGCCAAACAGATCAGACACTTTGACGCTCATAAAGTCCTCGTGCTGGAGGAATTAGGAAGTTTGCTGAAGGCGCAGCTGACGTGCAGTGAGGGGTTTGCGTCTTTAATAATCTACGACAGTTTGCGTTCATTGAACAGTACGAATGATTAATTAATCCATATGAAACAGTCCCTTAAAAGTCACGTCTCGCTTTCAGTTTCGGGCTCAAGCACACTTGCACTCACACTGTAAGCGTACCGCGCTCTGGCCCACCTCTTCCAACCGGGCCAGGGCCACCCAAGTGTACCGTGCCTGAGCCCGATTCAGAGCACTCACACTTCTCAAACGATCCGGGAAACGGGCCTGGGCACGGTTCGGATAGCATAGTGTGAGTAAGTCCTCAGTGATGGGTTGCAGCTGGAGACTGGGTGACCCCTGAATAATAAAGGGACTAAGCCGAAAAGAAAATGAATGAGTTATGCAATTTAGAAAAAAATAATAAAAAAAGCAAACACCTCACAAAGTTAATTAAACCACCCAGACAAAATCTTGATCTGTCAGAAGCAGTAACCTGTGTGTCTGTTTCTGAAGCAAGTGAAGAAGGGTTTGCTGACGCTGGTGGTCAGGACGAGTCTGCGAGTGGGCGCAGTGATGGGCAGTCATGGCCAGGTGTCTCAGCTGTGCAGATCCAGATCTCTGAGCTCCAGCACCGCTATCAGTCGAGTCAGCGCTGATCTAGGAGAATACAACTGCCTGAATAACCCAGCAAAAGCCCAGGATAGAGTCATGATGGAGATCACGCTGCACAAGGGTTAGCATCACATCTCACTCTTTCATTGCTTTTATTTTTTATTTATATCATCACATGTGACCCTGGACCACAAAACCAGTCATGTGTCATCTTATAAAAACTTAATAGATGACAGTGGCAATCTTCATAACTTGTTTTGTGGTTTAGAACCACTTGAGTGTGAGTAAATGATGAGGTTATTTTCATTTTTGTGTGAACTATCCCTTTAAATCACATACTTAGTAGTTAAAGGTGCTGTATGTAAGTTTTTGACTCTTCTAAAGCATTAAAATACCATAATATGTTTCAGATATTTAAGAAACATGCTAAGTGAACATTCTTGTTTATCTGAAAAACAATGCTGAAGTCAGATTTGTTTTGGTCTCTTTAGTTTGTCAGTTTAGCAAATTATATTTCAGCACCCAGGGTTGCCTTGATAGAAAACAGCATATTTCATTCAGTCAGTCAGGAAGGCTCTCAAAGTATGTGTCCGCGACCAAAATCCAACCTCCACTGGACAGAAGCAGACTCGGAAATGTGGCACAGATTCAGAGTTCCACATGAGGTGGTTATTAATTAGCAAATAATATGAATATTATGAACATAAACATTAGGTGAGCAGGTTACGTTGTAGCCCCGTGTCCTAATAACACATGTGACTAGATTTGCAGTGATAAGCAATTTGGCAAAACCAGACAAAACATGGCAGAAATTTAAATACAGCCATTCCAGCCTGATCTCACGAGGAAACGTAAGTATTTTACTTTTTGTCAGTTTAGTGGCTAATTCGTACATTTTCGTACGACTGAACTGGCACCTAACCCCACCCCTAACCCCACCCGTCATTGGGTGATGAGCAAATCGTAGTAATTTGTACGAATTAGATCGTACGAATTCATACGAATTACCCACTAAATTAAAAAGTTACGAATTGCCGTGAGATTGCATTGGCCATTCAGAAGCACAGAATAGTGCACTCACTGCACTCCAACCAAATGGTAAGGTTTATAATCTAATTAATACACATTAAACCACTTTACCATTATTAAATGTAGATGCTGAATCACTGATATGTGTTGGTTTGCACTGAGTCACAGATCTAAAGTTCAATTGCAAATGGTTTATTTTATTTTCAAGATCTTAGGTGAACAATCTGCTGCTGCTTTCAGTAGTATGACAATAAATGTCATGTAAAATGGCATTTAAACTCGCATCATTAGCATTTAACACTGAATAAAGCACATGAGGTCTACCTGAGATGATCATTGTCAGTTTATCCTGTTGTTCAGCTGCAAGAAATAGAAGCCGTTTCTAATATATCAATTTCAGGTGTTGGTTAGGACAAAAACTCTTTTTAATATGGAAAATATTTCTTCTATAATGTGCAGTTGCTTTTAAATTAGAACTAGGGCTGTCAATCGATTAAAAAAATTAAGAAATTAATCACACTTTTTTTTTGCAATTAATCACAATTAAAAGACTGAAACGTAATTCTGGCTATTAAAATATAAAATTAATGTAAACTCAAGACAAAGAATCTATTTAAATTCAAAATATGATTGTTTATTAGAGTTTTTGTTTAAATTGTAACACAGATTTCTTTATGTAATCAACATACCTGCAATAAACCATCAGGATCCTTAAACTGTTGGCTTGAAAGCCATATTTATTACAGAAATAAAAACACAGGCATGTAAATGCCATTTGAATTTCAATACAATTAATGCCAACAACAAACAAAAATGTTGGATTCTAAGTGGACTGCAAAAAATTTTAAAAACACAGGCATTGCAAAAATTATATTAATAAAGTAATGAATACAAACAATTGTACTGTGTTGAAAAGTTGTACTGCTGAGAGTTGAGAACATTAATAATAAAGAAGAAACAATTTAGCTTAGTCCCTCCTTAACAGTCAGCCAGTTGCTGAGACAGACCAGTCTGTTTACATTATCAGGGGACAATGTGGCCCTTTACTTTTAAATGATGAGACCTGCGAGTGAGAACAGTCTCTAACAAGTAGAATCACCAAATCAGCATATGAATTTCGGAGCCACTGGTGCTGCGACAAGGACGTAAGAAGCATCAAGAGGTGCAACAAAGGCACACATAGGTCATACCTGTCAACATTGGGATGTGAAAATAAGGGATATGCGACCGTGACAACTCCTACTCCCCCACAAAAAAATCCCCACATTAATATTATATTAAATATCCCATTAAAACAACTAAATCTGTTAATCTGGAGCTGTTTCATTGTAAATAAACAGTTAAACAGTTAAATATGTTTTATTATTATTATTATTATTATTTACAAAGGATAGAATAAATAGTATACACTAGAAAAAGCTGCAAATAAATTAGCAAACAGTTTTAACAATTAAAACTAATAGCTATTATAAAAAATAGAATCAAGGTATCTAATCTCATTAATCTTTTCATCACTGCATAACTTGAACATTCTGATTAAAGAGCAACAAATGAATCTCTCATTTAGATTTTTTATTTGATTACAATAAATAACAGAGGAGTCACTTTAAAAATGCACACATCTAACATTATAATGAAAGCATTCGATTGCTTTCCTAACTGTTTATGGTCATTTAGGACAAAACTAGTTTTGTAAAAAAAAAAAAAAAAACACCAAGATCGACATCTTTAGATGTTTTTATTATTAATTATATTATTAAAACAGGCACCCAAAACCCAGACTTTCGCTCCATTTCAAATCCTGTGTACATAATCCGTTTGGGAAACGGCGTCTATTTTTTACTATGGAGCGCGTCAGCTGACAGTCACGCACCGCTACATGACTGTTTTGAGGATTGCATAGGAGGGGCGAAGCCGCCTGTAATAGAAAGGAAGGGAATACCTCAGTTTTTATAATCATTTCAAAGTGTTTTCATGCCTAAATAAAATTAAAGCACAGGACAGATTTACATTTAAGTGCGAGGGGCGTCTGGGTTGGCGGTATGGGTTGCGTAAAAGATCGGCTCTTTATTGACACCATAGAAAGATTGAAAATATGGGAGAAAAACGGGAAAATACCTTTACGGTATGATAGCAGGATAGAACTGTAAAATACAGGAGAATCCTGGGAAAAACGGGAGGGTTGACAGGTATGACACAGGTACACGTTGTGTCACACCAAAGATTATAGAATCCTTACAAGAACTTTGGTCACACCATCTCTAAACATTTAATTCTAAACACTTTGAGGGATAGGGACACCATCGGCGATGTTAGGCGTTTGTTCTTGTTGCTAGGAAACACACACACATAGGCAACATGCACAGTACAGCACACCCGGTGAGCGACTCTTTTCAGATTCATCAACACGCATGAACACGTTAATTGAGTTAATTATTTTTTTTACGCGTTAAATATTTGAAATTAATCGCATCAATTAATGTGCTAATTTTGACAGCACTAATTAGAACACAACTTAAATCAGCCTTAGTAGCCTGTTGGTGTCATCAATCTGACAACCTGCACTTGCGTGTGTTTTGAACCAGGCATGCGATACCTAGTTCAACCACTGGGTGTCAAACTTACAGACTGCACCTTTAATAAACTTTAAATGACAATCTATCCATTTGTTTTTAGATTTCATTCATTCATTTGTTAATATGTTTTGCACATGTTTGCAGAGTTTGGTGTTGGTCTGGGCATTGGTTTGTGTTGTGTACCGTCTTCCGGCGGCTGTCCAGGAATCTACATTCACACACTGTCTCCTGGATCTGTAGCTCACATGGATGGACGATTAAGGTTTGAAGATGATATATGTTTAAAATATGAAATATTGGCACTATTGTTTTGTGTGAGTTTTATAACTCAACTTTAAATTAATAGAATATTAACAGCACTCTAATCATGTTTTTTATTACAATTACTGTTAGTTAAAATATGTTTTATAAGTATACAGTTGAAGTCAGAATTATTAGCCCCCCTTTGAATTTTTTTTTTTCTTTTTTCTTTTTTAAATTAAATTTTTTATTGCTAAATTAAGCAAAAGCATGAAACAATGCTGCACTAAAATAATGTACTCTTGAATTAACTTGATAGATTTAGGTTTTTGTGTTAGATAATAACTACACTCTGAAACATGCCGGGTTGTAGCAATATGGACAAACCCAAAAGTTGGGTTGAAAAAAGATGAATTTAACCCAACATTGGATTTGTCCATATTTGACTTGATATTGGGTTAAAACAACCCAGCGTTTTTTAGAGTGTAGCTTGTTAGCATGCTTTAAACCATTACGTTCATTATTATGATCCTTTGTTTATAAAACATATATTAGTGTTAAAAGCATTAGTAGACTTAGAAGAATATTTGGCTACTGTATGATACAAGCATTTGAAAATCTGAAATCTGCCATTTATAAAATAAAAATGAATAAAAAAAATGGATGGATGGAACAACAGACAGACAGACAGACAGATATATAGATCCATCCATCCATGCATATATCCTATCTATCTATCTATCTATCTATCTATCTATCTATCTATCTATCTATCTATCTATCTATCTATCTATCTATCTATCTATCTATCTATCTATCTATCTATCTATCTATCTATCTATCTATCTATCTATCTATCTATCTATCTATCTATCTATCCATGCATATATCTTATCCATCCATCCATCCATCCATCCATCCATCCATCCATCCATCCATCCATCTATCTATCTATCTATCTATCTATCTATCTATCTATCTATCTATCTATCTATCTATCTATCTATCTATCTATCTATCTATCTATCTATCTATCTATCTATCTATCTATCTATCTATCTATCTATCCATGCATATATCTTATCCATCCATCCAATCTATCTATCTATCTATCTATCTATCTATCTATCTATCTATCTATCTATCTATCTATCTATCTATCTATCTATCTATCTATCGATCTATCGATCTATCGATCTATCTATCTATGCATATATCTTATCCATCCATCCATCCATCCATCCATCCATCCATCCATCCATCTATCTATCTATCTATCTATCTATCTATCTATCTATCTATCTATCTATCTATCTATCTATCTATCTATCTATCTATCTATCTATCTATCTATCTATCTATCTATCTATCTATCTATCTATCTATCTATCTATCTATCTATCTATCTATCTATATCTTAAATGGCAGATTCCAGATTTTCAAATGCCTGTATCATAGCCAAATATTCTTCTAATATAACAAACATACATCAATGGAAATTAGCTTTCAGAGGCATGTATAAATCTCAATATACAAATATAAAATCAATATAAAAAACCCTTATGATTGGTTTTGTGATCCAGGGTCACACATTACAGTTTTTCTCAGTGGCTTTGGTGCATTTCACACAACACTATTTACATTTGCACAACAGTTAAAGCATTTCTCAAAACAATTAGTGCAAACTGCAAAACCTAGTTGATAACCTGCAAAAGTGCGTCACTTGCTCAAAATGGAGAGCTCATTACTCAAAAGCAAGTATTGATGTCAATGAAAGTGTCAATGTCATCAAAATGAAAAGTCCTGACACCATTGTTTATGAACATGATAGTCAAATGGCTTTGTCATATTTTCATTATGACAGTTTACTCTCTACATGTTTTCCAATGCAAAAAAGTCAGATTTTGGTGACACTTCCTGAAAATGCTCAAGACAGCACTATATACTATTTGCACAACCATTTGAAAACTACAGTAAAGTTAGACATCACTGCATTTAGTGAGTGTCTGAGTACAAGACACTGAATATGTGTTTCACATTTTTACTGCATTTGCTCTTTACAATTCTAATTTATTCACAGCATTGTGCAAAAGAATAAACACACCCTTATTTACAACAAACATAAACTTCATTTGGGCAGAGCTGTGCACAACTGTAAACAATATTGCAGTACATATTGGAACTGAACCTACAACATACACAGGTCTGCAAAGCATTCATCAAATTGTTCAATTTCGAAGACATTTTCAGAAAAAAAAAAGATTTACATTTTTTAAATAAAATTTGCTTGACAGATTTTGACAACTAGTTCAACATTTTTGTATGTAATGACTCAAGTAATGAAATGAGGACTATTAGTTTTATATGGTATGACTATTCAGCATCCACAAGTTTAGTTAATTTTGACTGACATGACATAAGCAAATGAGAATGTTACAAACAGCAGAGAGTTGTATGAAAGCAATTGATGCATGTCCAAAAGCATTTGCAATTTGTTGATAGGAATGAGAAACTGCTACTATGATGTGCACAAATGACTAATTGTTTTGAGAAATGCATTAACTGTTGTGCAAATGTGAATAGTGTTGTGAGAAATGCACCAAAGCGACTGAGAAAAACTGTAAATGGCATAACAAGAGCATTGCAATTAATTATTGCTAAATTAAGCAAAGGCATGAAACAAGGCTGTACTAAAATAATCTACTCTTGAATTAACTCAATAGATTTAAGTTTTTGTGTTAGATAATAACTACACTCTGAAACATGCCGGGTTGTAGCAATATGGACAAACCCAAAAGTTAGGTTGAAAAAACATGAATTTAACCCAACATTGGATTTGTCCATATTTGACTTGATATTGGGTTAAAACAACCCAGCATTTTTTAGAGTGTAGCTTGTTAGCATGCTTTAAATCATTACATTAATTATTATGATCTTTTATTTATAAAACATATATTAGTGCATTTGAAAATCTGGAATCTGCCATTTATAAATAGATAGATAGATAGATAGATAGATAGATAGATAGATAGATAGATAGATAGATAGATAGATAGATAGATAGATAGATAGATAGATAGATAGACAGACAGACAGACAGACAGACAGACAGACAGACAGACAGACAGACAGACAGACAGACAGACAGACAGACAGACAGACAGACAGACAGACAGACAGATAGATAGATAGATAGATAGACAGATAGACAGATAGACAGACTGAATGAACAACAGACAGACAGACCAATCTATCTAAACAGACAGACAGACAGACAGACAGACAGACAGACAGACAGACAGACAGACAGACAGACAGACAGACAGACAGACAGACAGACAGACAGACAGACAGACGACAGACAGACAGACAGACAGACAGACAGATAGATAGATAGATAGATAGATAGATAGATAGATAGATAGATAGATAGATAGATAGATAGATAGATAGACAGACTGAATGAACCACAGACAGACAGATCTATTTATCTATCTGTCTATCTTAAATGGCAGATAGCTTTCAGTATCTCAATATACAAATATAAAATCAATACAAAAAGACCCTTACGATTGGTTTTGTGATCCAGGGTCACACATTAAAATATGAAATATGTCCAATAGTATCTGGATGCAGACTTGATGATGCACATCTCAGAGATGCAATGTCAGACACAATGCACTCAATTGAGCTAGTTACATCACTGTGAGAGGCGAGGTTAAGTGTCTCTCAATATGGCTTTTCTCATACTCTGAGCTGTTGAGTTTGGATCACTTGTAGTTAAACCAAATATATAAACGTCACATTACAATATAAAATGTCAACACTTTTATTTTTATAAGCGTGGTTTCTAAAGTAACCGAACTGCAGCGCTGTGGTTTGCTGTAATAATGTGTGTGGTTTGCTGGGATGTTAGTGAGTTTGGTGTGGATGTTTGTCAGATGTGGTGATGAGATCATGGAGATCAATGAGACGGTGGTCTGCAACATGACGCTGAACGATGTGTACACGGTTCTGAGCCAGTGCAGCCCGGGCCCGGTTCACATCATCATCAGTCGACACCCCGACCCCAAAGTAGGTATAACCTTTCTCACGGAGCATCACGGGCCACGTTTACTAAATCACACAGATGCAGAGACACTTCACACTTCATTATGACCAGTCAAAGCGGCAGTTTTGTTTTCATAGCTATAGTTCTGAGCTGTCAACAGTAAAATCAGATTTTACATTTGTGGAAATGTATTTGTTTGACTTTTTTTTTTTTAAGTCTGCGTAAGCTGGAAGTTATAGAGGACCAGGCGTGCCAGTTAGAAATAAAAAGAAGAATTAAATTATCAATTTAATAATTGAAGCATTAAAATGTGTATAATTAAATCATAATTTAAATGGACAATAAATAGACATATTTAAATGTGTTTATTTAAAGGTGCTGTATGTAAGTTTTTGACTCTTCTAAAGCATAAAAATACCATAATATGTTTGCAGATATTTAAGAAACATGCTAAGTGAACATACTTGTTTATCTGAATAACAATGAAGTCAGATATTCTGCCTTGAAAATGTGTTTTCCGTGCCAATATCTATTTATTATTGCATTTTCTATTATTTGATTAGGCTATATAAGCTATATATATATATTATTTATAGGCCTAGCCCATGGCAGGCTACACGGAATATTTTAAATAAGTGGGTTTAAAAAAAATACAATAGGATCGGTGACTGTGCACGAGCAACATCTACAGGTAGCCAACTCATATAAGAGCAGAACCAAAAGAAGTTTATGTGCAATAAGTCTATACAATACGGTCTTTTCTCATATGTTTTCTCACACAACAAGACTTTAGAGACATTCTAAAATGCTGGATTAATGAACAAATTTTCAAAGGAACTAATTAAACACATACAGTTGCAATCAGAATTATTCAACCCCCTGATTTATTAGCCCCCCTGTTTATTTTTTTTCCCCAATTTCTGTTTAACGGAGAGAAAAAAAATTCAACACATTTCTAAACATAATAGTTTTAATAACTCATTTCTGATAACTGATTTATTTTATCTTTGCCATGATGACAGTAAATAATATTTGACTAGATATGTTTCAAGACACTTCTATACAGCTTAAAGTGACATTTAAAGGCTTTACTAGGTTAATTAGGTTAACTAGGCAGGTTAGGGTAATTAGGCAAGTTATTGTATAATGATGGTTTGTTCTGTAGACTATTGAAAAAATATATAGCTTAAAGAGGCTAATAATTTTGACCTTAAAATGGGTTTTAAAAAATTAAAAACTGCTTTTATTCTAGCCGAAATAAAACAAATAAGACTTTCTCCAGAAGAAAAAATATTATCAGACATACTGTGAAAATTTCCTTGTTCTGTTAAACATCATTTGGGAAATATTTAAAAAAGAAAAAAAAATTCAAAGGGGGTTCAATAATTCTGTCTTGTAGTTCAGACTAACAGATGAGCTCGCTGTCTGTGCGTTGCGCTAATAGTGAACTTGACATTTGCTCTTCTTGAGAAAATGATGTTAAAGTGCTATAGCAGGCCCAGTTGCATATTGCACATGTAAATATTGCACAATACACTACTATTCGCTGCTGCCAACTGTTTACAATTTATTTCATGCATTTACTATTGCATGAAATAATAAAAAAGGGAAATGCGTTCGGTAATGGCGTGCGTGATTCACACAGAGCGCACTATGCCAAATTAAGTTCTTTTTAATTCTGCTTAAAGTGTAGAAAATCTTTAAAATGACAGAACTTTAATAAAGCCTTTTCCATTCGGAGAATTACAGTTTTTTAATAGCTTAGTCCTTATAAACGATCAGTTAATAAACTACATCATTTACGGATCTACTGAAGAATAAGACGAATACGCAATAACTATAATACTTTTTATATTTTATATAAACTATAAATATAAAAAATAAATACTTTTAAAGTAATTGAACATTATATGTAAAACAAATCTAAACTATTATATAGGCTACAGGCTAAATAAAGGCACCTTGTCTGAGCTTTACAGCACGTGTGTCAAACATGCAAATAATAATAATAAAAAGCCTGGGTGCTGGTCCGCAGAGGGCTTTTATTTTGAGGGCTACGTCACAAGCTCAGATTTGGTTGACCAATTAGAGGAAAATAGGCGTTTCAGCACCGATATGTACAGTATAATGAATTTTAAAGTCATTTATCTATTTTTCTACCCTACATTTAAAAAACGAAAATCGAGCCAAAATCTTGTTTTTCCGTTTTTTGTGAGCAAACAAAACAACGAAAAACTGTCGTTTTTTTAGTTTTCCTTTTTTTGTTTGAAAACGCATATGGAATGGACGGAAGATACCCTGATTTATTTGCCACTTGGTTTACTTTTCCTTTTGCCACATGCTTTTCTCGAGTTGAAAATAAATCAAGTTAAAAAATGCCGTTGGACAGTCCACACGTGGAAGCAACCAATCAACTTTCACCAAGTCGAGCTAAACCATTTCTCACTTGTAAATAAAATACAAGCTGTCATTGGACAGAGAGAAAACGATAGCTCATTTAAGCAGGCTGGAGTGTTAAGATTAGCGAAGCGACTCAAATGTCTGGGCATTCTGAACGTGTTTGTGGATGATTTATCAGCTTTAGTTTAAGTTTGTGAAAGAAATTCTCATTGGATTATCACTGTTAATAATAGAAATAGAAAAGTTTTAATGAAAGTTTTTCTATTTCTCACGCAATTATGTGGTGTGATTTTGCAGTTCAGAGTTTACCAAGCTTGTACTTTGGAACACAGTGACATGCAAAATTTGAAGAGGGATCTGAATGCAGACCTGGTGCCGTGCAATCTGAGCTACATCCAATGCTTTTTAATACGCTCAACTAACCCCACCCCTAACCCTACCCCTCACAGTGAAGTCACTAGCTCCAGTGAGTGCATTTTGTCTGACATTGCATCACTGAAATATACACTCTCAGCTTGCATCATCAAGGCTGCATCCAGATATTATTGGAAATTTGTGGCACAAGCTTGCATTCACAGTCTGCTGCATTCACATGAGTATAAATGGAGACCTACGGGGTGAAAAGTGCAGCCTGAACGCAGCCTGAGAAACCCTGATTTAAGTAAAATGAACTCAATTTCATTCATTTTTTCAAAGTTCAGTTCAAGTGTGCATGGGCACCAAACCCCACCCTAAACCCAACCATCATTGGGGATGAGCAAATTGTACTAATTCATTTATACATTCATTCATTGATTCATTGATTCATTTACTACCGCTTTTCCGGGGCCGGAGCGCTGGGGCAGCAGTCTCAGGAGAGAACCACAGACTTCCCTCTTCCCAGACACTTCCTCCAGCTCCTCCGGGGGGATCGCGAGGCATTCCCAGGCCAGCCAAGAGACATAGTCCCTCTAACGTGTCCTGGATCTTCCCCGAGCCCTCCTCCTGGTAGGACATGCCTGGAACACCTACCGGGTGACAGAGCTCCTCACCCTATCCATAAGGGTGCGCCCTGCCACCCTGCGAAGGAAACTAATTTCGGCCAGTGTTGCCAGATGTAGCTGACTGATTCCAGCCCAAAAACCCGCAGAAATGCAAAAACACCCGCACAAAAAATGGCGGGTGTGCCTTTACAAAACCGCCCAAATATACTGCACCTTCATAAATAAAAATTATGAACAGAATTGGTGTCAAGGAGTAGCCCTGCCGGAGTTCAACATGCACTGGGAACATTCATTCATTCATTTTCTTTTTGTCTTAGTTCCTTTATTAATCCAGAGTCGCCACAGCGGAATGAACCGCCAACTTATCCATCCTATGTTTTATGCAGCGGATGCCCTTCCAGCTGCAACCCATCTCTTTGAAACATCCATACACACTCATTCACACTCATACACCACGGACAATTTAGCTTACCCAATTCACCCATATCGCATGTCTTTGGACTTTTGGGGGAAACCGGAGCACCCGGAGGAAACCCACGCGAACGCAGAGAGAACATGCAAACTCCACACAGAAACACCAACTGACCCAGCTGAGGCTCGAACCAGCGACCTTCTTGCTGTGAGGTGACAGCACTACATACTGCACCACTGCATCGCCCGCACTGGAAACAAGTCTGACTTATTGCTGGCAATGCGAACCAAACTCCTACTCTGTTCATACAAAGATGAGACGGCCCTTAACATAGCGCCTCTGACCCCATACTCCCAAAGCACCCTCCACAGAAAGCCACGAGGGACACAGTTGAATGCCTTCTCCAAGTCCACAAAAGACATGTGGACTGGTTGGGAATACTCCCATGAACGCTCGAGCACTCTGGTGAGGGTATAGAGCTGGTCCAGTGTACCACGGCCTGGACGAAAACCGCACTGTTCCTCCTGGATCCTAGGTTCAACCATCGGCCGGATCCTCCTCTCCAGTACCCTGGCAAAGGCTTTCCCCGGGAGGCTGAGGAACGTGATCCCCCTATAGTTGAAGCACACCTCTGGTCCCCCTTCTTAAAAATGGGAACCACCACCCCAGTTGCCCAGTCCAAATACATACATATTAGCCACTAAATCAAAAAGCTATGCATTGCATTGAGATAGCATTACTATGTGTGTGTGTGTAGGTCTCTGAGCAGCAGCTGAATGAGGCCATCTCTCAGGCGGTGGAGAACAGCAGATTGAGGAGAGACAGGAGTCAGTGGAGTATGGACGGATGTAACAGCAGTGAGTTCCTCATCTTGTGTTTGCTATCAAATAATTGTGATAGTTATTTCTAATGCCTGATTTACACATCTAGAGTATCTGAAGCATGTGCAGCTATGTCTACATGAATCCAGATAAAATGGCATTTTCATCTAAAAGCACTCTATGTCCACACTATCGTTTTCAATTATTCCGTCATCCACACTAAAAGAACTGAAAACACTTTTGTTTAGTACTGCACATGCGCACAGATGTAAGACGCTTTTACCTGCGCTATATCTGCCTTCCATTTATTTACTTTCTGTCTCTCTGAAACGTCGCAGCAAAATGCTGAACAGCTTGCCATAAACATCCCGTATCCTTTGAAGAGAGGCAATATGGAGCATCTAAAAACTGACATTAATCTTTAATAAAGCTGTCAAAATGGACAGCATTCAAAACATCTGCGTGTCCAGCATGTTAGCTGAATTGGCCACATGACTGCATCAAAAGACTAAAATGTGTCATCGTTTTCGAAAGCCTCCGTTTTCATAGTCCACCCTGCAACAGGAAAACATCATTTTCAAATGTTTTCACTTTGGACAGAGTTTTCTAAAAGATAACGCCATGAAAACGCCATGTCGGTGTGGACAGAAGGCTGAAACAAAGAGAAAAATATGCGTTTTTAAACTAACACATATTAGTGTGGACCTGGGCTGAGTGATTCTGAAATTCAAGTTATTTTAGAGTTTACTCACTGATATTTATGATATCTAATTAATATTATGAAGAGCTCAACGACAGACATCTGGTAATGAATTCAACAGGTGGTTATGTTGAGATTTGGTCAGATTTGTTATTTTTGTGGTCCACTCACAAAGATTTTGACAACATTAAAAAACAATAGAGTGGAAAAAAACAATGATATGATAAATATAAAATATAAATTTATGATTAATATAATTATATTAATATAATACTATTAATACTACTACTAATAATACTACTATACTTCATAATAATATGAATAATATTAGTAATCATCATCCCTTTAATCAAATAATATCTTAAATTAGATTTTGTGTATTAAATATTAAATATAAATAATAAAAGGATCACTTAATTTATAACAAAATGCTAAAATAATGTTATATTATTTTGCAACAATTTACAAGACAAATATTTTCTAAATATATACAGGGTGGGCCATTTATATGGATACACCTTAATAAAATGGGATTGGTTTCCTGAATACAGCTTCCTGAAAAGTGGATTGGTTGTCGTGGGCCAGTTGAATGGCCTGCAAGGTCTCCCGATCTGACCCCCTTTGACTTTTATCTTGGGGTTCATCTGAAGGCAATTGTCTATGTAATTTATTAAGGTGTATCCATATAAATGGCCCACCCTGTACCATGTTATAATCATATAAATTTGTATAATTCATGGGTAAGCTAAATTGTCGGCTGAGTCAGTTGGCATTTCTGTGTGGAGTTTGAATGTTCTCCCAGCGTTCATGCGGGTTTCCTCCGGGTGCTCCGGTTTCCCCCACAAGTCCAAAGACATGCACTATAGGTGAATTTGGTAAGCTAAATTGTGAATGAGAATGAGAATGTATGGGTGTTTCCCAGTGATGGGTTGCAGCTGGAAGGGCATCCGCTGTGTAAAACATATCCTGGATAAGTTTGCGGTTCATTTCGCTGTGGCGACCACAGATTAATAAAGGGATTAAGTTAAAAAGAATATGAATGAATGAAGAATGAATTAACATATATATATATATACAGTTGAAGTCAGAATTATTAGCCCCCCTTTAATTTTTTTCTCTTTTTTAAATATTTCCCAAATGATGTTGAACAGAGCAAAGAAATTTTCACAGTATGTCTGATAATATTTTTTCTTCTGGAGAAAGTCTTATTTGTTTTATTTCGGCTAGAATAGAAGCAGTTTTAAATTTTTTAAACACCATTTTAAGGTCAAAATTATTAGCCTCTTTAAGCTATATTTTTTTCGATAGTCTACAGAACAAACCATCATTATACAATAACTTGCCTATTTACATACATTTTGCAATACATATAACATCTTTTCTACAGATAATAAATAAATACATATAAATACACATACATATTTTACACAGTTACACATTTGACCTCTTCCCAACAGGGAAAACCACCAACAATCAAGAATGCATGATTATATGGTGTCAGGGCTTTGCAATAAAACAAATGTCATTATAATGGAAGTCAATGAGGTGAAAACAGCCACCAACACAATGAAAGAGCAGTCCATTTGAACTGTAATAATACATCCAAGCTGACTCTACTGTGAAAAAAAACCTCATGCATGAAGTGACTGAAATGTCTGATCTCAGGTCTGAGGAGACCCGAGCCCTGTTGCCACAGCAGACAGAAGTGCATCCGCTGTGTGGACCGGAGCGCCAGTCAACTGACCTGCAGACGCACACAGAAACCCATGATCCGCTCCTGCAGCGAAGGCGCTTACAGCCAACGCTGCTGCATCCCAAACAGCACCACCGCTCAATCCTTCCTTCACACAGACCACGTCTCTTTAACAACCAACAGTGAGACCTCACTCAATAACACACTGTCTCAATCTTCCTTCACCGATGACGACTATAACATTCCCTACAAATGTCCAGTGAACTTCAACGGACAGCAGACATTTGATGTGAATGCAAGTTCAAGACTTGTAAACCAGCCACGAAAATACTGCAGACGGCAACAGGAAGTCAGCAGTCAGGAAGCACTGAATGTTTCGAGCGGCTCTAATCCAGATTCACCAGTTAAAGATGAAGATTTGATGCTCTCGCAAAGCAACTGCCAGGTATGGAAACATTTACTGTATGAATTGATCGATGGAGATGTTCATTTCTTTGTTGTTGTTGCTGTTTTAATACATTCAAGGTTTCGGCAGATTTAAAGTCAAATTAGAGACTTTTAAAGATATTTTAAGACCGCTATTGATGGAATTTCAGACTTATACAGAGCTAAACGCTAAGGTTTTTGTCTAATGGCTCAGTCGGGAAAAGATTTTTACTTGGCCCATTAAAGAAATTTTTTTGTATGAAATGATGGAATAAGATGTTCATTTCTTTGTTGTTGCTGATTTTTTCATACATTCAGAGTTTCTGTTAATTTAAAGTAAGCTTAAAGACTTTTAAAAAACGTTTTTAAGACCAAATTTTTAGACTTATACAGAGCTAATAACCTAAGGTTTTTACTTGCCCCCTTTAAAAAAAAAGAAATAATTATTTCTCAGCCACATATTTTAAATAATGTGTCAAAACAAGCTAGCCCTAGTTTAAAAAAAAAACTTTATGTGCTACAGTGTATCTAGGTCAGTGTACTCACCAATGTATAGACGATCGTCGATCCCAGTTGTAAGAGCAACAAATAATATCTTGACGTCTAGTTGATCATTTGGAAAAGTGGAAGAAGGTCGATTTTTCTGATGAATCATCTGTTGAACTGCATCTAAATCATCACCAGTACTGCAGAAGACCTATGGGAACTTAAGTTTCTCACAGAAATCAGTCAAGTTTGGTGAAGGAAAAATCATGGTTTGGGGTTACATTCATTATGGGGGCGTGCGAGAGATCTGCAGAGTGGATGGCAACATCAACAGCCTGAGGTATCAAGACATTTGTGCTGCCCATTACATTATAAACCACAGGAGAGGAACAATTGTTCAGCAGGATAGCGCTCCACAGCCTCCACATCAAAGTTCCTGAAAGCAAAGAAGGTCAAGGTGCTCCAGGAATGGCCAGCCCAATCACTAGACATGAACATTATTGAGCATGTCTGGGGTACTCTGGGAGTCCTGCAAGAAGGCTTTCTTTGCCATTCCAGATGACTTTATTAATAAGTGATTTGAGTCATTGCAGAGATGTTTGTATGCAGTCCTCCAAGCTCATGGGAGTCATAAACAATATTCATTCTTTTTCCACTGCACCATGACTTTATATTCTATACTGTACATTATTTCTGTTAAGTGACAAGACTTTTGTCTAAGCAAAATCAGACATTACTGTCCTAATGAAATCATTAAAAAATAAGGCATGATCATATTTTATTTTGGTAAAATAAGCGTAATCTAGAGCCCTTTACCTTTCATATAAGCCACTTCTGATACCAAATGACCAACTAGAAGTCAAGTTATTATTTGTTGTTCCTAAAACTTGAATAGGCGACAAGAGTTTTGTCAGGTAATGTACTGTCATCATGGCAAAGATAAAATAAATCAGTTATTAGAAACAAGCTATAAAACTATTATGTTTAGAAATGTGTTGAGAAAATCTTTGCATTTAGACGAAATTGTGGAAAAAATATACAGGGGGGCTAATAATTCAGGAGGGCTAATAATTCTGATTTCAACTGTATATATACACACACACACACACACACACATTTTTTTCATAAATTATCATGTCAGTGAGGTTTTGTGCAAAACATAGGAATTCAATTCTATAAGTTGCACTTCATAATATACTGCTACTGTTTTTGCTCTGTTAAAGAGGCTGTTCACAAGTAGCCAGTGTTCACTCGGAAACGGTTGCATATATGGCCATAAATAGTGGTTGTGCAAGTCAAGATACGATTGGCTTTAGTGCAACCCCTTTACTGCGTTCTTCACAAGTTTTGCAGCATCTTGCACCATCAGTGTGCACATGAGCTGCTGTAATGTTAGAGCGGAGGGAAGACGGCCATTTATTTGTTGCGTTTTTATTTTTTTGACTACTTTTTTGTTTTATTGCATCTTATTGGATGGGAAATACAAACATTCAATTCAATTCACACCTTTATTTTTTTAGCGCTTTTACAATGTAGATTGTGTCAAAGCAGCTTCACATAGAAGATTACAGTAAGTTAAAACCGTGTCAGTTCAGTTTTCAGTGTTTAAGTTCAGTTCAGTTCAGCTCAGTTCAGTGTGGTTTAATAAGCACTGCTGAGAGTCCAAACACTGAGGAGCAATTCCATCGATGCGCAGCTCTACAGATCCTGAATATTAATATTAATAATATCAAAGCATTTTATTTAATACAAAAAGATGCGTAATAATCATATCATCTATGAAAAACATTATCATTTCATGCAAACTGTGTTTTAAGTTAAGCAATTTCCTGTGCAAAGACTCATCGTGATCTGTGAAAAACAGAAATGTGTCAAATATACGTCTCGCTGTCACTTATTGCGATCTTGAAGCTTTATTTATTTCTAAATGGGAATTGTTTAGAGCTAACAAGTTAGACTTCACTGAATATTGGCCACATCATGGGGTCATTGACATACATTTGTGAAATACTGTGCGTATAAATGTATACAAATGCACAAAAATATGCTTTAAATATCTGTTTCTTTATGATAATGTATAGCATTTAACCCAGGGGTGTCCAAACTCGGTCCTGGAGCGCCGGTGTCCTGGAGAGTTTAGCTCCAAACCTAATTAAACACACCTGAACCAGCTAATCTAGCTCTTACTAGATATACAAGAAACTTCCAGTCAGGTCTTTTGAAGCAAGTTGGAGCTAAAATCAGCAGGACACCGGCCCTCCAGGACTGAGTTTGCACACCCCTGATTTAACCTAACCTAAATAGATCTATTTTACACAGGCCCGTAGCCAGGGGGGGTTCAGGTGGTTCGAGAAACACACCCCTTATTGACAAAGGTCCAGAATTGGTCCCATACATGAGCTCATTTGTCCTAGTTTGATTGCTATGTTGTTATAAATTGTGAAATCTAAAAAGGCTTTAAGACCAAATGGAAACCTCTGATGGCTGTTGCTTCAGTGTGACTTCAGCTTTGGCCAATGCAAACAATTATTTTTCATGTGTCCCAACAACCAGCTGTGAAAAAAGTTCTAATCCAGCTCAAAATAATGCTTAAAATGTCATAATTAAATAGATAATAGGTAAAATAATGACAAAAAGGTTAACTTTTTGAGAAAAAAAAACACCCCTTTCACCAGGCTGGCTACGGGCCTGTTACAGCATCATAATATAAAATAAGTCAAACTTGTATTGCCTCACACAGCTTTGTTTTTTTATTGTCTCCCCACATGCATCTAGTTTTTCTGCAGTCTATACAGGGCTTTGAGAAAGATCTCAAGGCTTCTGTTTAAGAATGTACGTAGTAACTCTTTCTGGGTGTGTTTGTGTCATGTATTTTTTTTATATATGAATATGTGTGCACTTCGTACTGAAGGTTTATTTGCATCTTTTTGTGATATGTGTGATTCAGAGTGTTTGGCATGGGGCATGGCTCTTGTGTGTGTATGCGTGCAACAGTGATGCATGATGAAACGATGCATTTCTACACCTTTTCAAGTTCTTTGTAAGTCTCAAACTCTAGTCAACGATTTCCTGTTTTTGTGACAGGAAGTGGTTGAACACACAGAACTCGGAACTAAAGCATCTGCCTGCATCTCTGAGCCTAAAAGTGACTCAACACACAGAGGGGACAGACTGCATAAAGGTAGGTTTAATACACCTACTGCTGGTTATAAATGCAAATAATGAAATGAGAAATGCGTGTCATGTAGATTGCATACCTTGGATTTAGATGTTTACTGTGTATTATTCTGAAAAAAAGTTCAAGAAACATATGCTGAGGATTTTCATTTCCTGATTTAGCTGATAACAATGTGCAGTATGCTGACAGTCAAGATAAAATGGATAGATCACCCAAAAATAAAAATTCTGTCATTTACTCACTCTTCATTTGTTTAAAATCTATGTGAGTTTCTTTCTTTTGTTGAACACAAAAGAAGATATTTTGAAAAATGTGAGTAGCTGGTACCCATTGACTTTCATGGTCATTTCTTTTCTTACTATGGAAGTCGACAGGCCCCAGTAACCACACTGTAAAACCCGAGAGTCAACTTTATCAAATGAAATGAGTGTAGTTGACTGAAAGTTAATTCTACTCATTTGAAAAGAGTTTTGAACTTAGTGTTGAAGGTAATGAGTTAATTAAATACCTTATTACTTCAACCTAAATGGAGTAAGTTTACAGTACTCATAGATTAGGATTTTTTTTTACTCAAATGGTTTGTAGCAATCGGTTTCCTCAAACAGTGTGTGTTGCCTTAGCTTATTGGGTTTTACAGTACTCAATAGGTTTGAGTTCTGTTCATTTATTTGTTTTTACTGTGCTCAAATTGCTTCATTTACTCAAATGGATTAAGTTCACAGTACTCATTAGGATGAGTTTTTGAACTTAAATGGTTTGTTGCAATCGGTTTCCTCAAATGGTTTGAGTTACCTTAACTTATTGGGTTTTACAGTGTAGCATTGCTTTAAAATATCTTTATTTGCATTAAACAGGAAGAAACTCAAAGACTTAAAACCACACAAGCGAGGATAAATGATTTCTTTGGTAAACTTATCTATTTAATAAAAGAAAAGCAGCACTCAGTTTCTTTTTTCAAACAAATTTTGTAATTCTATTGTTTCCGAATGAAACTAGAGCAATTATTGAAGCAAATATTGTGTGTAGGGCAGCATGTGAGTTAGTTCTCAGTTTTCACTTCTCTTTTCAGAATTTCATGAAAGGGAAATGCATGTAAACTCTATTGTGTTACAGATCTGGAGTGTTCATCTCAAGTGTGTAGTCCGAGTAAGCGAGTCGGTCTGAGACGCCAGGCTCATTTGGAGGTCAGTGCAGACCAACCACTTGACCCCTGGGTAAAACTGACGGACAGTCCGGAGAATCAGTCATACTGCTCCAAAACCATGAGTGACCATAATGGAGATAGCGAAGTAAATGGCACATCCTCTGAAACCACAGAGTCCAAATCTGAGCAAGCTACCGGTGTTAAAAAAGGGCCCCCGGTGGCTCCCAAGTCTGCAAGAGTACGCCAAAGTATGAGGAGCATTAAGTCTGGGAAACCGATAACAGAGGCTTTGAGGAATCAACAGGATAACAGGAGCCATGAAACTGGCAGGACCTTTGGGATTAGTTCGAGAGCAGCTTCATCAGGAGGCAATTTATCAATCAGGCAGAAGATCAGCTCGTTTGAGACTTTCTCAAGTCCTGATGGATCTGAAAGGCCAAGCTGGCGAATGGCTCCAACTGCATCTGTTCCTCCAACAGAGAAGACGACTAAAACTTCCTCTGCAGACTACACCAATGTAGAGAGAACCAGAGTTAACACAAGCAACTTGCGCAATAATGATTACTGTCAATCAACACCAACAATTTCGGCCACAACCCTGCCTTCAGAAGAGCAACCAGCTTCCCTCATTTCAGAGCCCCATCCTGAGGAGGTGGAAATACACTCAATTTCTGAAGATTCAAAGACCTGTAAGTCAATCCCTGTTGAAGAACCTACTGTTGACTCTACTGAAGAGCTTGCAACCGCTGTGGAGACTGAGCAAGAACCCGTTTCTTCTGCAAAGTCTTCTGTAGATTCTGAGCATGAACCGGTTTCTTCTGCAGAGACTGAACAAGAACCGGTTTCTTTTGCAAAGTCTTCTGTGGAGACTGAGCAAGAACCAGTTTCTTCTGCGGAGACTGAGGAAGAACCAGTTTCTTCTGCGGAGACTGAGCAAGAACCAGTTTCTTCTGAAAAGGATTTGCCCCCTGTAACCCACGTCCCAAGAAGATCGAGCAGCTCAAAAGAGGCCCCTGGAGAAAAAGCAGAAGATGCTGGGACTCATGCGGTGAGCTTAAGGACCAGGAGTTTACCTCTTAGTCCCTCTTCAGATGGCCCCATCTCAAGCGGCTTGGAAGGGGAGAGCCTGGGTATCATCTTGTCATTCAGCAATCAAGTGTCCAGTGCACTCATGCGATCCATGCAGTCTCTGCCACAGTCACCTTGTATTCGGTTAGGGAACCCGTGGAGTGCCCCGCCAGCATCCCCTCTTCATAACCCAATCGAGGAAGACTCTGCTGCCGAAAACCCCCATGCTTCGACAGCTCTGGAAAACAACGAGAAGGGTTTCTCTGTCAGGTATGCATCTTATCTTAAGTAGATTATCTCAGAAAATGATGCACTTGGAAGATGAAAGTGTTTGGGGTGTAATTGCTTAGTTTTGGCTGATGGTACAGGATAAGATCAATTACAGGGACTTGAGCCAACAACGTAGGCGTCTTTCATGTTGAGAACTGGCTGTACGATAAAGCTTTGAATCAGTTGGGAGTCTGTTTTAAATGAAACGAGAGAAAATGCAGCATGCTTGAGTTGGTCACAAACAGCAGACCCTTTCATGCTATTGTTTGTAATTTCTAGTTCATATCACTTTAAGAAAAAAACAACACTTTCTCGTCATGCATGTTTGGCTTGAAGTCTGTAGATGAATGTGGTTAGCAAAATGGTTGCAATGTGCAAGCGAGACATACAATTAACTTGCAATTTAAAGCACATAGAGGGTGACCACTGCCTGCATATTTAGCTTTAACAGAAAATAAATGCACTCAATCAACTAATCTACTGATTCATCTAAAACCAGATACTTCCTAGTTATGTAGATCATTGTGGGGGGTTGGCTTTTTCAGTAGTTTGTGGCATACATTTGCATTGAACCAGATATATTTCATTCAATTACATCTCATTTATTACTCAAACGTATTGACGTTTTTTAGCTCATTCGAGATAATAATTCGATTTTGACCTACAGTAATCTTTTATTCTAATGTAAGACATCCAGCTTGTTGTCAATACCATATGACTTACGTGCATCAGTTGCATAGGATAGTAAAGTGTCCATTAGAAGAGTATTTCAGAACCCCAGCATAAGCGGTGGGTCTTCTGGATACTTTTAATCTACAGTTTTGAATATTATGAATTCAGACCTACTACTTGGCTCACATACCGTTTTCATATACTATATAGTAGGGGGAGTATGCAAATGTGAACAAACACTTTGTCTGCAGGATTGCTTCAACATTTTTAGGCAGTTGTGTTTTATTAGATATGGAGCTAGATTCTGAAGCATAGTGGGATAGTGTCTCTCCAGAATTGGAGTTGGCTACCTCTATCTTAAGTTGACTTTAAAACACTGCAAATACTCTGGCAAATTCTACTCCCGAAGAGTCACATTTCGGCCCTTTTTACTTACAAACTTGCCTACGATTGAGTCTGAAGGCCTTGATTGGTTTAAGACAGGAATCACTACACTCGGCCAAGGAGGGCCAAAATCCAGCAGAGTTTAGCTTCATCCCTTAAACACACCTGAACAAGCTAATCAAGGTCTTACTAGATATACTTGAAACTTCCAGGCAAGTGTGTTGAGGTAAGTGGGAGCTAAACTGCAGGCACCAACCAAGTTTGGTGACCCCTGATTTAGGATATGAGCTGTAGTCTTATAGCAAGACTGCACAAACTTGGTTCTGGAGGGCCGGTGTCCTGCAAAGTTTAGTTCCAACCCCAATTAGACACACCTTGGCAAGCTAATCAAGCTCTTACTAGGCTTTCTAGAAACATCCGTGCAGGTGTGTTGAGGCAAGTTGGAGCTAAACTTTGCAGGACACTGACCAAGTTCGGTGACCCCTAATTTAGGATATGAGCTGTGGTCCTATAGCAGGGGTGCCCAAACTTGGTTCTGGTGGGCCAGTGTCATGCAAAGTTTAGTTCTAACCCTAATTAGACACACCCGGGCTAGCTAATCAAGCTCTTACTAGGCTTTCTAGAAACATCCGTGCTAATGTGTTAAGGCAGGTTAGAGTTCAAATCTGCAGGACACTTGCCCTCCAGGACCAAGTTTGGGCACCCCTGTCTTACAGGAACTGGGGTTTCCACTCTTGCTCCAAATCAAGGGTGACCATCCTTGCTCTTGGTCCAACATATAATTTCAAGTTATCCTGATTGTCTTAATTCATTGGGTGAGGTGTTTTGGTTTGCTAAACTCAGCAGGGATGACTTCCCCAATCTCAGGCACTTTAAAACAAGTTCATTTATATCTGGTCCACAGCTTGGCTGAACTGAGAGAGCGTACCATTGAGAGAGGAGAGGAGTGCAAGACAGACGAATGGAAACCTGAACAAGCCCTCACTTCAGCCTCAGCTGCCTGTGCCCAATCCATGCTCTCAGTCCTTCCTCAACCGGAAATCCAGCGGATGATTCAGGAAGTGAAGGATCTGGATGAAGACACGCTAAGGGTGGGTTTAGCTCTGGTTTGATAATCATAAGGCCGAAACAACAAAGGTAAATGCTGTTGGCTATTGTCTGCCACTGATTACTTGCACTTCCTGCTCTGCAAACCTGAATATGTATGAGAGGTGTGACAGAGGAACAATCGGTTCTCTATGAAGAAACAGTTTAAGGGTATTTTAAGGTTGGTGAAGCTCACTCGGTAGGAGAGTTGGAATAGATGTAATAAAATATGCGTCTCTTGGTCAATAGCGTGACTTCCTTCCATGGCAGGGTTGCAAAGGGTGCAATTTCCTGCTGTTTTGAAGTTGTTTCTGGAAGGGATACAGCTCTGGCAGGAAGTTAACAAGAATTATTTATATTATTTTTTGAATTACCCATTACATTTTGTTTTATTAACGTCAACACCTACCCCAGCCTTAATCCTACCTCTTGTAATGTAAAATTTTTCTCCTACCTCTCAGTAATGTAAAAACAGTAATTATTGTTGTACAGTGTCATGCTGTATCCCTATAGACATTACCCTGTAGCATTTAAGACTTTCAATGATTGATATTTAGGTTTGCAAACAAACAAAACTGTCTGTATTCCTTCAGGTTAATGAGATACTGTTTCACATGCCCTTGCACAATGTCCGTTTGTGTTGTGAAAGTGAAATGCGGAAAAACAAGAAGTTTTTTTTTTTCTTCAGACATTTCATAAGAGCATGCAAGTTTTTTTTTTTCTATCAGCTATATAAATGAATTCACAATACTAATACAGCTAATCACTCATCTTTAGCATAGTTAGCAGGGCTGGATTATGGACCCAATCCCTTGAATCAAAGAAGCTTCACCGTAGTTGATTTTAAATGGTCCTGTGGTCTGACAGATTATCTGCTATTTCCACTGGGATATTAAAGTGTGCATCTGACGAACACTTTAGTATCCCATAAGGCCATTTGAGAAGATTTGTGAATAATGAATATCAGCGATGAGGCTGACATCATAGGTTACACGGCAATTCCATTATTGCAAATGCAGTATATCTGACTGTACTGTATTCATACAGCAAGTTTGCGTATATACATAACATACTTGATGAAGCGCAGTCAGCATCAATTTTCTGAACACTGTCAAATATTATATGATCTAAATCTCATAACATGTTTTTTATAATGTCATAACATGTTTTTATGTTACTTTATCATACATATTAATGATATCATCATATATATTAATAATATAATCAGGTTTCAACTTTATACTTTGGTTTATACAGACTTTAACTTGATGTATTAAAGGTGCTGTATGTACGTTTTTGACTCTTCTAAAATCGTAAAAATACCATAATAAGTTTGCAGATATAAAAACATGCCAAGTGAACATATTTATCTGACAAACACAATGCTAGTTAGGTATTCTTCTTTCAGAAAGTGTGTTCCATGTCGGAATGTCTGTCTTTGTTTTGGTCTGTGTAACTCCGCCCACTTCTAGTTTACCCAATTAGATTTTGCCACCCCATATTGCCTTGGTAGAAAATTAAGTGTATTTCATTTTAGACATGAAGTCTGCCTCAATAGCGCAAATTCAAAATTATATCTACGAGGTGGGTTTTCATTTACAAACAACAAATATCACCAACTTAAACATTAGGTAAGCAGATTACAAGTGTAATGCTGTGTGCACACCAGACAGTATACGTAAATAGACGCGTGAACATTTTGAGTTTACTTGCTTCAGTCGCATGTCAACTTCGCTTCACAATAGATGCAGCTGTGCTTTATGTGCTTTAGGAAGGCTGATAAACAGAGTAGATTTGTTTGGCGCCGTGTTTGAGTCTACTAGATCCTTTCAGAGGTGTACCCAGCTCTGTAAGTTCATCAACTCCTCCAGAAATTATACCTGGATGATGGAAACTTTCAGCGGTGCTTCAGATTGAGCCAAGCCCAGTTTGATGAGCCGTTGTCCGGTGTCGACGAGGATTTCCCTTCGGGACATCAACAACAGGCAATACGACATAATCACACCCCTACAAGAGCAAGCTCATGATTTGTTAACGCGGCGCGAATGCTGAACTTCAGATTTTCCAACTCGAGCGATTTGAACGTGTAAAACTCGTACCCTTCCTCCGCGTCTGGTGTAAATGCAGCATCAGGCTCGATCATCGTTGCATGCTCGCTTCTGTTTAGGTTGTCAGTCTGCCAATCTGCATGTGTGTCTTTGAAGGAGGGTCCAAGTGAAAAAAAAATCCCTATCTAATATCCGAATGTATTATTTTGAATTTGTACTGCAATACCTAATTCAAGCCAAAATGCTGCACATCTTTATGTCAGTTTAATTGATGTTGAAGTATCAGTTAATTTGACTGGGAAGACTTTTGCTCGTGCTTATCGACATCCAAATGACGCCAATGTTTAATAAGTAATTGTAATTTTCTAATCTAAAAATTTGAATTTGTACTGTAATACCTAGTTCAACCACTAGGTTGCATACTTCACACCTTTAAGTCAGTTTAATTGATGTAAGTTGAAATGACTTGAAGTTTACAGTTTCACAGTTAATTTGACCGGGAAGTTTAACACCTTGTGACTAAACAAAGAGTGCCAAACGTGCTTCGTTAAAAACTGGTCAACCAATGAAAGTGGCACTTTAGTTCACTGGTCTGGAGCTGATATAGTATAGTAAACAAAGACAAGCACAGAACAGTCTAGACAAGCACACATTCCTAATGACGAAGAAGATGCAACAAGACAAGATGATACAATGAGTTGTAAAATAAATGCAACAAAAATGTCGACAAGATGGGAGATTGTTTGCCAGCTAGCTAATACCATGTGAATGATTTTAACAAGTATGTAAACACGATCTCTCTTTTTCTTCGGTTAACAAGCGATTGTCTAAAGTGTACAAAAGTCTCTTTAAGGCAAGTCATTTCACTCGGCGGCCATCTTTGAAAAGCCTCTCGGGCAGTATGCTCGGGCATTCTGTCTGAATGGAGAAAACAACTGTCACTTTAGTTTCATTTATAAACGTTCGAATCACACAAAATCTGCAGAAACTCACTTTTGGGCCGAGCCCCTCTCCTGGAGAATCCTCAGTCTATAGGGATTGCTGATTGGCTCCTGTACTAGTAGGCGGGGCTTCATTCGCCTTATCGACTGTTACACTTTTCCCCATTCAAAGCTATACAAGGGAAATGTTTTGTGTATTCTGTAGTCTTTGAGTATGTCAAGGTATTTCGGTTTGTTCATTGAGCGCCATCTACTGTCAGGGAGTGACGAAATAAATGCTGATAACAACTAGGGTTGGGCGATGTCGACCAATTTGGCATCATGCGATGTCTAATGTGAAACATCGCGATGGATGATGGCATCGTCATCATAGGCGGCGGAGAATTTATTATTTATGAATAGCCTACCGTTTCAACTACCTGACCCGCATGGTCTTTGTTTTACTCATAACCAATTTATAAATAAATAAAGATAGGTTACACTCAAATCACTACCTGTCAATCACTTTTTCAGTGGGACTGTTATAATGGTGTCGACAAATCTGGGATGCGTTTCCAAATCAACGACGTAACTCACGGCTGAACTATCGAAGTACGATGCATTGTTTGGGAAAAGATCGATGTAGTGATGAGTGCTTCCCAAAATAGTAGTTTCTCTGTCACAGATCCATCGTTTAAACCACGTTAGTTATAATGTAAAACGCCCATAATGATGCTCTAAACGGGGTGGAGCAACAACCTCTTTAGAGAAGAACTCAATTTCTTTGTGCAAATTATATTGTTTTACACGCACACACATAAAAATAAAATCCAATATTAGTTTTGGTAAAAACATGCACTCGCTTTCCATATTAATTGAAATCTATGTAAATGGCACATATAGAGCTTGTGTTTCCTTTACAAATATTATTGAGAATATTACATAGCTTTTGTAAGTGATTTTATGTTTTAGAATAGACTAACACGAATTCTAATCTTAAATAAAAATCATGTAAATAAATAAATAAATAAATAATGAGGCTATTTATTAAGAAATGAAATTTAATATTTATTATTTACTAGGAAATGAAAAAAATCATACTTTAATAATAATAATATTAAAAATAATAATGATGATGATTATTATTATTTATTATTATGTAGGATATTGTTTATTTATTTATTTTTGAAAAGTCTACTTTTACAATTTGACACATGCAAACCACTGCAGAAATGTTCTAACCAACAGGCCCATGTCATATACAGTACAGATACTTAATAAATAATCTACTATAAATTAAAAGCATTAACGTATGCTATGTTTTTTGTTTTCTCAAGCTTTGGAGACGTAATATAAATTCCGCTTTTAAATAATAATTCACATATAGCTGTCGTAATGAGGCTGTGTTCAAAAATACATCAATGTTTTCTAAGTGCACTGCAAAGGGAGCGCAATTGTAAACGTGAAGATCGCTAAAACTGAACTGTAAAAATACTTTGAAAGCAAATTACACCTAATTCAGATGACTTTAATGCTTTTTTATCATTCGAAGTTTAAATGTTATAATGTTCTAAATGAATAGGGCATAGGGGGATAACTGAATAGAACACAGCCAGGAACTATGTTTCTAACTACAGCTCCAGAGGTGTAGTTGCAAGCTTAAAAACTTGCAATGCAGTTTGCGAATGTTCGTTGGAACGACGGATTTGGGAAACGCCAAATCAGTGAACTATGTTTGTAACGACGGAACTTGTGACCTTAGCTGGCTAACGATGGTTTTCGGAAACGCACCCCTGGTTGGTAAAAAAAGGTGCACAACCAACAGGAACCAAGCAACAGTATCTAGTACTAGCACTAGATGTACTAGCGTGAAAGCGAAAGATTGAAGCAGTGTACTGACGCTGTGACACGTTACCTGATAGATTCAAAAGACCGAAGAGTCGTTAGATAGAGACAAGATTAATTAAATATCACGTTTAACAACTATAGTGAGACGCCATCCAGCAGTACATCCTTGATAAACTGTCCGACGTGCACTGCTCTTTGCGGTTTTGTGCTCAATGCACCCGCTGACTGCCTGGAGCTCAGACGTGCACATATGCTGCAGCGCATGCCGGAGTGTGTGTGTGTGGTCACGTGAGTGTGGTCACGTTTTCAGCAGTATAGTGTGGACGGAAATCTGTTCAGAAACGCTAGATGAAACACCAGTGTGGATCATTTTCGTTCTATAATCCCATTTTAAAACTAAGACATATTAGTGTAAACGGGGTCTAAGTTAGTGTTTTTAGCGAGCAGGTTGCTGCTGCGATGGGGACGGGGCAAAGGATCGCAATGTAAGCTCAGCATCGGGATGTCTATCGGCCATCGGCGATGGACAATGGCATTGTCTATCAACCCGACCCTAATGACAACCATAAGCAAAAAATGACAAAAACATTTGATTACACTTTAGTTGAAGAACCAATTTCCACTACTAACTACTGGCTTATTAACTGCCTATTAATAAGATGCAGGGGTGATGTGGTGGCGTAGTGGGAAGCACGTTCACCTCACAGCAAGAAGGTCGCTGGTTTGAGACTCAACTGGATCAGTTGGCATTTCTGTGTGGAGTTTGCATGTTCTCCACGTGTTTGTGTGGGTTTCCTCCAGGTGCTTCGGTTTCCCCCACAAGTCCAAAGATATGCGGTATAGGTGAATTGGGTATGCTAAAAATTGACCCTAGTGTATGTGTGTGAATGAGTGTGTGTGGATGTTTTCCAGTGATGGGTTACAGCTTGAAGGGCATCCGTTTGCGTAAAACATATGCTAGATAAGTTGGTGGTTCATTCCGCTGTGGCGACCCCAGATTAATAAAGGGACTAAGCCGAAAAGAAAATGAATGAATGAATGATTAATAAGATGTATAATAAGCTGGTCTTACTCTACATCCCAATACCAAAACCCAACTACAACCTTAAGAACTATTAATAAGTATAAACAAATTGTATGTATTGAGGTAAAAGTCTTAGTTAGGGGTTGGTTAATAGTGAGAATTGTACCTTAAAATATAGTTACCAAAAATGTCTATCATATTTTTTCTCACCCATCATGCCTAGACAAATGTCGTCTTTTAAGAATTTCAAAATGATAATGAATGACATACTATGCTATTCCAACTCATGAAAGCCATATCTCTCAAAAAGTGCATGATGCAATAGAGCGGGAACATTATCCAGCCCGTCTGGAAGTCATCAATCAGGCAGCTGTTCTTACAAAAGCGATAAACCCATGCAGATTGTTCTAGAATAACTGCTGTGCTAAATGATTTAGAGTACTCAGATTCTTCTCGCAGTACAAAGAGGTTTTTAGAAGCGGGGATACTCTATAAACAAAGCTGATTTTGGTTTCTTAATGTCCATTAGCAACTGGAAGACATCCACGTTGTGATTCTACATAAAGAAGAAGGAGCTGGCTTGGGTTTCAGCATCGCCGGTGGTATTGATCTGGAGAACAAAGCAACCACAGTGAGTGACGTCTCTATATCTCCTTAAACCACAGTCTTTACTTCACCTTTCAACAGGAGACAGACTCTTAACTTATATCATCATTTGCATAACCTTGCGGAAACACACAATATGATTGTGCTTAGGTTGAAAGCATGCTTCAGAGCTCATTCATTATTAAGAAATGAGCATTTGGAGCAGACTTGACGTCAGCGATGATAATCAACCTTCTGCCATAGGTTTCAAATGTCAGGTTTTTCATGCATTTTGAAATGTATGACAGAATAGATGGTGGCTCAGTGGTTAAAACTGTTGCCTCACAGCTAGAAGGTCGCTGGCTCGAGTCCTGGCTGGGCCAGTCTGCATTTCTGTATGAATTTTTAAGTTCTCTCCGTTTTGGGTGGGTTTCCTCCGGGTGCTCCAGTTTATTATGCACAGTCCAAAGACATGCACTATAGGTGAATTGAGGACGCTAAAGTAGCCTTAGTGTATGAGTGTGTGTGAATGAGTGTGTATGGGTGTTTCCCAGTACTGGGTTGCGGCTGGAAGGGCATGCATAAAACATATGCTGGAATAGTTGGCGGTTCATTCTGCTGTAGTGACCCCTAATGAATAAAGGGACTGAATGAACGAATGAACTTATATAAGTGCACAATGACTATTCTGTTCTGATCCTTACAAACGCACAACAAACCTTTTTCTGAGGCTCTTTTGAGCTTGACAGTGAATATCAATAACATTTTTGTATGACGACTTAAAAAACGTATTTTAAAATATTAAATAAGAAGAAACTAATGCAAAATACTGGTATATTGGGTCAAAATGACAAGGATGATTAAATTATGATATATTTACTCATTTTTTGGTCGATTAATACACTCTTATCGTTCATAAGTTTGGGGTCAGTGTTTTTTTTTTATTTTAATTACATTTTATATTTAACTTTAGGAAAAAAAGAAAAATAAACATAGAAAATAGGAAAACATCTTACAGAAAATTATATTTTAAATATAGTGTTACCCTAAAAAAAACAAATTCTTAAAATATTATTTTAAAAATAAATAAAAATTCAAATAAAAAATGTTTCTTGAGAATCAAATAAAAGATTATCAAGCAGAACATCTAGATAAACATCTAGATTAAAGAAAACACATAGAAAATAGAAAAACATCTTACAAGAATTAAAACATATTTAAATATGTGTTACCCTGAAAAAAAAAAAACGTTATAGGCCCACACGGAATCTGCTTGCGCAGAATTCCGCAGATTTTCCGCAGAATTCCGCAGATTTTTAGCCCATCATTAATTCTGTTTATTTACTTGAGTAAATGTGTGTAAATCTAAATTTATTCAGTTTTTAAATTACACATATTTCACATATTAAGGTTTTAGTTATGAGACTCCCAAAATAATTCTGCAGAAATCCGCAGATTTTTACCAAAATTCTCCGCAGAAATTGCAAAAAACGTCCGCAGATTTCGTCTGGCCCTACTTATGACTTAAAAAAAATAATTTAAAAATAAATAAAAATTCAAATGAAATAAAAAAAAAAACCCATAGAAAAGAGAAAAACATCTTACACAAATTATATTTTAAATATATTGTTACCCTGAAACAAAACTTTGTCATTTTATGACGTTAAAAAATAATTTAAAAATAAATGAAAATTCAAATAAAAATTGTTTCTTGAGAATCAAATAAAAGATCAAATGAAATATATTATTACCATGGAAAAAACAAATTACCGTATGACTTAAAAAAAATCAAATCAAAAAAAAAAAAACACCTACAAAATAGAAAAACATCTAACAAAAAATATATTTTAAATATATTGTTATCTGAAAAAAACTTTATCTTATGACTATCTATAATAATAATAATAATAATAATAATAATAATAATAAAATTAAAAATGTTTCTTAAGAATTGAATAAAAAAAATTATCGGACAAACGATGTGACACTAAACATCTGGGGAAATGATGCTAAAATGCAGCTTTGCATCACAGGAATAAAATCATTTTTGAAAATATTAAAATAGAAAAACCTTTATTTTAAATAAGAATATAATATGTTAACAGTATTACTGTATTACTTGTATTTTACTGTGTTTTTAATCAAATAAATTCTACCATCCTGAGTATAAGAGACTCCTTTCAAAAACATTTTTAAAGCCTTATACTGACCCCATGATTTTCAACAGAAGTGTATCTTACAGGACAGTTGCAAATTTCAAGTGCTTCCACTTTATCTGTAAATACAAAATGTTTCAGTTAATGCAAGCAAAAGAATGTTTTACAGTCTATTATACAGTTGAATTATAATCCCCCCTGAATATTAGCCCCCCTGTATATTTTTTCCCCAATTTCTGTTTAACGGAAAGAAGATTTTTGTCAACACATTTCTAATCATAATAGTTTTAATAACTCATCTCTAATAACTGATTTATTTTATCTTTGCCATGATGACAGTAAATAATATTTGACTAGATATTTTTCAAGACACTTCTATACAGCTTAAAGTGACATTTAAAGGCTTAACTAGGTTAATTATGCAAATTAGGGTAATTAGGCAAGTTATTGTACAAAGATGGTTTGTTCTGTAGACAATAGAAAAAATATATAGCTTAAGGGATTATTAATATTGACTTTAAAATGTTTTTTAAAAAATTAAAAACTGCTTTTATTCTAGACAAATTAAAACAAATGAGACTTTCTCCAGAAGGAAAAATATTATAGGAACTACTGTGAAACCGTCCTTGCTCTGTCAAACGTCATTTAGAAAATAATTGAAAAAGAAATTCACAGGAGGGCTAATAATTTTGACTGCAACTATATATTAATTTACTCACCATCCACATACGCTCAGGTTCACAGAGTGTTTCCCAGTGGTCTGGCAGCTCAGGAAGGCACCATCGAAAAAGGAGATGAAGTCTTGTCCATCAACGGCCAAACGCTAAAAAACGTGACGCACAGCGACGCCACAGCGATACTCAGACAATCAAGGACCCTGAAGCAGGCGGTGGTGGTGGTGTCCAAAAACAAAGATGCAGAAAGCAAAAGCGCTAACGCTAATGAGTCCGGCTGTAGCGGTGGAGCCGAGAGCAGCGTCACAGGTGGGTCAACATTACTGACGGCAACATTAAAGTCAACGCTTAATGAGCTACGGGAATACTACAAGAGCTGACTCAAAACTCTACTTGAGCCCTATTTGAACTGGTCTCGTTTTCCCTGAGGAAGTCAATTCATGTACCAGTTGTGTCTAAATTTAACAAGTCAGCTGTTTTATATAAATTAAGTGGACATTTTAGGGGGAAATTCTTCAATAGTTTAGGTGGATTCCCTTTCCAATCCTTTTTAAAGGGAGAGTCAATCCAAAAATGAAAATTAATTTACTCACCTTTTACTTGTTCAAAATCTATTTGAGTTTCTTTATTCTGTTGAACACAAAAGAAGATATTTTGAAAAATGCTGGCAACCATTGACTTCCTACTATAGAAGTTGAGCAGCCAATAGCGTTCTTCAAAATATCTTCTTTTGTGTTCCATAGAAGATTGAAAGTCAAAGGTTTAAAACCACAAGAGGGAGAATAAATGAGGTAATTTTCATTTTTTGGGTGAACTATGCCTTTAAAGCATCTTATTATGCTTTTTACAATTTTAACTTCCCTTCACGTGTTACCTTCAGATCTCACAGATATGATGATGGGTATGATATGATGATTTTGCAATTTTTCTACATCTTTAAACTGGCAAGATTGTAAAAAAAGTATACATGTTTTGTTTGTTGGGTAGCCGAGGCACAGACTGTAAAGGCTCCACCCTCTTAGGGGGCGGGGAGCAGCAGCTAATTTGCATTTAAAGCAGCAGACCAACATTTGCCTCTAGAGCGTGGTGTGTTATATGATTTGTGTGGTATTTTGTGCTGATATTTCACAGACACATTCTGGAGAGACTTTTTGTTAAATTTAGGGTGCATTGGCAATATCCTAAACCTAAAGAAAATTAGGTAAGATATTAGCTTAAGTAAAAATTCACACCATTTACAACTGTATTATTACAGTACCCGCTTATTTTTAAGATATTAACGGTTTATTAGCACTTATTAAGTATGATCTTATTCTGTGTGCCTAATCTTACCCAACATCTAAACCCAACTACTATCAAATAATTAACAAACTAAAAAGTCTTATGCTGCGTCCCAATCCGCATACTCTCCGTCCTAAATAGTATGTGAAAATAGAATTAGTATGTCCCAAATCGTAGTATGTTGAAAAGAGTATGCCAAAAACTCCCGGATGGTTTACTATTTCCGGTCAAAATTTTAAGAGTAGAAGCGTCCATACTCTAACCGCTGATATTGCCCACAGTACACTGCGCATTGGACGTGAATTCGATTAGAACTACAAAACATGGGTGAAAAGTGTAAACAAACTACAAACACGATGGACGCGCGAGACCAACCGTCAAGCAGAGAGGCTTCAGTAATGACTATTAATATCTAGCCCACTGGTCTGGAGAATATTTAAATGGTGTTGTCTGTGTTATATTTCATCTGCAACAACAATACTGAACCTATATAAAGACGTGTTTGGACATTACCGTCTGTATGCAGAATTATCCAAAGAACTGAGGAGATTTCTCTGCATGACAGACTCTTGAATAGGAGATTATCCTGCTGCTGCTTCTCCAATAAGGCAGGAAATTAAATACGACAGAAATGTGGATGATTGACAGGGCTCTTACCTAAGCAACACAACGATCTGTTTAACGAGGAAGTAGTATGTAACAGAGCTTGCATACTCTTCTGTTACACTCTCAAAAGTATATATTTTTCCTTCACAAAAAGTACATACTTTTAGGGCAGAGGTGGGCAAACTACGGCCCGTGGGCCATATGCAGCCCGCTTAACTCTTTCATCCGGCCCGCAAGGGAGCTTTTAAAAGGCTGCTTCTGAGTAACTGTTTGTTTCAGAATTAGTAAATTAATGATGCAATACAAGTGAACGGCATTTGATGGCAGTATTGCACGCAGTACAGTTAGCGCAACCAGTAAAAAACACACTCTCGGATATTAAAATGCACTCGACCGTTAATGACTGAAAATGAGTCGGGCAAAAAGAAAAAGAAAAAATGACTCTGAATGTCGTGTGTTTAAGGAAGAATGGACAACAAAATACTTCACCAATATCGTACAGAAAACGGTATAATATGCCAAGAAAGTATTGCTGTTTTTAAAGATTAACGTGGCATTTTTCACGCAAACATTCAAATTATTTTTAATGTGTGAATATGAGATTTTTTCTATCAGACAATATCTTTTCTATTCTCCACTGTAAAATTACATTATTATTATATTTTATAAGGGATTATTTTGTTGTTTTATGATGATTGTTAAGTAAATATACAGTAAATAGCAGTGCAAATTAATTTGACTTGTAAATATGACTCAATAATAACTATTAAAAAAATGTGTGTTAATGTGACACGTTTCTGTCCGATATTACACGTTCCATATGCATACTGCCACTATAAATAAAAGTTTTTTTTTCGAAGGATTTGACATGTGGCCCTTCACTTGGTTTGCAAAACTTAACGTGGCCCTCGGGTCTTAAAAGTTTGCCCACCACTGTTTTAGGGCGTAGTATAAGTATGCGAATTGGGATGCAGCATTAGTTAATAGTTTGTTAATGGTCTGTTAATAGCGGGAATTATACATTATAATTATACAGTAATGTAAAACAAACTGCGTTAAAATAAAACAAATGATAATAATAAACACATTACAATAAGTTGCGTTGGAGCTGGTTTCATGAAAAAAACACTTGAGAAATGATTTTTAAAAGTGGTGAATAAAGAGTGAAAACAATTATTAAAGAACATTCAACAGCATTCAAATTAAATCTGATATATTACTTGCTTCAACTAGAAAAATTCACCATCAATTTGTAATTTAATTTGATTTATACAGCTTTTTTGCAGTTTGTGTGTTAATTATTGTTCAAACATCATTTAGAAAGCATATACAAATAGCTCTAACAGCAAATGCGTAATGCAATGCATGTGTTAAATAGTTTTTTATTTGTATTTTTTTTAAACTTGTTATTTAGGAGACGATGGGGGTGAAGTTGTAACATTTGAGCTGGAGAAGAACGCAGGTGGAGTTGGATTCAGTCTTGAAGGAGGAAAAGGCTCCATTAGTGGAGACAGACCACTAGCTGTCAACAGAATATTCACAGGTGAGAATAAATCATAATTCTCATTAATAGACGTTCTAAATCTGCATACTATTTTTGGATTCTGGGAATGTTTGGACTAGAAGAATGGTTATTTTATTGAAGTCAAATTTAATATTATCTAACAAATACACATTGGCCCAGTTTCACAAACAGGGCTTAGCTTAAGCCAGGACTAGACCTTAGATAAATTAGGCTATTTATGCCACATTTTTAAAAACAGCCTTAAAAAAATACTTTACTAGTGTGCACCTGTAGACAAAAAAATGTCATTGACATGTTTTAAGACATCTCACTGCAAGTTATTTTCAGTTGAGACAGCCCAAACATGCAATTTAATCCATGACTAGCCTTAAACCATGTTTGTGAAACCGGGGAATTATCAATACCATGTTCTTACTATGCCATTATTGGATGGAACTTTTTACTAATTACAAAACTGAGAAATTATTAGAAATATTTATGTTATTGTAGGAAATCCATGAGAACATATAATCTGAGAATTATCAGTATTAACTCAAAAGTGCTCTAGAAACAATGCAAAATTGAATAAAATTGTTTGAACAGTTGACTTTTGGAATCCATTCAGACAATTTCTTGTTCTAGCAATATCACTTTTGGCTTAGCTTAGCATAATGAATTGAATCAGATTGGACCATTAGCATTTTATTAAAAACATGTAAAAAAGTGTTTTAATAATTTTGCTATTTAAAACTCGAGTCATTTGTAGTTACATTGTGTCATAAAACTAACAGAAAATGCAAATGACTATTTTCTAGCTCAATTTTGCAGGGAACTATACTCTTACTATGTTGTAATAAACAGGAAACGCTTATTTAGCTTAAAGAAACACTCCATCTTTTTTCTTGTTTTTGAAAAATGCTAATTTTACAAGTCTCCTAGAGTTAAAAAGTTGACTTGAACCAGTTTTTGATTCAGCTGATTTCTTGTTCTGGCAGGGTCGCTTTTAGCTTAGCATATTGAATTGAATCCAATTGGACCATTAGCATTTCATAAAAAAAGAAATGTAATAATTTTCCTATTTAAAGCTCGAGTCTTTTGCATTTACATCGTATAATAAAACCGACAGAAAAATCAAATGACTGTTTTCTAGCTCAGTTTTGCAAGGAACTATACTCTTATTATGGTGTAACAGACAAGAAACGCTACTACACAACATCAGTTACTGTGAGAAGTACATTTCAACTGCATGAACTGCAGTGATCAGTTTTTCATTCTCCAATGATTCAGTATTACTGTTAACAGTGAAATTAATAGAATTTAAAACTCAAAACCAGTATAGAAACACTTATTCCCCCGGTGTCACAAACAAGGTTTAAGGTTAGTCAAGATTAAATTGCATGTTTGAGCTGTCTCAACTCAAAATAACTTGCAGTGAGATGTCTTAAAATATGTCAGTGTCATTTTTTGTCTCCAGGTGCACACCAGCAATATATTTTTCTAAAGCCATTTTATAAATGTGGCTTAAATAGCCTAATTTATCTAAGGCCTAGTCCTGGCTTAATCTAAGCACTGTTTGTGAAACTGGGCAATTGAATCTACAAACTTATTTCAAGCTTAAAGGAACACTCCACCTTTTTTCTTTTTTTTTAAATGCTAATTTTACCTTAAAACCTGTGTTACATTTTACCCCACGTTACTTTGTGCTCCGCCCTCCTCTACTATAAATATATAAGTATATAGCCATTTTATATTTTATTTTGATTCTGGAGAAGGTCTTACTTCTTTTAGTTTGGCTTGAATAAATATATAGTTTTTTAATTTAAAAAACATTATAATTTTAAGGTTATTATTATGAGCCCTTCTACAGAACAAACCTCTGCTTTCCATTGACTTTCCTAATTAACCTAACTTGCCTAGTTAACCTAATTTAAATAGTTAATCCAGTCTCCTAGAGTTAAACAGTTGACTTGAACCAGTTTTTGAATCTGCTGATTTCCTGTTTTGGCGGGGTCGCTTTTAGCTTAGCTTAGCATAATGAATTGAATCGGATTGGACCATTAGCATTAAATTTTTAAAAAAATTAAATAAAGAGTTTTAATAATTTTCCTATTTAAAACTCGAGTCTTTTGTATTTACATCATGTAATAAAACTGACAGAAAATGCAAATTATCATTTTCTAGTTCAATTTTGCAGGGAACTATACTCATATTATGGTGTAATAGTCAAGAAACGCCAGTGTTGCCAACTTAGCGACTTTGTCGCTAGATTTAGCGACTTTTCAGACCCACCTAGCGACAAATTTTCAAAAAAGCGACTAGCGACAAATCTAGCGACTTTTTTGTTTGTTACTGAAGATGTTTATAGACGGTTATTTGTCCATTACTGTACCGTCCCTACTCTTCTCAACGAGCTGCGGGTAATGCCCCTCCCCTGCCTCAGAGCACTGACAGGTGACCCAGTTCTCGTAAAGCAGTATCTCTCCCACCTGCAGCCTGACAGCAGATCACTCTTCTGTGTACTGACCACTGACGCCAAATGAATTAGCACCGGCAGTGTGAAGGTATTTCCCTTGTACAGTCAAACCGATCTGCTTCTCCTTTATTTTAACAATTTATTTTGACCGTTTATTCTTTTCTTGTTCACAATCGCAGATATTTTAAGTGAGTTTCAGAACTTGTCTGAGTTTATTACGTCTGAGAGATTACTGCAAATTCTCTACACATCTATAATGATATACTGTATTCAAACAGCAATACATTTAGTTAAGTTGACATGCAAAACGTTACATAAAGCGTAGTCTAAATATAAATACCCCTTTATTGACCATAGGCTGTTAAATAAACAGAAACGGTAGAACGTGATGACGTCAGTAATATGCAAATTAGCGTATGACGCAATCTAGCGACTTTTAGCGACTTTTCGGGCAGAGCTTGGCGCCTTTTCGTTGAAAATAGTTGGCAACAGTGAGAAACGCTACTACACAACATCAATTACTGTGATAAGTACATTTCAACTGCATGAACTGCAGTGATCAGTTTTTCATTCTCCAATGAATTATTATTACTATAAACAGTGAAATTAATAAAATTTAAAACTGAAAACCGGTATAGAAACATTTATTGAATCTACAAACTTATTTCAAGCTTAAAGGAACACTCCCCTTTTTGTGAAAAAGGCAGATTTTACAAGTCACCTAGAATTAAAACTTGACTTGAATCATTTTTGAATCCATTCAGATGATTTCTTGTTGTAGCGATATGACTTTTAGCTTAGCATAATGAATTGAATCGGATTGGACCATTAGCACTTCGTTAAAAAAATCTAATAAAAACAGTTTTAATAATTTTCCTATTTAAAGCTCGAGTCTTTTATAGTTATATCATGTAATAAAACCGACAGAAAAAGCAAATGACTATTTTCTAGCTCAATTTTGCAAGGAACTGTACTCTTATTATGGCGAAATAGTCAAGAAACGCTACTATACAACATCAGTTACTGTGAAAAGTACATTTCAACTGCATGAACTGCAGTGATCAGTTTTTCATTCTCCAATGGATCAGTATTACTATCAAACAGTTGACTTGAACCAGTTTTTGATTCAGCTGATTTCTTGTTCTGGCAGGGTCGCTTTTAGCTTAGCTTAGCATAATGAATGGAATCGGATTGGTCCATTAGCATTTCATTAAAAATAAAAAAAAATAGAATGTCAGAAATTCCTTGTAACAGCATAAACTGCAGTGGTTAGTTTTTCATACTTCATTTCATCGATACGCAAGTATACACATCTAGAAGTGTGTGTGAGAGATGTGGCGAAAGGCTCTTTAAATATAACTTTGTGACACTCAAAAGATATTTTTGCTAATATGTTTGACATCTCTGCATACCTCATCCGAGTCTCTAGGCACGCAAGAGATAATTTTACAAGCATGTATAACACCTTCACATATCCTGAGCGACGTAAGACTCTTTAAATATTCACAAGGTTTCACTCATTAAGTAAAATCTAATCTAGCATCTAAAAATATCACTTCTTGTCAAAACAGATGTGTTATTAAAGGTACATTTCAAATCAGCATTATCTGCTGACTATTTTTTTAATTGATCTACAAGAAATGCAAACGAGTTGGAATATTGTAGTCTTCCTGGTACAACATTTTGCAGTTTTCATATTATGCAGAAATACTTTCTCACAAAAGATTTATATTTAATGTATATTATAGATTTCTTAAAATATCTTCATATCTCTATAAAAAAAAACCATTGTGCATATTTTAGTGTGCCTCACACAGGTAAGTGGGTTTGACAAACCATCTGTAGAAAGACTCATCTCTCCATATGCACCAGACACTTTACTTAAACTCCACCTTAGAAAGACTCAATAAGAAAAGCAATGTTTACTTGTGAATGTACAACACAATCATGTTTCACTACTTGTTTTCTTCGACCTTAAATATCTCTTATAATATATTTACTATCAATATTTTGCACAATATTGCTTGCATAGTCTGTCTTAGGTTATGCTTGTAGGTTTTTTTTTTAAAGCCCCATCTTCATTAATTTTATAGAAACTTTTAACATGTACTAATGAAAAGAAAACAATTATACACTACCTGACAAACGTCGTCGCATATCCAGGATTTAGGAACAACAAATAATAACTTCTAGTTGATCATTTGATATCAGAAGTGGCTTATATGAAAGGCAAAGGCTTCTAGATTACGCTTAATTTACCAAAATAAAATATGATCATGCCTTGATTTTTAATTATTTAATTAGGACAGTAAGCTCTGACTTTACTTAGGCAAAAGTCTTGTAACTTAACAGAAATAATGTACAGTATAGAATATAAAGTCATGCTGCAGTGGAAACAGAATGATTATTGTGTATGACTCTCATGAGCTTGGAGGACTGCATCCATACATCTCTGCAATGACTCAAATAACCGATAAATAAAGTAATCTGGAATGGCAAAGAAAGCGTTCTTGCAGGACTATCAGAGTTCATCAAGATTGTTTGGATTCATCTTCAATGCCTCCTCCATCTTACCCCAGACATGCTCAATAATGTTCATGTCTGGTGACTGGGCTGGCCAATCCTGGAGCACCTTGACCTTAGGCTGTTGATGTTGCCATCCACTCTGCAGATCCACTCTCGCACTTCCCTCACCAAAATTGACTGATTTCTGTGAGAATCGTGGGTCCATGCGGGTTCCAATAGGTCTTCTGCAGTATTTGTGATGATTGAGATGCAGTTCAACAGATGATTCATCAGAAAAATCTACCTTCTGCCACTTTTCCAAGTGATCAACTAGAAGTCAAGTTATTATTTGTTGCTCTTACAACTGGGATCAACGACAAAACTTTTGTCAGGTAGTGTAAGGTATAAATGTAAGATTTTTAAATTAAGAATGTTTTGTTTGTGTTTTTAAAAGCAGCACAGAACAATTGTTGAAATAACACCATACAGTACACTTTCAATTGAAGCACTTTTAAAGACCTATGTTTGTTTTTAAGTACTTTCCAGGCCTTGAATTCATATTTCTGAAATTCAAGAAGTGTGGGAACCCTGATTTGGATATGAATTACCCAGATTTTATGTTGTCTGTCAGCAGTGTTGGAAAGAGTACTGAAAAATCATTCTTAAGTAAAAGTACTATTACTTGCCTAAAAAGGTGGTGCAAGTAGAGTAAAGTATCTGTTGTGAATTTTCTCAAAGTATGAGTAAAGAGTAGACCTTTTAAAAGTACTCAAGAGTAGTGAGTATCACGCTGTGAAAAACTGATGCATTTACATGTAATTTCAAGAGTTCACACTTAGCTGATGATTGATTATAAAGCAAGTTTGGCATGCTGTCCCGGGAGAGAGCCCTGAGCCCAAAAGGTCCTTGAGCCCCGGGCTCCCTCCCGTTTGCAGGGCGAGAGGGAAGCTTTAAGCTCAGGTAGATCTCGAGAACTCCCCTGTCGTAGTGATTGAAGAGCAGATAGTAATTCTCTTTAACAAGATAGATACTAGATAGGGAGCGAGTCTATAGTGTTGATTTAGACAATGACTTAGGTTACATGTTTTTAATCGGTGGGAGGAAACCGGAGAACCCGAGGGAAACCCACGTGAGCACGGGGAGAACGTGCAAACTCCACACAGAAATGCCTGCTGGTTTGGTAAAGCCTAGAACCATTGACATTCTTGCTGTGAGGCAACAGCGCTAAGCACTGGGCCACCGTGTCACCCGTCTAGGAAGGAGGAGGAGTAGGGGTGGAAGGAGGGGGGGGGGGGGGGGGGTCTTTAAATCGAAGATGACTGTAGTAAGAAACCCTGGCTCTTTATAGTGGGTTAGGGATCATCTGATTGGATAGTCATGTGTGGTTAATGCGTAACCAGCCGTGTTCAATCATAATCACGTGATCCTCTCGAAATTAGTTTATAACTAAACTTCACTTGTGGATGTGTGTAAACGTTACATTCTGTAGTGCATTTAGTTATTGCCCAGCAGGCACACAATATCATAAGATGTTAATATTAGGTTAGATTTAGGTTGTGATGTCAGGTGACCACAATTTAATGTCTAGTCAACGTCTAAGGACAATATTATTTTGATGTCCAATAACGACGTCAAATGACATTGATATTTGGTTGATTTTAGGTTGTGTTAGAAAGTGACCAATATCCAACGTTGAGCCAACATTTTAAACCAACGTCATATTGACATCTATTCGTCAGGTATGGCAACCAAAATCCATCATCTGACAGACGTCAGAGTGGTCACGTCCACACAACATCAAGCTGTAACATCATTAGACGTTGATTTTAGGTTGGACATTAAGGTTGGGTTCTGACGTCAACCACGACGTTGGGGTACAACATCAATCTGACATCTTGTTGACATCTTATGCCTGCTGGATGTTGAAGGCCATTTCGGTCATCATACAGTAAACATCCGTCATCTTCTCATCAGTCACATGCATCTAAACCATGGGTGACCAACCCTGTTCCTGGAGATCGACCTTCCTGCAGATTTCAGCTCCAACCCTGATCAAACACACCTGAACCAATTAATCAGGACCTGAGGAGCACTTGATAATTACAGGCAGGTGTGTTTGATATGGGCTGCAACTGAAAACTGCAGGAAGGTCGATCTCCAGGAATAGGGTTGAGCACCCCTGATCTAAACAGTCTCTGGGTAAATACGTGTACAGATTTTAAACATGTTCACTTGGGCACTTCTAATGCTTCCAAACAGTTTTCTGCAGTTATAAATCACCCGTGTCTTGAGGTAGTTCATTATAAGGTGATTTACCTTCTATGTGCGATCAGATTGGACAGGAATCACAGGACTGATTTTTCTAATCCCCATAGAAAGGAAAAAATAAAATTAGTGACTGCATGTTGAAGGAAAGTAATGGAGTAAAAGTACCAATACAGCACTAAAAATGTACTCAAGGGAAACTAAAAGTACACATTTTTCACGCAACTACTCAATTACAGTAATTTGAGTGAGTAATTTGTTACTTTACACCACTGTCTGTCAGGGAGTGATGCGGAACAGAAGGGGCTGAAGTCTGGAGACGAGGTGCTGCAGATCCAGGACTCTTCTCTGCAGGGTTTCACACGCTTCGAAGCCTGGACTCTCATCAAAAACCTCAACGATGGCCCATTCACACTCATCGTCAAGAGGAGAAGATGCGAACAGAGCTAAAACTCCACTCTAAAAGCACTTAGAGAATAATCACAATTTTACAACATGTTATGAAATGTCTCCATTCAGTTTTTTTCATTATAAAAAAGAAGGGTTCCCATACCTTGAGGCTAATGAATTTTCAGGTCACATTTTATAATAAGGTTTCTTTAGTTCATTTATTTACCAACATGGACTAATTATGAATAGTACCTGTACGGCATTTATTAAACATAGTTCAACATTTATTCATGCATTATTAACATCCAAAGTCATGCTCGTTATGATTAGTTAGTGCACCGTGAGTTATTATGAACTAACATGAACAAGTACTGTATTGAATGAATTGTTTATTGTTTATTTATGTTAGTAAATGCGTTAACTAACATTAACTAATACAATCTTATTGCAAAGCATAACCAAATTTACATTTATTTTTGGAAACATGTTACAATAAGCTTTCATTAGTTAATTTATTAATAACTAACATGAACAAATAACAAACAAGCCATTACAGTATTCATGTTAAAGGGGTCACAAACTGCCTAGGGTTTTATTTTGTACTGCTCTCTAAGGTCCACTATTAATATTATCAAGATTTTTACATCAAAAAACATCATCATTTAGACGTAATTTGACTATCTTCAGTGTTGTTTTTGCACTTTGTTTGTTTCGAGTGTGATTTTACGCTGTAAAAAATGTTAAATATTAAATAGCTTCTGTATATAAGTGTTTTCAGTTTATTTACGGTTGTGAATTGCATTATGGGATGTTGATCTCTGCTCTGTCGACTTTTCATGTTGAAAATTCAACTCTACGGTTTAACAAAGTGACTTTTATTGACATTTTAGTAGCTTGAAATAAAATAATGCATACGAAATAATACTGTGTAGAGAGAAATAAGTCTGTAAAATAACAGAAAATGTGCTGGCAGTTTATTACAAGGTTGTTGTAGTGTAATATAAAACACCAAACCAGACAATGTATCACTTTAAACTATTACAAATGTTCATAACAGTCACTTTTTCCAACGTTTTAAGGTTAAAAGTTGTTGGAAGAACGATCCAGGTCCTGTAATGCAATTCAAAAGCATAAATGAAAGGCGTAAAATAAAAACATGAATCACAAAATATGGAAAACTGCTAATTTACAAATGTTTTCTACAGTGTAGACGTGAAAGTAAACACCCACTGCTGGGATTGGCTATCATTTTTGCACATTAGGTTTATTTATTTGCATATTAAGGCCCAATCCCAATTCTACCCCTTACCCCTACCCCTCGTTTTGCGCGTTCATGTGAAGGGGTAGTGGTGTCCCAATTCTCTTTAGCTTAAAGGTGTAGGGCTAAAGGCAAGTGGTATACACCGCCATGCTTTTATAAAAAAAACGCTAAAATAAAAACCGCTACATTTCGCGATCTATAATCTCTAATAATAACTCCTGTACAGCAGTCCTACAACATTGTGACACTCGAATATCCGGTCAGAAAACTCTAGTGGCTGGGAATGACAGACATTTCACAGTGTCTGCTATAATGTTAATGTTGTTTTTGTGTGTTTACAGATGAATATGGCCACTGTGTAACTGCACAGTACAGTTACGAGCTTATTGCCATATTAGATCATTATGATAACATAATATATGCCTTCAGTGATTTCCTGAAGATAAATACCAAAAAACAACAACTTGAATAACTAGCAATCGTCTGATCTCATATGAAGCAAGAGATTGTGATGAGTGCAGGTGCTGTAGTGCTGTCCCAATTCTTAGGGGTAAATTTTGAAGCCCTTCCCCTTCACACTCGTTTTAAGGGGAAGGTGAAGGGGTAGGGGTACAAAAATAGAATTGGGATTGGGCCTAAGTGCAGAAAAACGAGGTGTTGATCTTCTGCAGGGGCGGGGCTTATCCACCCAATTACATCATAGAAAAGAACATTCCATTTCCTTCCGTTTTGTCAGACTACTTTGAATAAAAGCCGTTTTTAGACTAACAACAATGTTTTGAGCTCCAAAACTTACAGGGTGTTTTTATAGTACCATGACCTCTTTTATTTGAAAAGATTAACCAAATTTTTGTTTCTGATTTCATGATCCCTTTAATGTTACTTACTGAAAATAAGGCCATTTGTTGTTCGTGCTTGTTAACCCACAGTGCATTATCTAAATCTAGATTTGCATTAGTAAATGTTAAACTTTGATTAATAACAGGTACACAAGTATTATTCATACTTAGTTCATGTTCAGGGGTGTCAAACTCAGTTCCTGGAGGGCCATAGCCCTGCAGTTTAGTTCCCACCCTGTTTCAACACACTAAGGCCCCGTTTACACTAATGCGTTTTTGTTTTAAAACTCATAAGATTTGCTATGGTTACGGCATCCGTCCACACTACGCCAGAGTTTTCGAGCCCCAAAAACGGAGCGTTTTGAAAACGCTTGAGAGGTCGTTTTTTATTCTAAAACGCTGCTGCTCCGTCTCAGTGTGGATGGGGGAAAACGGAGACATCTGAAAACAGAGGCGTGGCTGCTGAGATTCGCTACCTGATTCGTTACCTTAACGAATATCTTTCCCTTATTCGTCAAGCCCCTATCACATGACTATAACGCTACCGGAAGACGGCAGACCAGCCTTCACTGTTAACAACAACATTGACACAGAAATGGGAGCGTTGTTCACACTATTGTCCGTTTTAGGCTCCATTGTGCAGTTAAACTCTGCCTTTTTTACGACAGCAGCTGCATATATTCGCAAGAGGCAAGCTATTGTTCGAGCACACGCTAATCGCTCGAGTTCATCGTTCAACCAGCGTTTGTTGACTAACAATAACTAAATGCCGAGCGAGACACATGCTTCCTGTTTATACTTGAACGCACATGCCCAGTGCGCGAATGGTCACGTGATATACGTTTTTGGTGGAGTAGTGTGGACGGAGATATGTTTAGAAACGCTAGATGAAACGCTAGTGTGGACGCGGATCGTTTTTGATCTAAAACGCCGTTTCAAAACGAAAACGCACTAGTGTAAACGGAGCCTAAAGCTGCGGTCACACTGGACTTTTCTGCGCATAGACTTCCATTCATACACATGCGAATGCGTCACACAGGAAACGCAAGGTCATGCGGCAAGTTTCGCAGATCGCTGCGTAGGAAAGTTCAAGCTTGGTGAACTCTGACCTGCAAAATCGCATCACTTGACTGCGTAAGACCAATCAAGGATCAAAACATGACCTCTCCGGACAATCGCTCGCTTTTTTAAATATCTAATTATCTTGTTTAATCCTGCCCCTTTTCGCAGAGCTGCATGACAGAATTTCGCATGCTCAAACTCAAAGTGTGACCGCAGCTTTACCTGTAGGTTTCAAACAAGCCTGAAGGACTTAAATAGTTTGATCAGGTGTGTTTAATTAGAGTTAAAGCTAAACTGTGCAGAGCTGCGGCCTGTAACTGTTTGACATCTGTAAGTTAGTTCATCGTTAACTAATGAAATCTTATTTTGATTTGTAACCATTTTTTCTTTAATGAGCAGGTTTTAATTAATAACACATTTCAGAGTAGCGCAAGGAAAATATACATTTACTATTAAACACTTACATGATTTCTTTCCACTTCACAATTATATATTTCCCTTATATTTGCAGCTTAAAGGCTGATTACACTTCTGCGTCAAGCGCACGCATATGCTTCGGTGCAGCCTTCATACACTCACATACCCCTCGTCATGGCTGACGCCGACCTCTCAAAAATGTGTCGCAACGACGCATATCACAAGCTCTGTGATTGATTGACTTGGTAGCTGTGACAAGTGTGGGCGAGACCGAGAGCCATGCAAACCCGTTAGAGCGAGTGTTTACAAGTGTCGAGTCCCATGAAGAAGCTCCAAATGGAAACTTTTGTTTATTGTTTACCTTATGATTAATGTTGTTGCACATCCGCCGGTTCAGAGTTTGATCTACTTGTAGCGTTCAGAAAGAAACTCGACACGAAGGAACATTAAAAACCTACTGCCATCTAGTGTTTCGGAAGTGTTATTGCAGAGCAACACAAACGGCGCACAGAAGTGTAAATGTACGGCTACGCGCAAGGCAGGCGCCATGGGTCACAACAATCACTTAACGCGGAGTATAAATCAGCTTTAAGAGTGTGGGAACCCTGCTTGAATCATCTGAAGGATTAATTAGGCAATCAGACAACTTAATTTTTAGTAATTTTCAGATGTAATGTTTTGTATGTTGAGCATTGAAGAGCAAAAAAAAAAAAAAACCTAACAAACAAACATGATTTACGGAAAGTTTTTTTTTTTAGTAATTTCCAGAACTGATGTTTTTACATTTGAGTACTGAAGAGAACAAATTAAAAAAAAAAAAACCCAAAATTTCTGAAAAATACTAAAAATGTTGGTTTATCCGTTTTCGCTAATTGATCTCTTCATTGTTTTATTGCTTCATTTCTTCATTAATGCATTTCAGCAGACGTATGACTTTGATATCTTGTGTGACGTGCATGATGTGCATCGCTGCATGATGTGGTACTACACGATCAGGAAGCTTGATTTATTTTCACATTTGTACTGTTTTATTGTCATGATCAGGGATTCATACAACTATGATTCTTGTCAAATCTGCCTGTTCGGATGCAACGATTTGCACAAACCTGTATATATATCTGATATATTTCTACATCATATCATTAAAGCAGAATGTAAAGAGCGCATCAACATGGCTGTTTTCAAGAGGAAAAACGAATGTTTAAGTAGAACTTTTCCATAAAGTCATTTATTTTGCTTGGTCAAATGCTCCATCTAACAGTTCAGCACTCTAGTTTTTAATCAAAGGCAGAGCAAATAATCCATTTCATATTTTACTGAAGTATCTTTTAACAAAATCCACCTCTGTCAGTTTCAGTAACTCGTGTGATGAACACTTCAGGTCTTGATAGATATTTTCGTTTCCCGTTAAACGAAAAGCCTTAATATATTGAAAATGTGTGAAAACAAAAGATGTTTTAGATGTAATTAGGGTTTATAACGTCCAAATAAAGTACGATACAAACGAATAATGTGGTCATCAGTCATTTTTAATATCTGGAAACTGAATGTGAAAGGTGAATCATACAATGACTTTTACAAAGTGCAGTTCTTTTTTTTGTTTTGCTTCTTTCGGGTTTTAACAAACAGTACACAGATGTCCTATAGTCAGTTCAGGGTGGACAAACAGCATGATAAACTGCAAAAATGAAGACTGAACATGTTTAAAGTCACCATGAAATGAGAACTGACCTGATCTGAATGCTCTGTTTCAGACCTTAACGTGTGATTCGTCATTACTTATCACGTTAATATGAAATATACTAAATCTATTGTCAACTTTGCTCTGCCCCTACCCTTCCCATCCAAACATATCCCTGCATTCTAGGGCTGTGCGATTAATCGAAATCGAATCGCAATTTGAAATGTTGAGATTAGCTAATCATATGAAATATGTATTATTTAATTTCCCCCACCCATGACTGCTGTCTGTGTGTGACAGTCTTACTAGCCAATTGAGTGAGCAGACTTTCGCTCTGCCCAATCAGAACTGTGCAGCCGAACTATGCGGAATGCCCACAATAAAAAAAAAAAAACACAAACAGGAATGCGCGGACGACTGGGATGATGGCTGCTTCAGAACCATTAATAGACGAATTAATATCAAAGAAAAACAGGACATCTGTAATATGGGAATATTTTGGTTTCAAAGTCACAAACAATTAAAGTTTAATGTTTTCATAACTTCATGTGTATTTCGTGTGCATTCACAGCTCGTGACGCAGGTATGTGCGTCGACTGTAATTACTGACTGTAATGAAATGTACTATAAAAATATAATCTGTCATTTAATTTTCATAGGACAGTTGCATATAGATGCATTAGTTGCAGGATTTAAAGCAGTTTAACGATTTAAATGCTTCTTATTGGAAATTACATCATTCAATTCGACTATACGCATAACTTTACAAAGAGCTTACGACCTACTAACTATGGTTTGCCTTAAGAAAATGTTAACAAATTTAGTTACAAACTAGCTAGTAGTTACAAAACCTAGTGTGGACTTTACCTTCCAGTTTACGAACAAACTTACGAACAGCAGGTGCAACCCTACCCAGGAGATAACTAATGCCATAACGCACTACCTCGCTAAAGACACGGTGCCTTTTAATGCAGTGACCAAAGAGGAATTTAACTCATCTAAATGCAGGATAGGAAATATACACTTCCATCTCGCACCTGTTTTAGCCATTTTGGAGTACCACAGCTGTACGTTTAACGTCATGATATTTTGTGTAGCATCTGGGATAATTATTTTGTTTTAGACAATAAAGCTACAGAACGGCTCTTATCAGCCATGCTAGTTTGCTGAGTGTTCTGTATTTTTTTTATAATTATTATTTTTTAGTTATAATAAGCTACACTATCACCCTAATTTGAGTTTAACTTGTTTACAGAAATGTAAGGGCATTTTATTTGTGTTTACTGTTTACTCTAGAGAAAAATGAGCGTTTCATTTCAAAATATTTAAAAACAAATTTGAATAAATGTTTATTGATATCTTTTCAGTTTCTGAAGCTTGACTACAAAATTTAATTGCAAATCAAAACGAAATGAAATCGCAATGTAAAAAAAAAGAAAAACGCAATTTAATATTTTCCCCAAAATCGCACAGCCCTACTGCATTCTGATTTGCACCATCCAATTTTACAGAATAGAGTGCAGTAGTGCATTTGTTCAGCAGTCAGACCTCCTAGTTTTTCGCAATTTTGCGATCGCTGAATCCAACGCAAAATCAAAGTCGCAATTCTCTTAATTTAAACACAAAATAATTTACATTTTAATTTAATTTAATTGTAAATAATCTCATAAAAAATCCAATTCTAAATCATATAATCAAATTATTTCAGTTTGCAATTAATTGTTTTACATGACTTAAAGACGTTGCATACGCAGCGTACATGATGTATTTGAGTGTCTCACGACAAATGACATCTCATCTGCGTCCTCACAATCCTAACATTACATGAGAGTGGAGGAGAATGTTTTGCAGCCTGTGCAGTGAGCAGATGTGGATGAAACATGAGTGATTTACATGTGAAGTCAATGCAAAGATGCGATTAAATCGTGCGCGCGAATTGGCTGTTTTGTGCGTTTGACGCGCATTAGACTGCAAAAGAAAGTGGGAGCAAATATCTAACAAATGGTGCAATGGAACAGAGAGAAAAGCAAGCAGCTTACAATGTTGGTTCAAGGATGACGAAATTGAAGAACTATTTGTTGAAGTTGAAGGATTATTTGTGCTTTACATGTATGGCTGGTATTACGATGTGCGTAAAATCGATAAATGATTTCGTTTAACTCTTTCCCTGCAGTCAATGAGAGAAAACGATTCCCTGCCACTTATGAGTTTTATGGCAATCTGTGTTTTAGGTGTATTATGGTAGGGGGCCCTAACGCATGTCCTGAGTGAGGCACATGATGTCAGATGTTCCGGTTAGTGAAATCAGAGAAAGCAAAAGTAAGATTGTGGGTAAAATTTAAGTTATACAACCTTCCTTTGGCTTAATCCCTACCGTTTTAGATCTTAGCTTGACAAGAGACCAAGTAAAAGGTTGAAGATTGCACATCTAACATACTGTAGTAGGTAAGGGTGTGACGAGATCTCGGGCTACGAGATCTCGCGAGACAAAATCGTGACGAGATTTCTCGTCGAGGTGAAAAATTGTCTTGTGAGTTGTGATGTTATATGATGGAGCGTGAGGGTGAATTTAGCACTGAAGATTAGACGCCGGATTGGATTTAAACAGCACATCAAGTGCTTTGCACACACCTGGCAATGCAGGCTGGCCTCGGAGTTGCGCGTCGCTCGTTTGCTTGGGCGGGTGAGTGTGACGTAACCGGTTTTTGAGTTCAAGGGTTGCCGAGTCCAAAATCAGAGGCTTCTACAACAGCCACACACATTAACCACGGCTCATAACATGCGATGGAATAGCACTTTAGATATGCTTAAAGCCATAATCGTCGTAAACACAAATCGAGTTGGACATTTTGGAGTATTCCTATTTCAGTCGTATTATTGAAGCGCAGTACAGACAAGTAAACGCGGTAACCAATCTATTGCCATTGTGTAGGACTTGTAGCTGCATTTTGCGACAGGATAAGCCATACACACACACTAACGACTGTTTGACACTATTTTCTGCACCCATCGAGTCAGTAAAGAACCAGACGCACACACACATCTCCTCCGAGTGCGCGCGCACTCACACAATTAACTCCTGGAGACACACACACACATTGTCATCATCATCATCATCATCACCAAGCACATGTTTATGCTATCTGGAAAAAACACGGAAGCTGACGCCGAAAGAAAGTAAAACTGCTGAAAAATTAAAAACCAAAAATGACATGATTACATACATTTAAAAAAAATGTGTGGAAAAAAGTTCAATTCTCATATGGAACTGTACAGGGGAGAAGCAAGTTGAGTTTATAGCAAAATATTTAGCAGTGTTTGCATGTCATTTATGGCATAATTTATTAAAATAAATGTAAAATAATTACAAGTTGTAATTACAAGTAATTACAAGTTGATTAAAAAAAAAACACGTAAATTGTTTTGCATTGTGATTTTTTTTTTTTTTACATTTTTCAGTTGAATAAAAATCTATTTTCCATTTATATATTAGCAAATATTTTGCAGTGTTTGCATGTTCTTTACTGCCTAGAATTCATTAAAATAAATCTAAAATAACATTCATTACAAGTTGATTAAAAAAAGCATTTTTTCAGTTGAATAAAATATTTTCCATTCATGTATTTTACTACTGAAGATTTTTTAAAAAATAGTGTAAAAATCTCATCTCGTCTTGTTCTCGTGAACCCAATCTCGTGTCTCGTCTCGTCTCGTGGGAAAAGCATCTCGTCACACCCCTAGTAGTAGGCTATCTAATATGGTAAATAGGATAATTTTCCGATTTCTGGGAATTACCACCACAAAATCAGTCATTGTTATTGCAAAAAAAAAAATAAAAATCATGAAAAACTAGGGGGTCTGAGCAGTGCTGATTACTATTAATTTATAAAATATAAAAACAAGCATCTTGATTAAACTGCTATAAACTAAACCAACCATCAATGAAGACAATAACAAAAATATTACAATTAATTCAAAGCAGTTTTATGGGGAAAATAGACCACCGTACTAAACTACTAGAGAAAAACTACAATCCCCTGAAGCACTGCGAATCAACTTAAATAATACATACTGTACACAAATATTTAGTTTCAAGTATTTTCAGATCATATTTATTATTTATTGAGCCATACATCATCCACAAGACAGCATGGGAGTGGGCACACTGCTCTCTGATTGGTGGAATTCTGCAGAGCATTATGGGTAATGTAGTTTTTCTTTTTAAAAATGAATTCCTTATACCAGGTCTGTCTTTAAAGCTTAACCAGATATCATTGAGGACAATCAATGTCCTTTTTTTTACTTCCAGAAACACAAGTGCTCATTTAAAATAGGTTTTAAACAACATTTCATGCTGACTTCAACATAACTAAAATAAATGGAATCACTTGACAGCGGTGCAACCCTGACAATACGTGTACTACTAACGGAATATAAGTCTGTCTATTCAAATATAAAGAGAAGACTTTGCACAATAGTACTGAAGGCAAGCACACACTCCTTGCATCAACTTCCAAAATGCACAAGTGCACATGGCTCATTTACATTTTATAAAAATCCCCCTAAAAATATAAGCATAGAACACATCTCCAGGCCATGAGCATGCGTTCACTGTAAATTCACCGATGGCATACAAGCATAAAAATCACACAGTACTGATTGGTTAAGACGCATGTCTGGATTGGACACAATCGTGCAGCGACACAAAAACGGGCAAACGGTAATTAAAGAGATCACAGTTAACAAACAAGACACACGACACACTCTCTGAGGTCAATCAGATCTGTCATAAACACAGTATTAAACAGTCCCTTTGTCCATGTGCAATTACCACAGTTTACAAGCAAACATAGGCTCACTGTGAAAACGTAGCCCTATATACATTTCTCGAGATGGCAAATTATTTAGCCAGAGGAACGTATGGCTGCATTTTGTCTTTAAAGCAAACGATACGGGGCAGAATGACACCGTTCCTTTTCGTACTACCAGCTGACCTCTTACCTACATATGGACTGCTTTTCCGCTGTTAGCAGTTTGTACAGTGGCTCGCAGCGTACGTTGGCAGACTTGTAACGTGGAGCGGAGGTAACCGCGCCAACGAGGTTCGAGTCTGGCGAAGATCGGTTCCAGAAAGCAGGTTGGACAAAAACAAAAGCCAAAAAATTAATTAAACAAGTAAATAACAGGGTGAGAATGTGGTAAAATCTAAAAACGTGGTAAAAATCAGGCGGCCGCGAGGACTTTTTTTTCTGGATTGCCTTTGAAAACACTGTCAGTTGGGTTAAGGAAAGTGGGTGGGGGTGCTGATAAATCGGTGCTTTTGAAAACACTATCGGTTGGGTTTAGGGAAGGGGATCGGTCGATCAGTCTGTCGACAGCAAGTGAGAACAGCAGGCGTGAACGGCACTCGCGAGAGAAATTTGAGATTCGTGAAAACAAAAACTGCAAAAAAAATGTACCATCTGCGACGTATTTGTCGCTCTCCAGAAATGTATATAGCGCTACGTTTTCAGAATGAGATTGGGTTGAAACATACAAGGCCAAAATGAGAATAAGCTCTTATTTCACTATAGGGGGGAAATGTCGTATTTCCAGTATTTTGGAATAAATTATAAGCATGAATTTGAATTAAAAATTACGTATTCAAATGATAATTGCAATTCAAAGATATTCAGCAAAGAGGCTTATGTTAGAATTTTCATGTGTTAATATTATGTATTTTTTTGAATTACCAAATGTGTAATTACCAAATGTGTTTATAGCTTATTCAAATTTTAAAGTAATTTTAAACTGGAAGTTGTAGAGACTTTTATTTCAGTATGTTGATGTACTTCCAAATGAAAAAAACATTGAGTAGGGGGCGGGGCTTTCTTTTGCGCATCATTCCCCTATAGCAAACTAATGGCAAAGTCCCTTTTAGGTAAGTCAAGGATTATAGAATACACAAGACGTGTCACTCAAGTAGTTTTGAATGGGGAAAAGTGTAACAGTCAGAATGGCAAATGAAGCCCCACCTACAAGTACAGGAGCCAATCATCGATCGCTATAGACTGGGGATTCTCAGGGCAAAAGCTCGGACCAGGGGCCTCATGTACAAAAACTTGCGTTGAATTAATACTAAAACCTTGCGTACGAACAAAGCTGTGAATGTGTGTACGCAGTAAAAAAAGTCAGATGTATGAAACATTGCGTACGCGGAATCCCACGCATATTCTCTTTGTACATCAGAATTAACGTGAAACTGAGCGCACGTGCACGAGCACAAAACCCCTCCCTGCCTTCTCCTCTGTATGAATATGATAATAACTCTACTTTGGCAAAACCAAACGAAAAAGCAATGGCAAAAGCAAGCAAAAAGAGAAACTTCACAGAAAATAACATCGCACTGTGAGTGAATTAAAAAAGAAATGGTCTGATGTAAAGGTGCAGGTTAAGAGGAAAACAGCTGCGCACCGTCAAAGTGTGGACCGAACAGGCAGGGCAACAGGGGATGCTGAACTAACACCCTCTGAGGAGACAGTTGCCTCAATTGTGAGCGACACTTTACTGTCTGGAGTAGTATCCGTATCTGTGGGAGACACAGATGTATTAGAGGAACACTTTGTTAGGGCGGTATAGCAGCACCCCTCCACTCTTATCAAGGCAGCGCCAGCGGCATTTTAGCTGCCCAATCGCCTGCTCTACAACTGACCGAGTGCCTGCCACCTTGGAGCCTCATCCCAACCATGCTGTTTGTGAGGATGAATTAATTATGGGTTGACCAAGGCCACCTTGCTACAATATTTGTTAAGCGCATTTGAGCATCACATTTTATTTGCACATTTATTTAATGGAAATGTTTCCGATTCACGTATGCAAATTCGTCTTCAGATCTTCAGATGGCGCCTTATAGCAATGCGCGTGCAGTCGATCACTCCGATTACATTGGGGAAATCAGCGATCGCTGCAAATTGCGCTTTAATGTTTGGCTGGTCAACTGCATGGTATGGAAACCTTATATACCTGCTAGACATGCAGATGATCCGTCCCATACAGCTGGCATTGCACGGTTCAAAGATACTTTGTAGTGTGCATTTTAACATAATTGCCTCTAGGGGTCGCCAATGGAAATAAAACAAACACACACAAGAAATACACGTACGCCAGACATGAAGTTGGTGTGGACCGACGCACATTCTCACGTTAATTTCATCGTTAGTAAATCTAAACGTGAGCGTGAAATCTGGCGTACGCAAAGTTTTTGTGCGTACGCAGCGTTGATACATGAGGCCCCAGATGTGTGCTTTTACGACAGTTTGGTGGTCAACAGACACACTGGAACCTCAGCAAATACTTGCTTCACAGCCATAACAAATATACCCACATAAAGCTTGAACTCTGTACTTTTAAATGAACCAAGTGCTCTTGAAAACAAATGTTCTCAGGTTTTGTAATCTGTATGAAATTAACGTGAGGTACAGTCCTTCCTGTAAAACGCACATCACATGACAGCAACTACTCGTAACGCCCACAAACTTGTAAACAAAGACTCGATGTCATTTTTGGGGGAGATTTGCCAACAAGACCAAGCTGTGGATTACTTCAGAAGACCAGCGCAAACTGATGATCATTATTCAGAGAATGATAATGTGTAGAACGGCCATAAATGAGGTTGGTGTCGTGATCTTGTTCTTATCAAGTGCACATGTGCATTAGCTCGGGCAACCTGAAACAATGCAGATTTTGTTTGATTTGAACGTTTAGAAACTAAACTTACGAGACGTTTGCTATTTAATTTTATTGGTGATTCCAAATATGTATTGTAATCATAAGCTTGGCAAGCATTTTCAGAGAATTTGATGTTTCCCCATTCAGACAGAATGCCTGAGTATACTGCTCGAGAGGTGTTTCAAAGCTGGGCGCTGAGTGAAATGACTTGCCTTAAAGGGACTTTGGGTAAGTCATTTCACTTGGCGGCCTTCTTTGAAACACCTTTCGGGCATTCTTCGGGAAAACATCAAATTCTTCAAAATTCCTTGCCAAGCTTACAATTAAATTTCATATTAGGAATCACCAATAAAATTAAACAACAACTGTCACTTTAAACATTTGGATCACACAAAATCTGGAGAAATTCACGTCTGGTTCGAGCCCCTCCCCCGCAAAATCCTCAGTCTATAGCGATCGATGATTGGCTCCTGTACTAGAAGGCGGGGCTTCATTCGCCATATTGACCGTTACACCTTTTCCCTATTCAAAACTATATGAGTGACACGTCTTGTGTATTCTAGAGTCTTTGCTAATGGTAAGAGCGGTTCTTAATACACATTTGCTATGGAAAGCATCAGTGGTCAAATGTTCAAACTTTCATTGAAGATTACAAAAAAAAAAAAAATTTCAATGGATTAACTTGCACAGATCAATTATTCACCTTAAGAATAACAATGTGAGCTAGCGAAATAATCAGTGTAAATTTTGATTGCATGCGAACTTTAAAGGGATAGTTCACCAAAAAATGAAAGTTTCCTCACCATTTACTCAACCTCAGGTGATTATTTCTTCTGTTGAACACAAAACTAGATATTTTGAAGAATGTTGAGAAATGCAGTCATTGACATCCACAAAAAAAAATGACTGAAAAAATGACTAATACACAAATCTCTTTAAAAAAAACAATTAAAAATCCAGAAATTCTTATCAAAATATTCCAATTACAACTCCAGATCATGTTTTACACCTCAAATCCAATTAAAAAATTGACTACTAATTAGCATTCATTCATTTATCACTGGTGATTTCTGTTTCTCATGATAACTGCATAATGCTTCCCATAAATCTCATTCATCCTAAATGGCAGGCAGTTGTTTGGCTGGCAAGAATACTTTTGAATGGAGAAAAATGCTTTTGAATCACCAGTAGGGCTAATGGGGTCAGGCTAACCAGCTAAACCTTTATCATCGTATCATAACATCTGCCATCACAACTGTTAGGTCAGTTTTAAACATACAGTACATAAACTCAGTAATGTTAACCGAGAACAGCAGCAAATGCATTTCTTCAAATATTTCTGAAGACACTCATCTGTCAAGTAAACACAGATTTGCCAAAGTCTATAAAACTAAAATAGAGAAATGTTAAAGTACAGCGCATCCAACATTTAGAGATGAAGAAAAAGCCTCCAATGTGTGACAGAAATACTAAAAACAGCTTATTAAAACAAGGCTCCACTCCAAAAGCTAGTGAGCTGCCTATTTAGGCCACATTTCTGTCACAACAGCAGTTTCAAACACCTAAATGTCACATATCACTTGCTAATGCTAAACGTAATTGAAATCAACTGCGAGTCAAGATTCCCTTTTGTTTAATGCCTGAGCCCTATATGTGTGACATACGGCCCTGCTGCCTACCTAGGGGACTGCTAATTAGTTAGCTACTCTTCTACTGTGCAGTACAACTCAGCTCAGTTTTGCTCAGCTCGGTTTGCATTTCCACTGCAGTTTAGTACCACTTAAAGTGGGTGGGATTATCACTATATATGCCCCGCCTCTACAGCTGTGACATCATAGTTTCATCCCAATGTCTGCTCCTCAACTACCGATGAGCAGAACATCTAGACCTCTTATATTAACCCTTTTGCTGCAGTTTCAGTTGTTGGAGATATAAAAATGGTGCAAACCATCAATACAGCAATATGATATTATAATTATTCACATAAATATGAAATATACTAAATTTATTTCAATTTCACTCCATCCCTAGCCATCCCATCCAATCATATGCCTGGATTTTGATTCCGGTTTGAACCCAGCTCAGAGTGGGTTGGGTGAAGTATGACCGGTGGGTTACTACTCTGACCTCAAAAGGTGCTCTAGTGACAGACGCTAGAGGTCATGGTCTTTAGCCTCCTTGTTAGAGAAACAGACTCCCATACAAAGAATCGCCAGTTTGATTCTAGCTCAGAGTGGGTTGGGTGCAGTATGACCGGTGGGTTACATGTGGGGGCTCGTCCGGGATGGGAGTGAGGTTTAGGGGGGTGAGTGTAACAGAGGCCAGCTAGTGATGGTCTATGCAGGTAAACCTCACTACTCTGACCTCAAAAGGTGCTCTAGTGACAGACGCTAGAGGTCATGGTCTTTAGCCTCCTTGTTAGAGAAACAGACTCCCATACAAAGAATCGCAAGTTTGATCCCAGCTCAGGCCGGGTTGGATGCAGTAGGACCGGTGGGTTACAATATGAAACGTTATGAAATATTCACACGGCATGTTTTGAAAAAAATGTAACTGTGATATGCAAATTACTTGAAAGTATTGAGGTCAAACCTTATGAAAGACACTAGAGGCCATGGCCTTGAGCCTCCTTGTTAGAGCAACTGATTCCCATACAAAGAATTGCCGATCCCAGCACAGCATGGTTTGGGTGCAGTAGAAACAGTGTGTTACATGTGGGGACTCGTCCAGGATAGGTGGGAGGTTTAGGGGGTGAATGTAATGAAGGCCAGCTAACGAAGTGCTATGCAGGTAAACCTCACTCCTCTGATCTCAAAAGTGACAGATGCTAGGGGTCATGGTCTTTAGCCACCTTGTTAGAGAAACCAACTCCTATACAAAGAATTGCTGGTTCGATCCCAGCTCAGAGTGGGTTGGGTGCAGTACACATGGGGGCTCGTCCGGGATGGGAGTGAGGTTTAGGGGGGGTAAGTGTAGCGGAGGCCAGCTGGTGAAGTGCTATGCAGGTAAACCTCACTCCTTTGACCTCAAAAGGTGCTCTATAACAGCAGACACTAGAGGCCATGGTCTTTAGCCTCCTTGTTAGAGAAACCGAATCCCATACAAAAAAAAAAAAAAAATCGCCAGTTCGATCCAAGGTCAGAGCGGGTAGGGTGCAGTAGGACTGGTGGGTTACAATATGAAACGTTTGAAATATTCACATTGCATGTCTTGAAATATAACTGTAACATGCAAATGACCTAAAAGCATTGAGGTCGGAGGTGGGATATTTCACTATGTTCCGACTGTCTCTGAAATGCAGAAACCAAAATAAAACAACCAGGTAATAGGTACTGAACCCAAAACTGAGGTGTATCAAACCGAACTGCGCCATAGCATGCAGTGGAAAAGCACCTTTAGATGATTAAATGATTTTCAAATTAACCATCATGATTATTATACATAGGTGATCGCTCTAAGTTTAAAAAAATGATCAATTGTCAAAACATGATGCTACCGGTATCAACAAAATGTCTTCAATTTCCACACAAACAGATCGATAAAACGTCATTTGAAAGCACTTTGGATAAAAGCATCTGCCAAATGCATAACCGTAGTTTTTTTCTGTGCAATAGTTCATCATTTGAATCACTAGTTTTCAGAATTTCTGAAACAATAGGATAAACAAAATGTTCTTGTACTTAGATGGTCTATATTCAAGTGTGTTTGTGCACGTGTGACTATTGGAAGAATCAGGAATAACGTAACCTCACTTTTTACTAAAATCTTGATTAAATGCATCAAATTATCAAAAGTTTCAGAATTAAGATTAAAGGGAGGGGGGGGGGGGGGGGTCCTCTATAAAGTGGCTATTTAAGGGATTTGACAGCTTTGGTCAGGTTGTTGTAAAACTCCACCATACTAGTGGGGAAAAATGAATCTACAACCGAACGAGGAAGCAATCCTCCGAGGTCCGTCTGGAAAAAGCTGAACAGCTGCGTTTTGCCTGGTTCCCTATAGAAACAAACAATGGCGTAGCTCAATATTTTATGTTATGGATGATACGGTGCATGAAAAAAAAAAAAGTCAAAATTTCATCATCTGCTGACTCATATTTGAATTACATTAACCAAAAATGTGGGAACTTTTACCCAGGAACTGGAACACAAATGCAGCCACATGGATGGTTGAAGCCTCTGACGAAGCCGTTCTGAGGAGGACAGTCTGGATGGCTTACATTGGTAGCTATAAAACAATAAAAATGTGATATAAAAGCAATTAACATTAGTTATCAGGTCGTATATTTATTTTATAGTGATTTTATTTGATACAATTAACTGCTCTTGATAACAAGATACTTGGTCCACTTATTATTGCCATATTTTTAGTAAGCACTAGATCTGTCGTGATAAGTAATTTTTGCTATGTGATATATTGACTGTTTCTCAATACCAAGTATGCAAAGTTGCGTCCTTGGAAGTTCAGACTTGGAAGAACGAACTCCTGAGGATGCAAGGACACAAGTCGGGTACTTTTTCAAATGGAACGGTAGTGTACTTTATAACGTCACTTACCTCCCCATGGATTTATCGGTTCGCTGTACATTAACAATAAAATAATTTAATTATATAAAGCACGGCCTTATAATTAATATTATATTGATATTATAAATCTATTTTTTTGATTTAAGAAAATGTAAACATAAATCACTATGTGAAGTAAAATGTGTTATTATACACAGACTCGTGTCTTTGATGATCAGATTTAATAAACTACAATGGACATTATACAAGTATAAAGTACAAGACGTAAACAACAGGAAATAAAGATAATGTTAAGCAATTTGGTAAACAAAGACAAACATCGTACAACACAGTAACATTATTCAATTATAAAGCGTAACAAAATAACACTGCCAAAATAATACAACTGAGGACAAATAATAGATTTAAAAGACCCAAAACTGTCCGTTAGACATGCACAAGATGTATTAAATATCATGTTTTAACTACAATACACAGATGCAATCCAGCAGTACATCTGTGATGGAGTGGCCGATTAAAACTGCTCTCGGTGGGGGAGGTGATGACAAAGCTCTCGCTGACAGGCTGGGGGTCAGAGTCCGCATAAGCTGAGGCACATCATTAAAGTCGCGCTATCTTTAAAAATAAACTGCCGATTTTGAGTTTAAAACAACTCCATTTTCGCCTGAAATAGTCTTAAAACTTTATTTTGAGACACAACAGAGAAGTATTTTAAAACCTTGCAGGTTTTCTTCTCCACCATTAGCTTTCGCTGATTAGACTGCAGTGCATTCTGGTATACCTGTGTTTCGCAAGTTCGCACAAGTCATCTCTCGATGCGTCCTTGGCAAATGGGGCGGAGCAAGTACACATCCGGGAATTTTATCTGTACTTGGAAAGATGTGAACTTTGAATTGGAACAGTACTTCGGCGACGGTTGATGACATTTCTCAAGGACACACGAACGCAAGTATAGACAATTGTCTCAGAAATGATTGCGGTAAGGGATGTTATTGTCTAAATATTGCCAATATTTAAAAGAGACTGCAATACCTAGTTTAACCACTAGGTAGGTCAATCCTACATAGTGCACTTTTAAACAACAGATTAAAAGAGGAAGGTTATAAACATGCATACCATTCGATGACACCGTGCCGTCTTCATATCGCTTAATGGAAATGACATCGACAAAATCACGAGGTGATATAATACCCATAGCAGCCGAGGGGGTGACGGTTCGGCAGATCAAAACATCCTGCGAAATGACAAAGAAAACATTTAGAAATGTACAGTAAACACCTACTGCATCATGTAGTAGCTGTGCATTAAAAGCATCTCAATTAAAACTATTAAAGGGGGAAATTAACTTCACTCAAAGCTGAAAATGCTGTCATTATTTACTCACCCTTCATTTGCCGAACCTGTCGGAGTGTCTTACTTTCTTTCTTTTTATTTATTTATTTAATTTGTTTACTTTTTTAATTGTTTTTCTAAAATTTTAACACAATGACTTATAAAACTTTGGTCCAACAAACAATTAACAATAAAAGATACAATGCTACGTGTGGCGTTCACTCCTGCCCGTAATTATTACTTTCAATTGTGTCAAATCTTGTTTGTCTTTTTTCCTTTTCAGTTTTCTTTTGGTTGATTTGGTGACGTCAGGCTTTTAAAACGGATGGAAGCGGACTTCTCGCTCATTCCTCTACACCACCACAGTTTCTGACAGCTTTATTGCTGTGTTCTCCTTTATACTTCATTCAATAATTTTATTTTCGGCTTAGTCCCTTCACCAATCAGGGGTCGCCACAGCGGAATGAACCGCCAACTTATCCAGCATATGTTTTATGCAGCGGCTGCCCTTCCAGCTGCAACTGATCACTGGGAAACATCCATACACACTCGTTCACACACATACACTACGGACGATTTAGCTTACCCAATTCACCTGTACAGCATGTCTTTGGACTTGTGGGGGAAACCGAGCACCTTTGTACTTTCCTTTTGATTTATGTTTGGAGTGGGGAGTGCTTTAGGTTTGTTTGGTTGTTATTTATTATGTTGCTGGGCTCTCCTTCTCTTGTCATTTGGATTGTTTTGCTGGTTACGTTACGTTAATAAATAATTTAATTGGAGCACATTGGCCGTGGTCTATTTATGTTTCGTTGTCTGAGGACCACGAGTCGTATTTAAGTAGGCGCCGTAACATTCATTCATTTATTTTCTTTTAAACAGTCTCTTTATTAATATGGGGTCGCCACAGCGGAATGAACCGCCAACTTATCAAACATATGTTTTACACAGCGAATGCCCTTCCAGCTGCAACCCATCTCTGGGAAACCCCCATACATAGTCATACACTTCGAACAATTTAGCTTTCCCAATTCACCTATAGTGCATGTCTTTGGACTGGGGGAGAAACCGGAGCACCCGGAGGAAACCCACCCCAACACGGGGAGAACATGCAAACTCCACAGAGAAATGCCAACTGATCCAGCAGAGGCTCGAACCAGCAACCTTCTTGCTGTGTGGGGATCATGCTACCCACTGCTCCACCGTGACGCCAGGCCGTAACACAATTTACAAACAATACATATGAACGTAAAATAATAATAAACACAATAACTAAATAATAATTAAAAAAAATACATATAGGGCAGCACGATGTGTGGAGTTTGCATGTTCTCCCCGTGCTGGTCTGGGTTTTCTCCGGGTGCTCTGGTTTCCCCCACAAGTCCAAAGACATGGGGTACAGGTGAATTGGGGTAAGCTAAATTGGCCGTAGTGTATGAGTGTGAATGGATGTGTATGGGTGTTTCCCAGTGATGGGTTGCAGCTGGAAGGGCATTCACTGCGTAGAACATATGCTGGATAAGTTGGCGATTCAATACAGTGTGGCGACCCCAGATTAATAAAGGCACTAAGCCGAAAAGAAAATGAATGAATGAATAATACATATAATAAATAAATAAAAACAAAATGCTGACCTTCAGATTTAATCTAAATTAGTCTATTCCTCTTCAATTTAATGATTTCCTGTAGAATTGATGTTTTTAAAGTGATTATGAAAGGTTGCCAGATTTTATAGAATTTGTCTTCTTTCTTTTTTTGGGAGAATCTTATGTATACAGTGGGCAAAATAAGCATTGAACACATCATGTTTTTTTCCAGGGAATAATATTTCTAAAAGAGCTGCTGACATAGAATTGAAGCAGGTTTTGGTAAAAAACAAAAAAAAAAAAACAAAAAAAAAACAAAAAAAAAAAAATACAAACATAAAAAAAAAATCTGAAAAGTTAGATATGTGTAATAACGATGAAATGACAAGGAGAAAACACTGAACTACTGAAACGTGTTTAATACTTTATTTAAAAGGCTTTTTTGGTGATGGCAGCTTAAAGACGCCTCTCATATGGAGAATGAAGACACATGCATTGCTCAGGTGTGAGTTTCTCACAGACTTCAACAGAGTGTAAAAATCTTAATGGTTCTGTGGGTCTCGTCTATCAAATCTGAGCTTTAATTTGTATTTTCTATTGGATTTAAGTCAGGTGATTGGCTGGGCCATTCTACAGCTTGATTATCTTTCTCTGAAAGCATTTGAGAGTTTCCTTAGCTGTGTTTTGAATCATTGTCTTGCTGAAATGTCCACCCTGGTTTCATCTTCATCATCCTGCTAATGTAGATGTTGGACTGAAGCAGCTGATACTCATTTACAATGAGGAAGGGCAGAGGGTTGCTGAAGAGCTACTGAGAGATTTCAGCTGCTGTCTGGGCTTTCACTGCCTTTCTACACCTCCCTTTCTTCATGTGTCCAATACTTTTCCCCTGCGTCATTTCATTTTATTACACATAAATTCATTTGTAAAATAATTAGATTTGTTTTTAATGCATATATGGATTTCTTTGGTTGTTACCAACATCCGGGGAAAATTTCAAGTCAACAGCACCTTTAGAAATATGTTTTCTGAGAAAAATGGTGACGTGTTCAATAGTAATTTCCCCCACTGTATATGTAGCAGCAGCTTTCTGTTTCCAGTTTAATAATATTAAGCTTTGTGCTAGTAGACTGATAAATGGAACTTTATTTTGATCTGTACTCTGAATTTTTTTCTTCTGTTGAACACAAAATATATTTTGAAAAACGTTTGAAATTTCAGTAACCATTGACTTCCACGGTATATGTTTGATCACACTTTACAATACCTGGCACCAGGTTTTTTAAATCTTCACTTTCGCCAATTGGTGAAGTTTTTTCCTCGCCGCTGTCGCCACTGGCTTGCATGGTTCGGGATCTGTAGAGCTGCGCATCGATGGAATTACTGTTCAGTGTTTGGACTCTCAGTAGTGAAGATTAAACCACACTGAACTGAGCTAAACTGAACTTAAACACTGAAAACTGAACTGACACTGTTTCAATTTACTATAATCTTCTATGTGAAGCTGCTTTGACACAATCTACATTGTAAAAGCGCTATAGAAATAAAGGTGAATTGAATTGAAGTTTAATTTTTAATTTGTCGACTTTCTGTGGTGACCCCTGATTATTAAAGGGACTAAGCCGAAAAGAAAATGAATGAATGAATAACTGCAGTTTGGCACTTTCACTTTCATTAAGAAACATTTCATGCATGTCCCCCCCATGACAAATGAGATACTGGATGCGAATATGGAGTAAGGACTAGGCATGGGACAATAACCGTTTTCAAGATATACTGCAGTTTGGAAAAGTCAAGGTTTTAAAACCGCCAAGATTTTCTGTAATATCCTTCATAAGGTATGTGTAAGATTTTTTTTTATTTAGGACAACAGTATCTCCAGCTGAAAAGATCTCCAAAGATGCTGTTTTAAATTGTAAAGAAATCTGTGTTTTTGAAACTAATGAAGACAGCAGAAGTCAATGATTCAATTGAATTATTTAGCCTGACATGTTTACTGCTCCAAAATATTATAAATCTTTCACAAAATAAAATATATTGTGTTCAAAGGGGAAAAAAGTTGTTGTTTTTTACCCAGACATTAAAAAAGAACTTATTTTAGAGTAGTAATCGCAATACCGTGAAACCGTGATATTTTATCATACCGTCACAATCTTATACCGGCCCATGCCTAGTAAGGACTGCTGGAAGAGTGTTGTTTTAATGGAATTTGATACCGCACGCCGTATGGGGGGGGGGGGGGGGGGGACCTCCGCATTGCATCATTTACTAACACAGTAGGTTCAGAGAATAGCATCAAACAGCCATGTGTATATACAGTAGACTATCCTGTCGCAAAATGTGGTCCTACATGAAGTTAATTGTTTGATTGCGTCTTAATTCCATTTCTATTTAGTTTTATTATGACTTTAGTCAGATTAAGGTAATCAAACACAGCTGTTTACATGATAGACTCTTAATCAGAATATTGGCTTAATCATATTAACATCAGATTATTAAGGCTTACTCACACTATGCTATCCGAACCGTGCCCAGGCCCGTTTACCGGATCGTTTGAGAAGTGTGAGTGCTCTGAATCGGGCTCAGGCACGGTACACTTGGGCGGCCCTGGCCCGATTGGAAGAGGTGTGCCAGAGCGCGGTTCACTTGGGCTCAGGCGCGGTACGCTTACAGTGTGAGTGCAAGCGTGCCCAAGCCCGAAACTGAAAGCGAGACGTGACTTTTTGGGACTGTTTCACATGGATTAATTAATCATTCGTCCTGTTCAATGAACGCAAACTGTCGTAGATTATTAAAGACGCAAATCCCTCACTGCACGTCAGCTGCACCTTCAGCAAACCTCCTAATTCCTGCAGCACGAGGACTTTATTATTGTTTATGAGCATCAAAAGTGGCTGATCTGTTTAGCGAAATATTTGACTGCGTGTCACCGCATATCAAACGACTTAAACGATATAACTATAGAAATCTCCACTGTGCTGAGCGAGAGCGCTTCTCTTCCTAAACTGAACAGCGCGTCATCGATGACGTAAGCATGCCCAGGCCCGAATGTAATGTGAGTGCGGGACGTCGGGGGAGACGGGAGGGGGGACAAGCATGCTTTGGCCCGGTTCAACGCAACTGTACATAGTGTGAGTACGCCCTTAGTGTCCATGTACACGTACCCATTGATAACACAAGCTCCAAATCACTTACAATTGGCTGAGCTATAGTTGCTTTCAGGCTAGTTTGTACACCATTAAAGAGATGCATACGTTGACTTGCTGTTTTCACAGTTTAAAACTTATAACTGTTTTTATTCTAGTTTTTATTCTAGCTGAAATAAAACTAACAAGACCTTCTCCAGAAGAAAAACTATTATACTGTGAAAAAATCCTTGCTTTGTTAAACATCATTTGGGAAATTTTTGAGAAAGAAAAAAATAAATTCACAGGAGGGCAAATAATTTTGACTTCAACTGTATATATGACTGTATGACACACTAAACTGGGAAATGAGAAAGAGGTCATCACTCTAACTGAGAATACTTGAATCACATTGTTCCTTAAAGCCAATAAGCCAGTGGTAACAGGAACTGGTGAAATCATGAGCTTTAACTCAACAATGCTCTCCATTCACATGGGTGTGCATTTGTGTTTCTCTTACCGCAGACACCTGCTCCACAAGCTCAAACTTCTTTATATTAGCATCCCATTTCACACGAAGCCCATTGATTTCAGGCTTCAGGCAATCCCACACTTTCTCTGGACTGCCATTGACGATGCCCTCACCCTTGTACCTGAGAAATCAGGAGCACACAATCACCACTCACGCACACTGGACAAAGGTTAATGTCACGGCTGTCCTGATGTTTGCATATGATGTTGTTGACAGTCAGCAAGTTCTATATATATAGTTTTTCTAGATGACACATCTTCCAAATATACAGTTAAATGCTGTCATCTAAAAAATAAGAAAAAGAAAAAAGTCATGTTTATATTCTTACTATACAAAATAGGAAATGAATAACCTTTAAGTGTTAAAACAAATTGTAGAATAAAACAAATATTAATATTAAACTGAGAATTTCAAGTAGTCTGTTGTTTTTTCACCGCTTTCCATTTACATGTGCAAAGGGGTATATGCACAGCCTGCCGCTGAACTATCTTTCCATTATAAAATTGCCATGTTGATCCTGACGGTGCTATTGGTTACACAGTCTTTCTTCTCGTTTTACACTTGAACAACTAAATGAATGTTTAAGTCTATTTAACTGAATGTATTGTAATTACATTACATTACAACATCGATGCTGTAAAAGCAACCTTATGAAATTGAAAATAGTCACATTAAACTTTCACCGGAAGTTTATCATTGGCTGAAAAACACTAGCTGTGCATGGAGACCAGTGATTTGTAAAAATAAAATAAAATCAAGTTTCACATTTATAGAAAAGTACAGTTTTTAAAGAATCTGTACGGAAAGCTCACAATTTTGCTTAAAAATGCAACTAAATAAATAAATAATACAACTACTTTAGTTGTAAAAAAATGTACAACTAAAAAAAGAATAAATATAAATACTATAATTCTATAAATACTAACAAATACACAAAAATAAGTGATAGTATGCATGTATAATTATACATACATGTGATATATACATACGTGTGTGTCTTCAAGTCACATGTATATATACACTCATCGGCCACTTTATTAGGTACACCTTACTGGTACCGGGTTGAACCCCCTTTTGTCTTCAGAACTGCCTTAGTTCTTCGTGGCATAGATTCAACAAGCTACTGGAAATATTCCTAAGAGATTTTGGCCCATATTGACATGATAGCATCACGCAGTTGCTGCAGATTTATTGGCTGCACATCCATGATGCAAATCTCCTAATCCACCACATCCCAAAGTTGCTCTATTGGATTGAGTTATGGTGACTGTGAAGGCCATTTGTGTACATTGAACTCATTGTCATGTTCAAGAAACCAGTCTGAGATGATTCGCGCTTTATGACATGGTGCGTTATCCTGCTGGAAGTAGCTATCAGAAGATGAGTACACTGTGGTCATAAAGAGATGGACATGGTTAACAACAATACTCAGGTAGGCTGTGGTGTTGACACGATGCTCAATTGGTACAATGTGTGCCAGGAAAATATCCCCCACACCGTTACACCACCACCACCAGCCTGAAATGTTGATACAAGGCAGGACAGATTGATGCTTTCATGCTGTTAAGGCCATATTCTGACTCTACCATCTGAATGTCGCATCAGAAATTGAGACTCATCAGACCAGTCAATGTTTTTCCAATCTTCTATTGTCCAATTTTGGTGAGCATGTGTGATTTGTAGCCTCAGTTTCCTGTTCTTAGATGACAAGAGTGGCACCCGGTGTGGTCTTCTGCTGCTGTAGCCTATCCCCCTCAAGGTTGCACCTGTTGTGTGTTCAGAGATGCTCTTCTGCATACCTCGGTTGTAACAAGTGGTTATTTGAGTTACTGTTGCGTTTCTATTAGCTGGAACCAGTCTGGCCATTCTCCTCTGACCTCTGGCATCAACAAGGCATTCGCACCAACAGAACTGCCGCTCACTGGATATTTTCTCTTTTTCAGACCATTCTCTGTAAACCCTAGAGATGATTGTGCGTGAAAATCCCAGTAGATCAGCAGTTACTGAAATGCTCAGACCAGCCCGTCTGGCACCAACAACCATGCCACGTTCAAAGTCACTTAATCACCTTTCTCCCCCATTCTGATGCTCGGTTTGAACTGTAGCAGATCGTCTTGACCATGTCTACATGCCTAAATGCATAGAGTTGCAGCCATGTGATTGACTGATTAGAAATTGCGTTAACAAGCAGTTGGACAGGTGTACCTAATAAAGTGGCCGGTGAGTGTACACGTGTGTCTTCAAGTTTAAATCTTTAGGTCATCATAATTCAAAAGGCAAAGTTCATGTTTATTTTTTGTCTACAAATTCAAGTGGTAATCAAAACGGGTCACACATGTAGCTGCAGACTAATCTGGAGACTATATTGGTGCAATTTTACACCAATTACACAATTTAGTTCAGCAAAGCTAAACCAGTGTATACTGGATTAACCAATGTAGCCTATAGAAGAAAAAAAATTCTCAAGACACTGATTTGTTTTTTATATTCTGATAAGACCTCAGTCTCACGATGTAAACGAGCGCATAGTATCTCTCATAGGCTAATATGTAACCGCATTTCCACTAACTAGAGTCTACTGTACAGTAAGACGACGAGAAGTCGGCACATATGACGTCACGGTGACCAATTCAGGATCAGTGTCATTAAACAAATGTATACTTACACATTTCCCGCGAATTCACAAGAGGGTCTCCAATACACCACCACATCATTCTAGAAAAAAAGCCCACGATCTTTGTTTATCGACAAACAAATGCAAAAGATAAGGAAAAGACACACTTATTTGTAATACTTACAGTTTTCTTGCATGTTTTCCACCCGGACTCGTCTTTTCTATAGCTCAGAAGACGATCCTCCACTGATCTGGCAGTGTTTATGTAATCCATGTCGATGGAGAGTGTGTAGTTTTACTGTATTTGATTTGATTTGTCCTCTAACGTTGCAGCACATGCATTCAAAGCGTTGTTTCGCGAGCGAGCCCTGTAACCTAAATATCGTCAAATTAAACAATGTACCTTTAATCGATGTTCAAGTACGTCCAGCATCCATACACTGGCGGTGGCTACAGTAAATCGGCCAGTTTCTGCTATAACAGGTCAGATGTTTTCAGTTCATTCATTAGTTTCAGATGATCACAGTCACTGTCATCATCGTGACTGACCGGCTGCGACAGATTTATAATCGATGTACAGTTGTGTAGATTAACCGAACGCTTCAGTTACACACACGCTATCAAAACAATGTAAAAAGAGAGACAACTGACCCGTCTAATGCCGCATAATTAAAAACAAATATATGTAAAAGGCCACTTCCTTACTCTGAACTCATTCTTCTGAATGCTGCATTCTGGGAATTTGAGTTTTCTGAGCCGATCATGTTACAGTATTGACGTGTATCTATTGTTGTAGGCTTTATTAAATACAATAGACT